>VZRZ01008643.1:1390227-1410330 GCA_013398175.1 Climacteris rufus
AGCATCGGGCTGTGGCGCCGGCGGGATGTGGCACCGCAGGGCTGGGGCACCGTCGGGCTGTGGCGCCGTCGGGATGTGGCACCGCAGGGCTGGGGCACCGTCGGGCTGTGGCGCCGTCGGGATGTGGCACCGCAGGGCTGGGGCACCGTCGGGCTGTGGCGCCGTCGGGATGTGGCACCGCAGGGCTGGGGCACCGTCGGGCTGTGGCGCCGTCGGGATGTGGCACCGCAGGGCTGGGGCACCGTCGGGCTGTGGCGCCGTCGGGATGTGGCACCGCAGGGCTGGGGCACCGTCGGGCTGTGGCGCCGTCGGGATGTGGCACCGCAGGGCTGGGGCACCGTCGGGCTGTGGCGCCGTCGGGATGTGGCACCGCAGGGCTGGGGCAGCACCGGGATGTGGCACCACAGCGCTGCGGCCCCGGCCCGCGGAACCTCCCGCCCTGGAGAGGCTGGAGAGCAATCCTGCAATCCTGTGCCGCGTGCTCCAGGATGGCCCTGCCTGGGCAGGGAGGCTGGCCCCGATGCCCCACGGTGGTGCCTTCCAACCGGGCCCGTTCCGTGATGCTGTGGAGAGGCATCGTCATCTGGCGTGCCGTCCCTCGGCCCGTGTCGAGGATCGAGGGTGGGCACAAATGTGCCCCTGACTTCAGATGCTGGAAGAGAAGCTGTTTTACTCATCTTCAGTCGTGTGGTTAATTTGTGTTCCTCTCACACAGAGGGTAAATGTAGGAAGTAAAGCGGGTGTTTTAAAGTGTGGCTGCCACCTCACTGCCCAGTCAAACCGCTGCATAAGGAGTTCTCCAAACTTTGCAAAGCTGAGGAGATGACCTCCTCAGGAGGAATGTCTTTAAGGAAAGGGTTGTTAAGCATTGGAATGGGCTGCCCGGGGAGGTGGTGGAGTCATCATCCGCGGAGGTGTTCAAGAACCAGTGCACTGACACTTAGTGCCATGGTCAAATTGACGAGGTGGTGGTTGGTCAAAGGTTGGACTCAGTGGCCTGGAGGTCTTCTCCAACCTAATAGATTCTGTGATTCTGTGATTCATGACTGGGGACTTCTCTAGTGCCACACATGGAGTGTCACAGTGGGCTCCTGCCCCCCCAGCAGCTGAAACCCTGGGCACCTCTCAGCTCTTTGGGTGCAGCAGCACCAGAGCCAAAGCAAGACAGCACCCACCATCCCTCTGAGACCCAGCACAGAGCACAGCATCCCTCAGCTGTGGCGTGTTTCTATCTCTGTCTTCAAGGAGAACCTTGCTGCACATTCCACCAGTTCTGCCTTAGACCAGGTACTTAATGTGCAGAAGAGACTGCCAAGTATGTTTGATGGGAAGATAGGAAGGTTAAAAGAAAGCAGGGGAAAAGGTCAGAAAGGCAAGGATGAGCCAGTAGAGAGATTAAAGAGCATTAAAAACTGGAGTATTTCACCATGAGAACAGAAAGAAGCAAGTATATTAGGTTGGTACAGCAGTGTGGAACTTGGGGATGACTTGGAAAATATAGAAATCTATGAAAGAGCATTGTACCTAAGTCTGAGAGGTTTATTCTCAGCTATTGCCTCACTTCACAGGTTTTAATGCTTTTTGCCAGCAGAATTATTTACTTGAAAGCATTCTGTCAGCATGTCCTCTAGTGCTGCACATCTTGGAGATCAGAGTTGAGATCTTCAGGATACTTGCTTTTCACAGAATCATAGAATGTTTTGGGTTGGAAGGGACATTAAACATCACCTAGTTCCCACCTCTGCTGTGGGCAGGGGCACCTTGCACTACGCCAGGTTGCTCAGAGCCCCATCCTGCCTGGCCTTGAACACTTCCAGAGATGGGGCATCCAAAACTTCTCCAGGCAACCTGTTCCAGTGCTTCATCACCTTCCACAGTAAAAATTTTTTTCGTAGTATCTAAATCTATTCTATTTCAGTTTAAAGCCATTACCCATGCTTTTCTTCCTGTTCCTCCACAGAAGCTTAATTAACAGACAGCCCAGCATATCTGCAGAACCAATTGCCACAAAAAGCACGGGACTGGTAATCACTCCAAATTTCAGTTAATACTACACATTGTGCACTCCTGACAGGTGGGAATAAAAACACTTAAATGTCACACTGCCTATAGATCAGAAAATCTGGTTTAGTAATCTGACAAAAGAAAAAACAAAAAGCCCAGACAGACTCTTCATATGGGACCCTACATTGAAAGAAAATTTAGGAGGAAAAATTCTGAAACCGTATGCACCAAAATGAATTTCCTCTCATCACCACAAGCAGCAGAAGGATCCACGGGTCTGCATGTGTTCAGAAATTGTGGATAAGCTTTGGACACTGTTGCAGTCAAACTCTAATGCAGACCAAAAGCTGCAGCTTCATTATATAACTAAGAGAGAAAATAATTTGCTGCTCCCAGGCTCAGCGAATGTGCGGTATTGTGTCATCTGCACCTTTTGAGGGTATGTCAGGAGCCTGAATAGGGACTAATTTAGCAGTCATTACTTAGGCTCAATGCTTTTGATTTAAAAGGGCTGATCATAAGCAACCTGGAGCCCTTCATAGTCTAAGATCTTCCATAATATATTTTAAGCAAGACTTTTGTTTCCCCCTGCTATCAGTTTTGCTGTCACCAGAATTACATTTCGATGTGTTTTGCAACAGTAAAAGAAAAGACTCTGTATCTCCTGCTTAAGATACATGACTGAAAGGTGATTTGAATCACTGAATAGCTGAGGACTTCATACCAATTGAATTGTAACAACTTCAGTTGAACATTACAACCCAAATTCCTTGCTCTGGAGTTACAGCAAGGATGAACTGCGTCACAGGCAGCTTGCTTCTTAGAATCAGAAAGACAGCTGATGAAAAGAGCAGGTGCAATTTAAAAAAGGGTTTAAATTATATCCAATAACACACCACTTATATTACCTATATTATGCTCACTTAGATGACTAAGTCTCTTCTCTAATTACGCTGGAGATGATTATGACTGAGTATAATCTACCTAAGAATTATTAGACTGTCTACAGAATGATTACATGCTGTCAACACAGAAATCTTGGAGGCTTGCTTTCTGTGTAAGCTGTCATGAACAGTGTAAAGCAGCAAGGATGAGTGCTTAGAGCACAGTCCTGGGAATCGAGAGAGCCTGGCGTGGATTTTGTTCTGCCATAAGCTTGCTGCCTGGCTTTGGATAAATCTTGTAATCTCACAGTAATTAAATTACCTCACAGAAGAAATGGGGAGAGCATTTACTCGGAGCTGCATCTTTAAAATCTTTGAATGAAAATTGCTGAGTGAACAGAAAATACAAAATTATAATAATTAGGACAAAGCCACAATGCTTATCTATTGATTATTTCCTCTTTAATAACATAACACAACAGCAGAATGCATTGATTTTATAAGTGTTTTTTTCTCCTGTAAAAGATTAGTTTCCAATGGGATGCAAAATCAAAGAAGGAAAGCAGGAAGGACACATCTTTAGAAAAGAGAATTTCAAGGAGCCTTTGTTCCATGTTTTATATGTGAAAGGAAGAGAACAAAAGGCAAACACTGCAACATAAAGCTTAAGTTACAGTGGGTTTTTCTTTAAACACTTCCTCAGTTGGAATCAAAGGTAATTCAGCAGAACCAGTACCCCAAAATCATCAAGACACTGCAGCACTAGTCTTTGTTTCTTCATTTCCAAAATACTTTGCTCTGCTTGTTCAAGACAGCAGCCATGCAGGTATACAACTGCTGGAACTGCTTTCCTCAGTAAACTCTGTTTAGAAGGAGAGAATTTGACTTAATGTAGATGGTAGAAAATGCCACCTAAGTGTTGAAATTATGTTAAAAGTCTTAATATGATAGCTTTTGGTGGAAGAGTAGTACATCAAAGAAAACACTTTTGTAATTTCAAACCAGTGTCTTAGTCCTGTTCTCTGTGGTGCAACACTGATTTGGAGTACTAAAAGTCAGATGAATTAGAGTTGTTCAGAAGAAATATACTTGATTGCTGCTAAGGCAGAATTCTAAGCCTAAACTTAAATGATTCCTCTGACAATGAGTTACAGGAATAAAAGAGCTTCTTATATACAGAAGAGTTAATAACATTGAAAATGCCTGCAAAACCCTAGATAATAGTTACACCATAGGCCAGTAAATTCAACAGATGTCATAGAATGAACCTAAAGAGTGAAAAGTATTAATGGCACTTGGGTGCTTTGGAGGTTTTTTATATAGTCAGAAGACTGGACCAGAGAATTGAGAGTAATTCTCCCACACTAAAGGTGGCTTCCTTCCATAACAAAGAGAAAGAATGGCAGGTGCTGGATTATGATGTAAAATAAAGATGTCACTTACTGAGCCCTGTGAATGTTCAAAATTAAAAAGATAGGAGAAATCCTGCCTGCAGCCCCTTCATCCAATTATACCATTGAAGAGTAATCTATGGAAATGGCTGCAGCTGTACATAAAATGGAACTGTAGGCACAACAGGCTTAGCTGCTGAGCTCTTACCCGTGCACCACAGAGGGTGATTCATATCTCCATTCCACCCTAACAGAACAGAATAACAGAACACAGCTCCTCCGTGTGACAGGGACAGAATGCTGCCAGGACTCTGGCCATGCTGCAGTTACTCTCAGGGTCTAGAAACCTGTTAGGCAAAACAGCACTGAACCACACAGCTAAGCTGCTCCATTGCCCAGCCCAAAGTTTGCCTACTTGTGGAATAATGTTGTGTCAAAAAAGCATCAGTCTTGTTTTGTTTTCATAAATTTTGTCATTTTCCTTGTTTTGATTTACAGAAATCTGTGACAGCATATTTGTTTTTATAAATATATATATTATATATTATGTATATTTTTATTTTTGTAACTCTAAAAGATATCACAAGACATGTTTTATTATTGGCTTTTTTAATTTGCTAGAACAGCACCTGTAACAATGAGGCTAAAACACTTGAAAATAGCTTAAGACTCATAATAATAAATAGCCCAGGCAGGTGGACTGTCATCCTGAGAGGGTAAGGCAGTAATGACAACAAAGCAGCAGAAAATACAGGGGCAACAGCATTACTTTCTTATGCAATGAGCCTGTTTAATCTTCATCTGTGCTTCGTTGTTTTGATGCTGCCCGTACAGAAATGCTGGTGGCAGACCAATGAACTGCAAAAGGCATCTCACTTCCCTCTGCAGTAAATGTAGTGCAGTAACTATGTTATCAAAATTATATTAAAATTCAAGCATAGTTTTTTTTTTTTTCAGTTTAGCATTATTCATCAAATTGCAACAACTTGAACATCAATACATAAGACAAAAAAACCATTTCTGGTGTTATGCAAGTGATACAGGAGTTCATTAAAGTGACTGCATACCTGCAGCAGTTTTATATTTT
The DNA here is from genome assembly GCA_013398175.1 of Climacteris rufus. Lineage (NCBI taxonomy): Eukaryota > Metazoa > Chordata > Aves > Passeriformes > Climacteridae > Climacteris > Climacteris rufus. The sequence continues at coordinate 1,395,594 of VZRZ01008643.1, forward strand.
ATATTAGTATGTCATGGCTGAATAGTCTGTGTGTAAATTGCTGCAAATTAAATCACAGCACTTAAAGAAAAGGTTGGACAGTAATACAAGAGACAGAAAATTCCACTATATGATTTATCAGCCATCTGGTGCAGTGCAAATAGCACTCATTCAGGGGAGGTTCCCGTTAGCAGCCACAGAAACAGGTCTGCTGAGTCCTCCTGAAAGTTATGCATGTGGCAGCAACCCTTTATTTCCTCCCATACACATCATTCACTGGGGGCTGTCAGCAGTGGCAAGTCCTTCCCAGGCTACAGATGTTTTTTCTGCAGCATTTTCCCATCTTCTGTTTTTCAGGAGACTTAAAACTTGGAGAGTTTTGTTTTGCATTTTTGTAATATGCCTTCAAGGAGTTCTGACTCCAAAAAACCCTCTCCATGATTAAGCCATTTTCCTTAATCATGGAAGGAAGGGATAGATCTCTGCAAGGTGGGAAGGGGTCACTGATAATAGAAATATTTCTAACTAAAATAAAATAAGTGCTTTTGGCTCCTGTACTTCCAAAATGATTGTAAAATTCTATTTTCTGGCATGTCCAAAACTATCTATGTCATAAAAGAGCCCATGTTTACATAAATGACCTTATCCACAATGTACACCTGGAAAATAGTTAATAGGAGATGGCAAAAATTACAAAGCTCACACTGTATTGTATGTCTTATCCTGGTTGTATTTTATGCCTTATATACACTGTTTAACAGAGAAATGTAAATAATAAATTACCCATGAGTTTTTAAACTTCCTCATATTTGCTGTGGATATCAGCCAAGAGAAACTGGATGGTATGGAGAGATATTCCCTTGCTCATTGTCTCTGCTGTCCCCTGCCAGCCCAAGGGCCCTGATGTTTTCTCCAAGCCTGCCTGAACTTTCCCAGTGGGAAGGGGTGGTGTGACAGCACCAGCCTGGCTGGTGCCACTGCAGTCTGTGCTGAGGCACTGACACAGCCAGGGCCAGCTGCCTGCTCAGGAAACACAGTGAGAAGGTCCAAAGGCAGCAGAGGTCTGGCAGGGCAGCACTGGTGCCCTGGAGCCCACCCCACCTGGCCCCACCGCTGCATGAATGCCAGGCTGTGGCTCTTTCAAAAGGTGCCCTGGTGAGCTGGCCTTGGCTCAGGTTGGCAGTGACAGAATCTGGTACCAAATGCATGGGAGCATTGCCATTTCTGCTCCCTTCATGCTCCCACCGCAGTTTGTGCTCCTTTGTCAGCTGCAAAGGGAGCACCACGTGCCCGGGAGCTTTGCTTCAGTTCTGCAGAGCTGGAATTACACCCGAGTGCACTGCACATCATAATGTCCCTGTGAACGTGTAAAACCCAGGTTCTAACCCAGCCCCTGGTAGTGACAACAGCAGTGAAGACGTGGTGGCACATAAGGGCTGAAATACTGCATGCAAATGTAAATTCTCACCTTCTGTTAAAAGGAAGGAACATCGCCAGTCTTGCCTGGTTTAAGTATCGTGGTCTGTTGCTAAGAGTGAAGGCCAGCAGGGCGTGGTTTCCTTTAAGCTACAATTCATCCATTAGCTATAGACCAACAGAGCCCATACCCAGAGATGGACACAGGGACATCAAAACCATTTTGCATTGTATTTGTGGAATGAAATCCTATTCTCTAAATACATATCCCATCTGGTCCCAGAGACCAGAGCTAAGCTCTGCTATTTACTCCCAGAGAGAAAGCAGGCCAAGCACACAAAAGAAATAGGTATTACCTAGTTCACTCTTCAGGGAAAGAGGCAGAAGAGGAAATATAGCTGCTTTAAAGAAATTTCAATGGCAGTAACATGAAAGAGGACAGGATTGATTTAATGCTTCCCGTCTGACTCCCAGATGAGGAATCAATTATCCTGCATCATTTAATCTCCTTATGCAGGTCGTGACACAAACTAGAAATTAGAAGCATCGTGTCTAAAATGAAGAGCAGCTCTTAATGGCAGTTAGCATCAGCCTCAGATCTTCTAGAGGAAAATATAGATGGTATTTGGTGAGTTCTGAAGACGTGGCTCCACTGGATTTCTGCAGATAGACACTGATATTTTTAAAGTGAGTTTGTCCTTGCTTACCTAATGGAGATGCAGAACAGTTATAAGAAAAAAAAGGAAAGAAAAAAGAAGAAAAAAAAGAAGAAAAGCACTATTCTTTTGGACAAACTCCAGCCCACAAGGGACGTGACCTTCAGAAAAATTGCAAAAAATTACTTACCTGCTATGTTTCAAACTATCCTCTGTCTTCACGGAAACTTTCTCAGATAAACCAAGCTCCTGCTTTTTTTATATCATTCAACAGAAATCCCACATGATTCCTGACCAGGTGCAACCCTTAGCTAAACCAGCCTTCCTTTGGAACAGAAATTCCCAGGAGGAAGAAATGTGATGCAGCAGGAGGCTCCATCTGAATCCCCTCCAGGCTGGAAGAGATGATAACCAAGGTCCTTGTCCCTGTACAGCCTCCCACTGATCTTGTCAATTATATTCCTTGTGTGAAACTGTTGACATAATCAAGCACAGGCATGAAGACAGAAGCAGTATAGCTAAAGAAAGATCCTCATTTTGTCAGAGACTTGTTTTCCCTATGAACCAGGAGAAAACTAGGACACAGAATGTAAGCATTACGATTAACTTTCAAGAGAAGCTAAAATTATCCAGGATTATACAAATATAAGCAGTTTTGGTTTATTTCCTGTTACCAAAACCAGTTCAGCATTCAAGACAAATTAAGAGGTTTGGGGTCATGGGGTTTGGGCTGTATTTTGGGGATTTTTTGCAAAATCTCTATGATTAGGCCAACGTATTTTCAGGAAGTAAACTCAACATACCTATTCTGAATATACTTTAATAGACCTTGGAAGTGTGAATTTATATTTTGTCATAAAACTCCATAAAATACATCAGGAGCTAGTCTTATTACTTGCAGTCCCTACATCAGTGGCTGCCAGTGCTCTTTCTTCCAAGTAAGCAGATGCCAAAGGATCCAGGAAACAAAATCTTTTGCCTTTCTCACATCACTCTGCATTATTCCACCCTCTGACATTTTTCCTAGCTTTGCATCTTTCCCCAAAATACCCCAAAGCAATGAGCTTTCCCAATCCTGTTGGTATTCACCTGCCATCTGAAACTAGGATAACATCCTCAAGTTGTGCCAGGGAGGTTTAGATTGCATGTTAGGAAAAATTTCTTCATGGAGAGGGTTGTCAAGCATTGGAACAGGCTGCCCAGGGATGCAGTGGAGTCACCACTGAAATACTTGCAGGTATTTGAAAGACTTGTAGGTGTGGCACTCTGGGATGTGGTTTAGTGGTAGACTTGGTAGTGCTGGGCTAACTGGGTTGGATTGGATGATCTCAAAGGTCTTTTCCAATATAAGTGATTCTAAGACATAAGGTAGTGAACAGATTTAAGGCCAAATAAAGTGATTCCTTCATTTTCAATACTGTTTGCCTTGTCAGTTTATCTCAAAAAAGAAAAATTTAAAAAACATTTCAGACTACAAGCACCATTCCTGAAGCTTTGCCAAGAGCTTTCTTGTGTCATTGCATTGCATATCAAGAATTTTCAAATGAAATGTGCTCTGAAGGCTGCCTCTGTACCTAGAGAAGGCAGCAACTCCCACTGCCATTGTTAGGCAGTGGCTGTGAATGACAGGCTGCAGTTCTCAAAAACATCACTGTGTATTTTCCTAAATAACCACAAACCAACAAGAAATGTGTGAAGAAGGCAATAAGATGCAGGAGGAAAGTGCTGTGTATCAAACCCTCTTTGCTTTTTCAAGTGCTGTGTTTTACAGCTACGCAGTGAGGGTTTGTTTCTCCAGGGGAAATACATCTTGCACTTCACACACAAGCCAGCCCAAACGCTGCTGAGTGCCACTGAAGTTCCAGTGCTCCTCCCTGCTTTGGAGAACAGGAGCTGCCTGCCTCTGGTGTCCTGCAGGTTGTTGGCTGGCTCCTGCTGGCTCTGCAGCAGTTTGCCCTGTGGATTAACAAGCAGATGCAATTGAGGGTAACATGGGCGTTGCTAATTCTGCCTAAAAAGAAATAGCACCTTCACAGTCCTCATCTGCACAGGGGGACTTTAATGAGAGTAAATGGTCATAAGTTGAAGTGACTTCTCAAACCTGCTGCTGATCCTGCAATTTTGAACAAACATTTTCAGTTCCGTTTCAGAATTTAACATAGCTCTCAAGAAAATTATTAAGAACAAAAATCATACTCTCCTTTGGCATAAACCTATGCACAACACAAAATAAAGCATTTTGGTCTTGCAGCTTTAATACTCTGCTGGCATTAACAAATAACTGTATGTTCACTAAAAGTTATTTTTTATGGAATGCTTTAAAAATCCAAGCAGAAGATAATGCTTATGTACATTTCACAGCATTTTCTGACTCCAAACTCCTGTTTAATACAAAAGAAACAACAATTGGCCCTTACTGGGGTCACATATTGGCACCCCATTATTTAATCTTAAGTTTTTATGTATTTGGTCAGTAATGTGGGCAAGTTTTGCTTCATGCTTTTATACTTTCATTCCCCAGTCGGATGAACAGTTAAACACTGCGAACAACGATCTAAAACCCTGACAAGACCCACTGTAAGTCTCAGTTCTGCTCTTCCCAGCAGCACACACACAAACAGTATTTCCCCTTTGGCTGGTTGGGTACCTGCCAGTTTCCACACTTAGGCAAGACTGCTTTAAAGATCAACTTCATATCCTATGAGCCCCCCTGGCCTAGGCTGTACTAATTGGGGTTCTCCACACAGTCAGCAGAGAAACACAGGACACTGTTTGACAAGGCAGCTATCCCAATACAACATAAACAACACATATGTGATGAGCTGCCCCCGGTGCCTGTAGGGGAAATCAAGACAGCCAGCACAGAACATTCAAGCAGCCAACCCTGGGCAAGCTGAAGTCAGGCAAGCTTGATTTTCATAAACAATGAAAAAAAAAATACATCAATATGCAAAGCCATGACTGGTAAGAAGAGCTAAAGAGGGAATGACTGTTCATTATTACTTCACAGTAAAAGAATCAGGGCAGACAAACAGAAGGGAAATATTTTGCTACACTATTCTACTGTGACACTCACGGCCATGGAAGCAAAGGTATTAACAAGTTCAAGAAAAGTAATTGGCATAATTGGGAAAAAAGTCCTAAAGGTTACTGAAAACAAAACACATGGTTACAATCCCCTGTCACTTAGAACATCAGCCACAAAATGTCAGATGCTGGAAGAAAACCAAAACAGAAGTACCTACCACTGCATACCTTCACTTGCAGGTCTTTTTTCCCCAAACAGTCCCTATTGACTGGAATCTGTGAATGCCCCTGTGCAGCTGAACTCGGTTTAATGAGCGTCTTCTAATGCTCGGTTGCAACACTAGGTGGCAGGGAAACATCTAACTCACCTGCAGCTCTGGGAACCTTGAATGCAGCGTCTCACTTGCAGTAGTTAAGGGTCAGTGCAATGCAGCAATCTCGGTTTCATACAACTGGATTTGCTTTGTGTCCTTACACAGTTCTGGGCAACATTTTTCAAGTACAATGCTGTGTTCATAGCCCCATAGGTGAGTGATGTCAGAATGTGGCTCATTCTGCCCCTGAGATACCTTGCCCTCTGGTGTAAGAAACCATGGACAATTGCAAAATGTTTTTTCCTCTCCAAAAACAGTTCAAACAACTCCCATTTTGTGTTTGGAACCCCAGTGATCTCCACCTCTGTAAAGACACAGAAGGGTAACATTTACCTCACACCTCTATTTTTCTAAAGATTCACTTTATTATTTAAAATTCACATCACTTGGGTGCTACTTGTAAAAAATGTTGTAAAGGGGCAACGAAACAAGTTCTGCAAGTTGTGCAGCTGCAAAGCAGGCAATCCCATGGAAATTGTTCTTCAGACCATACTGATCCTCCTGTCAGTACACTCTTCCCCTTCTTTTTCAAATATGAAAAGCTTTAGACTTGTAACATCCTGCTTGAGATCTCCCTCAAACTGTGAGGGGAGAAAGGTACGATCTTTTTTGATGAATGCCATCTCCAAGTTCCAAAACAAATGTGTGTGTACATTTAAAGGACACCACCTCTGCACTGCAGCATAACTTGCTGCTTTTCAAATTATAGACATTTCCTAGAATGTTGCTGGCTGTAGAAGTGAAAGTCTGACATTTAACTTCTGCTTTGTTCACAAAATTTAACAAAAAATGCAGACAATTATTGGCATAGGTGGTACCACTCTCCCTTTAAAGGGCAAATCAGCACATGATAATGATTCTTCTCATTCAGCTCTGTATTAGTTTCTCAGCTGTACAGAGATGCTGATGCCTCCTACTACATCTTTTAAAAATCTGCAGGAAAAAAAACCAAGGTCAGCACACTGCTTTTTAAGCAGTGACACACAAGAAGGAAGGTGAAGTAATTAAGCCACAGACTACAAGCTATACATAAGGTAGTTGCTGAAAGTGATCTTGGCACACAGAAAGCACAGAAAGTAACTGAACTCGATTTTGATTATCATAATATTTCATAACTGGAAAGTTTGTTTCATTTCTGAAAAATAATTTAATACAAAATTTAAAAAACACTGATGTGCAAGTCTTCACTGTATAAAAGGAGGTACATTTTCACACTTTAAAATAGCTTGAAACATTTGTACATAACGAACAGAAATTCTCTTTTATATAAACAAAGTGTTTCTTTGCCAACAGCAATTGTCAACTCCAAAACATAGAATCAAGATGACATGAGAACCAGACAGTCTAAGTCACTGCTATTTGTGTCCAAAAAAATTATGCCACCCTTTTCTACAGCTCATCATGTTTGTACGTAAATTCCCTTGCAGATATAAACCCGTCACTGTCTTCATCTTCTTTATCAAATATATCCTCAACCAAAGCATCATGCTGGGTGTCATTTACCACTGCTCCATGCTTTTCAAATTCTTTCTTCAAGTAAATCTTCACCTGTTAGACAAAAGGTGAGAGTGAACATTTTTAGGCTTATGAAAGAATTGATCACTGCAGTGTCAGAGAGGGCCACTGTGTGAGATGGTGGTATTAGATAACAGACACCTTCCCTCCTATGCCACTGCCAGAATAATACTTGTCTAACTGATTCTGCAGTCCTTTTGAGTGAAGAGTCTTTAGTAATAGAAGTGACAGTAAAACTAGCAAAGCTGTTGCCATACCTTTGTGATATCTGACTGAAAAAACGAGCCAGGACAGCCTGTCATCTAATGTCTATATGGTAAAGCACAAATAGATGGGCAGAAATTATGAGCTACCAATTGGTCAGAGACCCAAACAGCTTTTCCATATCCTAGCCCCCTGCCAACCCAGTACATTTAAACACCCACCCCAAATATATACAGAAATCTGCCCACAGTCTCAGTGTTTGCTGATCCAAAATAGACACCTCAAAATTTGGAAGGACAAAGACTCAAGGCAGGGTATAAACAGACCATTGGAACTTTTAGCTTAACATTAGTTACATTAAGCTAGATACTAATGGTATGCAGTGTTTTGAACAATATAATATTGTTTTTACTAAGTTTTTCATCGTTTACCTACTGAAATTCCAAGTGTTCTGAATTGCAGAGCCTTCTGCAAGAACAACAATGGCAACACAATCACCTGTTAAACAGACACCACTTGTGCAAGAACCAGGTCTGTTTCATTCATTTCACCCTCTGGCACTGGTTAGGGTCATTGCTTACTTCTCTAACACACAGACATCACACACACTGATGCTGTCTGGTGCACAGCACAAGTGACCCTTCTGGGTCTAGTAAACTGTACCAGACCCAAATCAAAAAGAACTCAGTTGTTTATTCTAGCTTTTCATGGATCACTTTTGCATACTGGAAATGCAGAAGACTGAAAATAAGAGGCAAATAGATGGTGAATAATGCTGAATACATGTCCTTCACATAGTGAATGCTATGAAACAAGACTGCCCTACAGCAGAACTTCTAATTCCAGTTTATTAATAAATCAGCAATTAACTCCAAAAAGCCCTGAAGTCTGATTTCTTTTCTAAGATGCTTTACTTCATCCAAGTCTCCCACAAGCATGGGGCACACATGGCTCACATGCTTATGCCTCAGCTTACCAAGGCTCCTTTTGCACCCCGAGTTCAGCACTTTCACTAGGATGCAAGGCTCAGAGTAGTGCAGCATAGATGATGTCCATCCTTGCCTTGGTTTTACTAAAAATTGTCTATTGTTAAGGTGCAAGTAAGGATGTGAGCTGAAGCCATGCAAGAAAGGCAAAGCACAGAGAGAAGCTTAATTATTGAGCCAGGAACACTAGTTCAATAGCATTCAGCAAGAAAGAACAACATGAAAAGGCAAAAACCACAGAAGACAAAAAAAAAGCAGCAGAGAATTGGAAGACAAGCAACAATGAAAGGCATGTCCAGAGAAGAACAGACTCACCCTTCCCCACATGACTCATGACTACCTGGCCACTAAAGACCTTTTGGGAGTCTTCACATTAATGATAAGCATATCAGTTCAGCAGTTATGTTAAAAACTCCTTAGCCCCTAGTTACCTGAACTGTCCATCACCCAACAAATAATTCCCTTAAGCTCTAAGTAGTGTGTATTCTGCTTGCTGAGCTGCTCTGTGCACAACAGTAGCTAAAATCCAACCCGGGTTTAGACACTTCCCTAATGGGATCAAGTGGAGCTTATCTTTGCTTTTCCACTCTCCCATCCTGGTAGATTTGCTCACAAGAGAAAGGTAACCCACTCACCTCTTGCTTGGACAATTTCCAGTCATCATTAAGATCCATCTCTTGGAATGATTCATGAGACCTTGGTCCATTTCTAATTTCTAGAAGGTCAATGTTGAAAATAAGTGTGCTCTCAGGTGGAATTTTTCCTGCCCAAAATGGAGAAAAGTTAACAACTGGGTATTCAATGCCATACAAAAGCCACATGCATCAGAGCAATGTTCCAGTAATCCTACTCATTTCAAAGCATCCTGCAGTTTGAACTAGCAAGGATAAGTATTTGTAACAGTGATGACCACAACCATTTCAGACTGTAGCCTGGATCCTGAGCAGCCCTTACAGCATATGTGCAACTTTAGATGCAACTAGTTTCGTTAGAGACTAGTAGGTGTTGATGTGAGCTCTTATTCAGCAATCACCATCACGAGTTTATCAAACAACATTCTTGAATCTTTTTTTTCATGGCTAGGGCCAGATAAAGTGGAAACAGTAAAGGAGATTGTACAGTCAGACAGGCTACAGGCAAGACTAATGGACAGGGCAGCAAGAGGGAGAATTTAGTCCTCCTGATACACCATTACCCTGCCAGTCTCCAAACTCCTCTCCCCTGCCAACTGACACCTTCTATCTGCTATTCCACCACTGCAAAAAACTCTTTTGCAGAGAAAGACAGGAGGGCAGCAATAATGACAGTCTCCCACAGCAGTCTCTGGACTCAGTACACAAAGCACTGAGCTATTTCCAAACACACAGCAGAACCTGAGAACCTAAACCTGATCAAAAGGCTGTCACAGTGTCATTTTTGATGCAGGTGAACAGGCCTGTAACTTCCTAACAGCGCCCCAGATCACTCCCCCACACCACCACCCCTCCAGCACTTCATTTCATCAGGCACTGCCTTTTCCAGAGATGTGACCATGCCCTCATGCTGGTGGCTGAAGCTACTGTCAAAGAGCTTTTAGCACACCACTTTGCTCCTTGATACAGAGAGAGGCTGCAAAGGACCAAATACAGCTCTATACCGGATGGCAGCACCCAAAATACACTTTTGTGCCTTGAGACAACAGGGAAAAAAGAATCCACATCTATTGCTTTGGTGTTAAATACACCCTGAGCTGCAGCAACAAACAGGCTTGTGGAGTTCTGGGATGAATAAATGTGCAGAATCTTCTGGAAACAGAGGGCACGGTGCCCTGCTTGGAGTTTGGAACACAGGTAATTTTTCTGAGTGTTACAGAAAAAGGCATCTGACTCAAATGATGAGTCAGACAGCAACCAAGGTGGGAGGCTAGTGAAATTATGTGCATTTGGAGGAAAGCATGAAGAAAATGAAATAATTCTGTCTTCAAGGGCATAATTTGAAAACAGCAACATAATTATGCTCAAGTATTTCAAAGTCTTCCTAAAGCAAGTAATTTCTTACAGCAGTTAGCAGTGTTTTGTTGTTTAACCTTCTTGCACTAAACACAGCAGTGAGACTGGCAAGTCTTTGAAGAACAACTATGGTGCTTTACATATTAATCAAACAATTAGGCCTGTGATGACTATGTGAGCACTGCAGCATTTCCTATCTTTTTGTGGAAAAATTTACAGCTGTGCCCTGCATAAAGACAACCAAATGACAACCACGAGGTTCACATTCTCTACCAGAAACATGATCACTTCTAATACTGTATCTTGAACCCCAAACCACTGCTTCTAGAAAAGTATGTTTGAAATTCCCCAAGAAAGGAGGGTAGGAAGTGTGATGTGTGTATGGAATACTGCCTAGCATGAGGTGCTATGGAGTCCTAAGCCTGTGTGCAGCCTCACTTACCAGAAGATACAGACATTCACCAAACAGTCTCTTATTAAAAACAGGGTATGTTCCTAGACATTTATCCTTCCTGCTTTGAAACCTTGCATTACCACGGGTCATTTGTGACAACTCTTGTCATGACAAAAATATTCACCATAACTGCTCAAAAGAAGTTAACTGAAGCAAACCCTGTAAAGCAGAAGCAGAGCCTTCCTGCAACATTCAGGCTGTCACTTGCTTCACTGCATATTCCAAATCTAGCCCTCCCATTAAAATGGGAATCTGGAAATATTTGAAAGGAAAACCTCTGAACACCCTCAGCAGTAGAGAGGTTGAGAAAACCCTACAAATGACACATATCTGTCTGCATACCAGGCAGTGCATTTTCAGCAGGTGACAACATGAGTGCCCATGCACCTGCACATCTTACTGTGGATAACAGGAACCACTGAATTAATGTCCCAATATGGAGAAATCAACAGTGACTTTTCACCACATCATCTAAGAACTGGTTGGGCAGCAGTACAGGGAGTTTCTTGGGGTTCTAAAGAAACCTGCAAGCAAGAATGAGGCTTGCATGTGCACATTCATGAAGTATTACCACAAAAACAGAAGCAGCAGCCAAAAAGACAATTTGTCACCTAAGCAACCACCTCCACTTGACTGTATGAAGGGAGAAAAAAAGCAAAGGAAAAAAGTAAAAGCAGGGCACTATTAAGCAGAGCAGGGCACTATTGAGCACAGCACTAACAGAAAAAGACACTTAGACCATACAGCACAGCAGTTACTAACAGTTTCTGGGGGTTTTGTCCTGCATTCACCACAAAAGCACTTAATGGTTATTACTGCAGAAAATGCGTTTATGAGAAAGAGCACCTGACTCCACCAGTTTTTCTTATTTTACAGAATCAGCCTGGAAAGCCTGAATGCTTGCTTACCTCTTAGGCCAAGAATAACAGAAAAATACAGAGATTAAAAACAATTAGAGTAAGGGAAGGGCTTCCCATCTTTTACCTTTCCCTTCTTTTCCATAAGCAAGGGCTGGTGGAATAGTCAGCTTCCTCTTCTCTCCCACACACATGTCCTTCAAACCCCTGTCCCAGCCTTTGATAGCTTCCCTAATGCCCAGGGTAAACCACATGGGTTGACCATTGTTATGCTTGTGACTGGAAAAGAAGGCAATAAAAGACTCAGTATTTAAACATCAGGTTCCATAAAAAACAGATGGGATATGCTCATACCACAGATATCCAATTAAAAACAGACCACTCCTCAGTACCTCGACACTCCTTAAAGAAAAGACCTACACTTTTAAAGAGCCACACTTTAAATTTATGCTTTGCACGACAAGCTTCCTTGAGAAGTGGAAAGAAATAAAACATTTACTTGGTGTGTTTATGGTAACACTGAGTAAAGTAAGGTGGCTCCCCACCTTCACTTCCCTGACCACTCATTTCCACTTGGAAACGATAAAACTAGAAAGGCATTTCTACTTAAAAATCTACAATCAAGGCCATCTACAACCTTCAGTAAATTGCAAATCACAAACCAGCGTGGTCATGATTGCAATATACATTTTGACATGCTTAGAAGAAGCAGACACATCCCTTCCAGAAGAAGCCGTTAGGGAAAAAAACAACAAACTACAAAACAACTACATAACAGATAGTCTAGAAAAAAACAGAAACAAATGCATGCAAAATATTCAACTTTAAATTAGGGAGACAAGACCCTTTTCTGATTTAATCAGCTGGTACAGCCCTAATTTCACTGGACTGACAGACACAGAATTTAAAAGCTCTATTTACTAGCCATGCAGGAAAGCTGTTTAACAAGAAAACAGAGCACTTACAGAAGTTAGTCAGCAGCAAAAACTTAAGAGTGTCACTAGAAGTCCTTTTAGAGAGGCAGGTTAACTACAAGAGAAAATTAGTGAGATTTTAGTTGAATGTCTGCAAGAGCATAAACATGCAAAACTGCCGTTTTTTATTTTAATATGTTCCACATAAGCAGCCCTCAGGCACAGCCCGCGGAGGGTTGAGCATTTTGTGGTCTCCCACTATTAACACTTCGTTGATGTTTTACAAGACATCCAGCATTAGCAAGTCGAGCAGACTCCCTCGGATTTCTGGCTCTTCCCTCTATTTGCATTACTGTGGCTCTGGTATGTTGACTTGTCTGCTCGGGGGCAGGTGAAGAATACACCGTTTCAGTCATGAAAAGCTGTCATTGTGCTGCCGGTAGTGCAAGGACACATGTAATTTTATTTTTTTTTTTCACTAGAAGGTTGCTTTAGAAACCAGACAGAAATCCGTGCATAGCACAAGACCTATTAAACTGCTGAGATCATAAACCAGAATGTGCACCTGAAGCACAGAACCACAGAATGGCTTGGGTTGGAAGGGACCTTAAAGATCATCTCTAAGCCTTTCCTCATAGGAGAGGTGCTCCAAGGGTAACATCCCCATCTTTTAAGAAATGCCACATGGCTCTACTTCCTACAGACTAACCAGAAAAAAAATGCTAAGTAAGACTTATTTTATAACCTTCGGAAAGGAGATAAGCTTTACTGTTGGTGTTCATCTTAAACAGGATTGTGAGACGCTGCTTCACACCAAACCTTCTGAAAACAAGTGGCAGTGGAAGGGAACCCAATGACAAGTTTGTGCAGTGTTATTTAAGCTTTTTTAATCCAGAAACAAATAAAACATTCATGCATTGCTTTTTTTCCTTGGACACAGGTAAACGTAAGTTCTGGGCGTTTTGGGAGGGAGGAGGAACTGTTAAAGTAAAACAAAACAAACCAAACAAAACAAAATAAAATAAAGCATGTGGCCCTGACAAAACCCCCCTCACAGAGCTCCTCTGCCGATGGACTGCGGGACCCTGTGAGGGGTCTGGATTCAGAAACACACGACCAGAAGAGATCACCTACTTTAAAATAAATAAATAAATAAATAGATAAATAAATAAACAAGTCCAGAGAACGTGCACCATGATTAGAGGGGTGGAACACCTCTCCTATGAGGAAAGGCTGAGAGAATTGGGATTGTTCAGCCTTGGAAAAGAGAAGGCTCTGGGTGAGCTAACTGCGGCTTTCCAGTACCTGAAGACGGAGAGTCTTTTTAACAGGACATGCAATGACAGGACAAGGAGTGATGACTTTAAACTGAGAGCAGGTTTAGATTAGATATTTGGAAATTTTTTTTTACTGTGAGGCACTGGAACAGGTTGCCCAGAGACGTTGTGGCTGCTCCATCCTGGAAGTGTTTAAGGCCAGGTTGGATGTGGCTCTGAACACGCCGGTCTAGGGGAAGGCATCCCTGACCATGGCAGGGGTTTGGCCCCAGAGGATCTTTAAGGCCCTTTCCAACCATTCCACGATTCTGTGATTTGGGATGGGACATGGGCTGCCCCATCCCTGGGAGCGTTCAAGGGCAGGTCGGATGAGGGTCTGAGCAACTTGACCTAGTGGAAAGTTCAAGGAATCTTTAAGGTCCGCTCCAACTCGAGCCATTCCATGATTCTATTGCATATGTATAATAGATATATTACAGCCCAGCCGACAGCTCGCTCGGAGAAGACGCGCCGCTCACTTACGTGGAGTGAAACATGGAGCCGTCCCTCTCCAAGTAGCCCTCGTAGTGAACCAGCATCATGTCCCCCCACTTGGTCCTCCTGTGGCAGAGGAACGGCTTCTGCAGCACCTCCACCTTCACGTCGGCCGCGGGGGGGATCAGCGCCGCGCCCGCGCAGCCCAGCGCCGCGCACAGCAGCGCGGACCACAGCAGCGCCGCCGCCATCGCCTCGCCCGGCCTCACCTCACCTCACCTCACCTCTCGTCACCTCACGGTGCCGCCATCCCGAGCCCCGGGCCCGCTCGGTCCGACGTGGCAGCGCCGCTCACCTCAGCCAGCCCCCGGCTCCGGCGGCGCGGCAGCGGCCGCGCGCGCTCTGATTGGCTCTCCGCAGGGCGAGCCCAGGAGGAGCCGCCGCCCATTGGGCAGCGCTCCTGTCCGTCCCCCCGCCCGCCCAATCGCCAGGCTCGGACGGGAGCAGGGCTGGGCGGGCCGGGCGCTCCGGGAAGTCACAGCGCGGGCGAGCGGGGCAGCCCCGAGGAGCGCGCGCACCACGGAGCCGGCCGCTGCCGGCCGCTGATTGGGCGGCG
>VZRZ01008643.1:1410609-1523512 GCA_013398175.1 Climacteris rufus
CGCCGGGGGGCGGCCGTGCTGCATGGGGCCGGGGGCCGGCCGGCATGGAGGGAGTGCTGTACAAGTGGACCAACTACCTGAGCGGTGAGTTCCTGCCGGTGCTCAGCCTCTGCGGGACGGGCGCCGTCATCTTCTCCTATCTGTATTTATACAAGCGCGTGTATATATATATATATATGTTCACTTGTGTTTGCTGGGCATGGGCCAGCGCTGCCCCTTGACCTCGCCGTGCAGGGGAGCAGCCCCGGCGTAGCCCGCCCTTCCCGCCCCGCTGCCACATCGTCGGTGCCGGTGCCAGCGCCCGCCCGGGGCTCCGCTCCTCCTGCCCGGGGTCGTGGCTTGGGGCTTGGGCTTGGGCTTGTTTGGGTGCGCTGGGTCACGCTCGAACAGCCGACTTTCTCCACACACCCCTGTGGAACTTTTATTGAGGCGAGTCGGGGATTCGGGGGAATCCCAGAGCCGGGAGGAAAAGGTGTTGCCATTCAATCCCACTTAGGGGATTCGGATGAAAATGCGTGCAAAACAAAAAAAGAAGACAAGAAAAAAGGTGGCGACGGGCTGTCCTGCTAGCTCTAGGCCCAGAATTTAATTTTTGGGGTGTTCCTGTGCCACGGAAGGCTTGACTTTAATGGTAGAGGTCCTTGAGAGACCTCTGGCACGTCCCTGTTCCAGCCCTGTGGAACTTTATTGAGGTGGGGAGGATCCAGTGCCACCCGTGTTCCTGCGGGATGGCCACTGGGAGCCGGGGGAGGCAGAGGGTTGTGGATGGCTTCTTGCCAGGAGCAAACCTCGCTGTGCTTTGCTGGAGAAGTTTGGAGCCTGGAAGGTCACGGAAAAGTAAGCACGACCACCTTGACATGGCCAGGTGCGAGCGTGGCTCGGCAGTGTGTGTGTGTACAAGGGCTGCCGCCTTGCTTGAATTTTTTCCAGAGAGGCTGGAACAGCTGCACCTCTCTGGTTAGCTGGGAAACTGTCGGAAATCAAAATTAAACAAAGAAATAAGCCGAAGCACAAGCGAGTGTTGGATTCATGTGGCAGGGGGATGGGAGAGAATGGTGTATGAGGCTGGATTTACTGGTGTGCTGGAAGATTGCTGTGACTTTTCCCTTCTAGGCAGTAGGTGTTCTGAGATGACATCTCAGTGAATAGACATGGCTTTTTTGTTGTTGTTAATTATTTGTGAATGCTCTTGCATTATGAAGTCTGTGCAGTAGGAGCAGCCATGCTTGGCTTTTCCATTTGAACTGCAGAGCTCTGTCAGTTACATTAATCCTTTCCCCGCACTAAAAACACCTATGGTTCAGTTGATCTAAAGTTTTAGTTGTTTCTCTTTGCATTGCTGAGGTGCTGGGCTGTGTTTGGAACTCTTGTGCTTGGTTTCGTGCCATGAGACCTGGGAGTATGTGTCTGTGGGAAGCAGAGCATATTTTAGATAACTGACTGGCATTTGGCATTTTAGCATTAGTGCCTGAGTGTGCCTGTGGTAGGATCAGCTGCATTTGTCTTCTGTTTTGATGGTAAGATGAAGACTAAGAAGTATCCCATTTCCATCAAAATTAAATTTTCCCTTGCTAGCCACATTGATAAGCACTTCCAATCAAATGACCCTTCATGAAGAAGGATAACACTTTGCAAACCTCAGTCTAAGTGAATGCAGACTGAAGGAAAATCTTTTTCTTGCAAATGTGAGATTTGCACTGTCTGAAAAATAGAAGAGGTTTTGTTCTCACTAGAGAGAAAATGTGATGAAGGATTGAAGCATCTTTCTGGTTTTGTTGAAACTTGACTCTGCTAGTAAGCGTGGTGGTCAAGGTCACTCTGTGCCTTTTCTTAGGTGGTAGAAGGCCTGTGATGTGTTTGAGAACAACAGATTTGCTGTTCTGCAAGCTACCTGTGCATACATGTGCTTTCTTTTGCCATAAAATGAAGACTTCCTGCCCTGAAGCCATTACGTTGTAAATTTATGCGAAGATGCAAAAAAAAAAAAGTTCTGGAATGTGGTGTTTATTGTAGCAATAGCAAAGAGCTGGAGAGTGAGAGACAGGAAAACCTCCTTTCAGGGATTAAGGGAAATAAGAAGGTTCAACAGGTGATCCAGAACAGTATTTCTGCCAATATTCTGCCCCCAATATGCTTTTCCTGTTGCTCAAGGTTGACTGATCTGGTGCTGTATAGTTTAGATGATGCCCACAAAAAGCAGGGAAGATGTGTGGCATCTGTGTGTTGGTGTGTGCCTGTTCTAATAGCACAGTGCTGATCTAAACATGCACAGCAGGTACTTCTGGCCTTTCCTCCCCAGAGTGAGGAACACACCTCACAGTCAGAGAAGAGAGAGGACATTCAACAAAGAACAAGCTTAGAAGTGTAGAAAAGGAGAACTGTTTTTCCTTTGTGCTCTGAGAGAGGAGCTTGTTGGTAATTGAGTATTTGCTGGGAATTTTGGTTTTGTAACATCTTATGTCATTGCCATCATGAGAGGTCGAGTCCACATCAACCTGTTTCCCCCAGCTCTTGGCCCGGGAGCTAGATGTGTGTTTGCAAATTACATAGTTATTGACAACAAGAGCATTTCAGAAATAGGAAAGAAGTTTGGCTTTCTGTGGGCAAAGGGCAAAGAAAGCACAGCGTGATTGCCACCAATTGAAAGACAGATTAGTTTGCCTTACTGCTTAAACAGGTTATCTTGTTTGTAATAAATGCACATGTTTGCTTTATATAGATTAGGACAAATTGAATCAGTATTACCTGGTTTCTGCTTAGAGATAGGGGCTTTCCTCTGGTGTTGATCCCACACTCACATTGTGCAGGGCTTCCAGTGCTGCCTCGGAAATCTCTGAGTTTAGAAAACTGAGATTTTAGTTTCTCTTCCCTAACTCAATGGCCACCAGATGTGTGTTACTCAGTGTGTTACTTTTATTTAAGTTCAAGTGAAGCCTGGCACCTTTGGATCAGCTATACATGCACACAGCTGTAGCCTGTGAAAATCCCTCAGGATCTTGTGTTTGCAATGTATGTCCTTTCATTGCTCTTGTCAGTGCTTCGCTATCCCTAAACTGGTTCAAACCTGAAGGGAGCAGTGAACTTTGCAAGCAGAATTATCGTTGTCATATAAAGTGTGACAGCACTTTTTCTCTTGGGCAAATATATAATGCATCTGCAAACTTCAAATTATTAATCCTAAAAATCCGGAGCAGGGTGACTTAAATCATGCAGGCATGTAAGTTGGCCTCAGCTGAGCATGGCCTCAGTCAAAGCATGTAACATGATCCCAAAAAATGCCTAGATTTCATCCTTTGCCAAAAGTCTCTATCTGATGTTGGCTTTGATCAGGGACGGTTGTGGGGGCTGGGGATGGGTGTATAAATGTTGTTTCAGTACCACTCACTGTAGTGAGCAGTTGGGGTGACAAAAGCATCACCTGTGCCTTCCCCATAGCTCCTCAGCCTGCCGTGCTGCCACTGCCTGCAGTCCTGGCTGAGCATAAACCATTCTGGTGTGAGCAGCACCACAGCCAGGTCCTGGCTGCAGTGTCACAGTGACGGATCTCCAGCTGGGAAATGCTGCTTGCAGCATAGGGAATGGAGAGGGCAGGGCTGAACTGCACGTGGAGGCTGCTCTTTGCTGCTTGGAAACTGGTTCCCGTGGGACTCTGGCTGAACTCAACCTGCAATTGGTGCTCTTTGTTAAGCATACCTTCTGACCGATAAAATAAATTGATTTAGTCTTTGGAGTTTGCCTTATCTACGTCATCTATGTTTTTTTCTCCCTGGGTTTATAGAATGAGTAAGCTATTGCTGGGAGACAGAGCATGGAGTTGGGGAATACCTCCCTTCAGTGATGTGTGTGAGAGCTTGGCACTTTGAAGTTGATTTTTTGATTTCTGCTGAAATTCAGTTCAGTTCAGATCTTTGGTGTAGGCACACACCATACCTGGGCTTGCTGGCCACAGGCAGGACTGCTGCTAACTCTGGAAGAGGTACTATATATCAGCTCTTGGTTTGAGGGATCAAAGGCAGCTTCATCATTAGAAAGAAAAATGATGACAGGTTCCACTGGCTTGCCTGGTATTTGCTACATCCTCCATGAAATGGCTTTGATTGCTTTTCTTTACAAAGCTGTGCTTTTCCCAATATTTAAATGTTCACTTCCTTATTTGTGCTGAGTAATTCTGACCCTAACTAATTTGTCTTCCTGAAGGCATGATACACTCCCAGTCATGCCATCACTGGTGATGCTGCATGCTGCCACATACTGTAGTTAGCTCTCCCCATTGCTCTGTATGTAATCAGCCCCTCTCCCTTTATTGTTGTACTTTGGATTCTCTTCAATTTATCCCAAGATACCAAGAGCCAGCACCAAGCAGTAAATTTCAGCTTTCACATAGAACTTTAAACTACTCTTGTCTCTAATGATTCAGAATTCCTTAATAAACTTGGGGATAGAGTTCAAGAAAATGTGAAAAAATATTAGTTCTTGTGTCTTGAATCTGGGTGCACATGATACTGCTTAGAGTGATTCTTTGTTTCTGGAGTTTAAGAAATCTGACGTTTTAGGATATCAAGCTCTGAAAGTAAGCTTTCCAGAGATGGAGAAAATAATCGAAAACTTCACACTTAGGTAGACATTTGGTTCTAAAAAGCTTTATCTCATTTTCCCCTTCATTTTAGCCTCTGGGTACAGTCCAAGTTCTGATTGTATAAAATTAGAAGTCTGGCTTTTGTGGAGGTGGACCTAGACAGCTGAGGTTTCTGTTGCCTTCAGGGCAATGGTCTGCATTCTATTACTGGCTGTAGCTGCTCTGAGACCAGCTTTTGGTTTAGCTGAATGCCTGAATCTCACCCTGTTCTGACTGGGTGAGATTTTTCATGCAGGATACTTCAGGGACTGGTTAGTTAATTCTTTTTGGATTTTGCTTGATTATGTTTGTGTGATTTGACCTTATTTCTCGTGGTTTTCTTCCCTTCCCCTCTGTATTTCTTCACGCAGCAATCTTGCTTTTGTCCAGCCTTTTTGGAAGGGAGCAATGTGCTCATGGTAGGAAAGTTTGATGAGGCTGCAGGAATGGAAATGGGTGTCCCCTGTCTCCTCTGTGAGTGTGGAGCTGTGCTGCAGAGCCTCCACGGTGCAGCGTTCCCTGCCAGGTATGCCGCAGTGCCCGTGCCTCTGCATTGTCCCTCTGCACTGAGTGAGTGAGGGATCACAGGGAATGGCTGGGTAGGACAGCAGAGAAAGGTGTGGTAGACTGATGGTGAAGAGATATCATCGTGTGGTATCTGTGTGTGCTTACAGAATTTCAGTGTGTTGGCTTAGTCTGGCCTGATAACCACCTCAGGGGTCAGAGAGAGGAGCAGCTTGTTTGCTGGGACTGGGAAGTATAAACAGAGGAGGAAAACTTCCAGGAGCTTTATATGACTTGGATTAGTGTGCCTGAGCAGTGACTTGTATTATTGAACTTCTGCTTCCACCACGATCCTCTCTCTGCCCTTCATCCTTTCACTGCATCCCCTTCAGAAATGCCTGACACCTGGTACATTGTGCTCCCTGTGCCTTGGCATAAAATCACTTGCAAACAAACCCAGTTGCCCTTTGATGGCAGGATGCTTTTTCAGTGCTGCTAACATTGCCATAACAGTTGTGATAGAAACAAAGGTGGACTTGATGGAAGCCCTGTGAGCAAAATCGTTTGGGAGGAGGTCATTTTGTTAAAGCTGGTTCCTGCTGTTTCTTCCTTGACTTGAACCTCTAGTGTCCTTCAAACAAGTGCCCTAAAAAGTGATACCATTGTTAAAGGGCTAAATCTTTTAACTTCATTATCTTTAGGGGCTTTTGATATTGATTCCTGCTGTTAATATGCACATAATCAGAGTAAAATTGCAGTATGGACATTTCTAGAAGCTGCTCTCCAGGTGAGAGGACAGTAGCTCGGGGAAGAGGCACAGCTTGTCACACACTCCTGTCTGCCGTTCTGCTGTCCCTCATTGATACACACTGGGTTTTTACCCTGTCAAATTGTTTTGCTATAGAATGAAGGCTGCAAAATGTGTTCCAGCACCTGGGATTGCCCTTCCCAAATTACTGGGTAGCCCTAGGAGGCTGTATGGAAAAAGTAGGTAACAGCTTTGGTTGCAAATTGCTTACGTCAATATAACCTTCTAACTGTATTACTTTTGTTCCTTGAGTGCTAAAGAAGGGGGAAAGCTTCAGGTTTGATCTGTGTAAGATACTTTTTTGCTAGTTGCTTTTTGTGACTGGAAACTTGGTGGAGACTGGGAGTATTTTGGCCCTACCAGAGCTGAGTTTTCAGCAGCTCTCATCCAGTTATCAGTCACTGATACAGTGCTCGGCAGAGGCTGTGGTTCTTTTGCTCCTGGGAGATAAAGCCATAGATGGTGGGACACTGAACACACAGCACAACCTACATTTGCTCAGGGTGGGGTGAAATTATGGATATTGCTTGTTCTCACTGTGAGGTGGCTCTGACTAAGAGGGCACTCACTCTGGGACTCTTGTGGCCCTGCACAGAAAAACAGGGCTCCTCCCTGCTCTGCCACCTGCAGCGAAGTCTTGGATCTTGCCCTTGTTATTAGCAGTAAGGGTGTGATGAAGGCTTTAGCTCCTCCTGTTAGACAGATGATGTTGTAACAGGGAAAGTATATCATTATCTCCTATCTGCAGTTAAAGTCTGGATTAGGGTCAAAGAAGTCCAAGGACTTTCTATTGCATAAGTTTTACAAAAAGTTATTCTGAAGCTTGAGAAATTAAGAAGCCTAAAGTGTTACATAATTCTAGTGGACAGCAAGCTATAATAAAATCCTGGGTGCCTGGCCATTATGCATTTTTGAAATGCAGCTGGAACTGGTGTCTCTTAATTGCAGCTTGTTTTCCAGGTCATCAGTTTGGCTTCTTGAGTATGTAATTCTCCCAGATGGTTTGGCTTTGTGGATGTCTGACATTATCTACATGTCTTCAAATGTTTTTTTTTTATTCTTCAGACTTGGCACTTTGGAAGGAATGCTGTCTGGAGTCTTGAGTTGTATAACATTATAGTTTGAATTATGTCCAACTTTCAACTGTGTTATCAAGAAATGTCAAGTTTGCTCAGTGATAGCTACATCCAGATTTCCTGCAGTGTAATGGTGGACGTAGGCAGATCTTTCTTTCTGTGGAAACTTCTGGAGAAACAGTGAATCCTTAGGAGGCACAGACTGCTTAAATATGTTTTTGTAGTGGACAATGTCAGATCTTCCACATACTGCAGGCATTAACTGTAGGTTTCACACAGCAATGTGATAAGTACTTCAACCAGTGCCTGTGAAGTTCTCTGGAACCTCTTCAGTCTCTTCTGTGGCTGAGACCTTAAGGTACTAATCACTTCTATTGTGCTTTGCATTTTATTGGGGATTTTTTATACGTATCTTTCCCAGCAAAGTCGATTTTTACTGTTAATGGCACTGTGGCTCCAAAATAAGATGTTGGAAGTATGAGCTATATTTTTTTCTGCCTGTGCACCACCAATATAAATGGACTTAGTAAATTGTTCTTCAAAGTTGTGTTAGTGCTGGTACCAGTAAGACCTTAAAAGGTTCAACTTTACCTTTCCATGTCAGGTGAAGACTGAATGCTCAATTCCAAAAATTGCAATATTCCTATGATCATTTATGGGAGGAAAATAACACTGAATAAACCTAAGACTTGTGTTCTTAGAGGTGCCTAGGTATCTTTTAGCTGCTTTGTTTTTTGTTACATTTCTTTAGTTTCCTCTCCTCTTTGCTTGTCTGCAAAAGAGAAGCTCCTGTAATTAAAGACTGTATCCCTGTGCAGTGCCCATGATTTCTCAACCACATGCTATTTTTAGCTGGTTGTTTAGGATAACCTTCCCAAGGCTGCTGACTCAGTGTCAGTGAGTACCAGGTGGTGAGTGCATCTTCTGTCAGAACCTTGCTGTGCATCCTTTTTTTTTTTTTTTAGTTTTCCTTTTACAAAAATCTGTTTTTATTAGTATAATAAATCTGTTCTGAAAATATGTGCCGTTCTAGGTAAAATTGTCTATCATAGTCTTTTTAATACATATAATTAAAGAAGAGTTGGCTTCTGCAAAGTAATAGAGATAGTTGCTCTGTTCCCCATAAAAAAACCAAGACCCAGAACCAAAAAAAAAATCAACCAAACAAAAGTCTCAACAAAATATATTGACTCACAACATATTTTTAACCAGCCTCCCAAGTGTTGGAGGCAGAGTGATTTGTATGTTGGCTAATTGATTGCACAGCCTTAGATTGATGGGATGCAATTTGGTTGAGCATCAGCTGCAACTGTGAGCTGCAGGACCATGGCTGAAGTGATTCCTGTGCAGCAGCAGGATCTCCAGACTGAATTAGAGGCTCGTATTGACTGTGGCACTGTGCATTATTTAAAGGATTGGTTCTGTGCCATTGAGTGTCTGAAGCAATTAACTGCTTCTCTCTGCTGAACAATCACTTCCTTTCTTTGTGAGTTCCTCCATATCAATAGTGACTTTTAGGATAGTTTCTTTATTTTGGAGGAAAGACAAAAATCAGCCTTGCTGATTTTTTTTTTTTTTTAAATTCTCATTCTTGTGATGTTTTTTTCCTCATTCATATAAAGTAAAGAAGTGTTGAGAATACTGTGGATTTCTAATTTTTTTTGTTCTTTTAGGAAATAATGGAAGAGCTCTGGAAGGTTGTGAAATAATATTTATGTTTAATTTGTTTTCCAGGCACCCCACAAGGTTCAGCAATCTATAGCCCGGGTTGAGCCGGATGCAGTGGTATTGTGGTGTTTAAAAAAAACCTCAGAACAAAAAACAAAGCCAAACCATACTCCTATTATTAGCCTGAGGCTTTAGGTCTTTCTAACCTTAAACTGAGTTGTGCTTGATTTCAGCAGTAGCCTCAGGAATCAGTGTCTAGCTGGAAAGGAGCTGTCCTTCCTCCAGTGTGGTACCAGCCTGGGCTCCTGCAGGGCCGTGCTGCTTGGCAGAGCCTGCGTGCAGAGCTGAGGTCCCTCTGCCAAAACATCTGCAGCCATGTGGCCCACGTGGTCTTGTCCAAGTGTTTTTTCCAGAGATGGTTTGCTGGCACAGCGTGGGAGCTTCAGAATCTCGACCCGTTGGTCCTGGCCAGGGCAGCTTGTTGCAGCTCAGTAATGAAAGCTGCTTTCCTCCAGTGACGTTGCTGTCTCATTTCTTAAGTTAATGAGCTTGTGGTTTTTAATTAGACATAAATGGTAACTGACATGTCGTGTTTGTTTTTATCTTTTCATACTGCTGTAGTACTTCCAAAAGTAGAAAACAAAAAGGGTAATTTACTTGTGAAGTTGGGCAGCAGAGTGGGCGAAAGTGTACCCAGAATTACTGGTGTGGGTCTGGACCTGTGTTTTGGTTATTCTCTGGGAAGGTATCCAGAAGTGCAGGCCAATAATTCCAAACTACTTTTTATGTGGGTAGCACAGGAGTTTCAAGAGCTGTTGAAAAGTGCTTCACTGAAAGATGTGTTCAGAATGTTCAGAATTCAACAGATCCGCCTCTGTTCCCTCCTTCTGTTGATTTTTAGGAGATTCTTTACCCGATGTTTTTCAAGATAACTTGGCTAGCCCTTCCTTCAAGGGAGCAAGGCTTGTAAAGCAAGACAGCTGGGGTGGCTTTTGGGAAGAGTGAAGAGGTGAGCTGAGGAGTGATGGAAGGAGTGGAGGGGTGGTGAACTGAGAAGGTGGTTTTAGAAGAGGGAATGAGTCAGTGATGCTGTGTTAGCAAAACTACTGAAAATGACATATGGCATCTCAAGACACACTGCTGTGTTCCAGCTGCGTGCAGAATGGATGTGTGGGTACACCTGGATGGTGTACAGCATCCAGGTCTGTCCACAAATCTGACTGCTTCAAAGGGTTTACTTTTTCAGGGGGCAAAGAGAATCTTTGGGGCCATGTTTGCAGCAAGTCCCAAGTGAGAGAGGTGGAGGAATTGCAGGGAGAGGTGTAACTGAGAAATGCAGTTTTGTTTTTCAGGCTGGCAGCCTCGGTGGTTCCTTCTCTGTGGTGGCATCCTGTCCTATTATGACTCTCAGGAAGATGCCTGGAAGGGTTGTAAGGGAAGCATCCAAATGGCTGTTTGTGAAATTCAAGGTAACTAAGATACAGTAACACTCAGCTGCATGAAGTTTGTCCAATAGTGTTGCATTCAAGGGGAGATTTCAGGTGACAAGATCTATTTGGCAGCTTGATTTCTTTGGTATGCATTTGCAATAAGTCAGTAGCTTGATGTATATGCCAGTTTCTATTCCATAGTATTTAGAAAATGTTGAGAGAACTGCTAGCCTCCAATATCATGATTATTCTGCATGCACATGGGTCACTGGTTTTCATGAGCCGTGGTGGAATATCACACAGCTTCTAATGACTCGTCATGAGCACAGAGCTGAAGCTGGAAACATGAATAATAAACTTCATTGCTAGGTCTGCTCGTTCATTTTGGGTTACTTGCCACATCTTCGAGGTTCAGTTTTGGGGTGGAAGCCTGAAAGAGAGGCTTGCCAGGAGAGGATGCCCTTCCCATAAAGACTCTTGGTTTATACTGATCACTAAGCTGTCTTTCACAGCCTTTTGGCACACAGCTGTACACATGTGTGTCCTGTCCATTCCCTGGCTCAGAAGAGAAGTCATAGAATGGCAGGGGGGGACTGGGACCATAGATTCCTCCTCTTTCATTACTGTTTGACCTGCCACCTGGCATACCTGTTGGAATATTGGGTTGGGCTGGGAAGGGCCAGGTCTGAAATGTGTGTTGCTTTCAGTTCATCCTGCAGATAACACACGAATGGACCTGATTATCCCAGGGGAACAGTACTTCTATCTGAAGGCAAGAAATGCAGTTGAAAGGCAAAAGTGGCTGGTTGCACTAGGAACTGCCAAAGCCTGTCTGACTGACAGCAGGACACAGAAGGAAAAAGGCAAGAACACTCTTTTGCTGGCACATACTGTTTCCTTTCTATTTCCTCATCCTTTTCCCAGTACATGTACACACAAAGATGATAAATTCCATACCTGAATTCAGTGTCCAGCCTGTGCTTCAGGTCTTTGGTGCTGCTAAAAGCTAAGCCATGTGGGAACATCATCCAGAAATTTCAGGCAGTAACTCTCAGGGCAGAGGTTTGAAAACTTTGGCTTTTTCTTAAAATGTACTATGTATAAATCATTTGTAAACCATGTGCTGATGGGTTCTGTAACTACAATAAGTAAGTAGGTCCTGGCTGTGGGTCACTGGGGTGCAGACTGTACAAGAATGTAAGACCCCCACCTTGTACAGATGTCTAAATATAATGGCCCAGCCTCTCATACCAGTGTCTCTTGAGCTCTGCAGTTCCTCAGGCCCTTTCCTTCCATTTTCTCACTGGTCTGTCTTCTGCACTTTGAGAATGCCTCAGCAATTAAGAAAAGATGTGCACTTGGTTCCAAGTCTTCATACTAGGATTCAGAAACATAAATCTGATTGTGGTCAGGCTATGAAAATTAAATCACTTACCACTTTGCTTTCACCAGCAACCTCACTTCAGTGAAAACCCATCGTGCTTTCAAGTGTGGCATTAGTCATGGGTCACTGTGAGGCCTCATGCCTTAACCTTGTGTAGCTCAATGACTATACAGAACATGGGGAAAAAGCAAATTATTGTTAATGTCCTGAGCAAAGGCAGGGGGTGACAAACACTTCTGTTCCCTGAGGTGAGGATTTGCTTCTCCTCTCAGCCTGAAGTGCATCTTCATAAGACTTTGCATCTGCTGGTTCAAACTGAGTCAGAACTGAGCAGAAGAGGCTACTGTAGAGTCCTACACCAAGTGGGGATCTGATGTGCAGTGCCTAGAAGCAGAACAAAGTTACACCTACAAACTGACATACAGTAGCACAGGGTGAAAAGCTACTGATTTATTTGCAGAACTAAACCATGTTAGTCTTATTAACAGACAATTTATTTTGTAATTCTGGGATTCTATTATCAAAAAGATTACTTCTGAAAAATCTCAGATTGACTGTTAGTTGTATCTGGATTAGTCTTCTCAGTTCTGCACTCTCTATTTCTCAGTATGAGAAACATATGGACATACTGGAGTGAGTCCAGCAAAGGGCCACTAAGATGATTAAAGGAAATATCTGGTGACAGAGCTTAAAAAAGATGAAGCCAAAGTCTTCTTAGTGAATGAACAAGAGAAAATACACATTAATTTTAATACAAACCACTCCATGGAGACATAAGCAAAAATGTTTATATTGTGAGGATGAGGGAGCACTGAAAGATTACACAGAAGAGGTGGTGGAGTCTCCATCCTAGGCATTATTCAAAATCTGGCTAGCCCTGAATAATTTGCTCTGACTGACTCTCCTTTGAACAGAGGAGTATGACTAGGTGGTCTCCAGAGAGCTTTTCCAACTTCATCCATTCTATGATTCAAGGATATATACATAGAGATATGTGTGTGTATATAAAAATTTAATCCCTTACTCTTGGACAAAATACATCTTTTATGTCCAGTGTTTTCTACCTACAACACTATCTAAACAGTGCTATTGCTTGCACCTTAAACTACTTTGTGAAAAGAAAGAATATTGTATGTAGGGCTTTTGTCCTGTTTAAAAGGCCTGCTAAGACCAAACGTGTACTTGCCTTGCATCGGGTACGGTAAATTCAACTCTTCTTTTGTTTCACTTTTAGAGTTCACTGAAAACACAGAAGCCTTGAAGACTAAAATGTCTGAACTTAGACTGTACTGTAACCTCCTTGTTCAGCAAGTGCATAAAACAAAGGAAGCCAGCATTTCTGGTGTGTCAGAACCAGAGGTACAGTTCTATTTTTGTTGTAGACCACATCTGTAAAGTCTTGAGCACGTAAGCTTTTCTAGTTAGCTAGTGTAGTATTCTCTCATGGTTACTTAATGTTGCAACCTCTTTCTGCAGAGAACCTGGGGGAAATAAAGTGCTCACACAACAGTGTTTGTTTAAATGGAGTTATTACTGTATTGTTGCAAATAACTTGCCCTGTGTTGGGCAGGCAGACAGTGAGAGGGGATCTGGTATCTGTGATCTAGACAATAACATGATCATGGTAGGTGATCATGTGTATATAGTGGATCAAAAGAAGCAGAAGATCTCTTATAAAAAGGTAACTTGTAAGAAGTTCACATTTGTCTGTCTCTGAGTGATTAATATGCTCAGCAAATCACAATCAAAAACCTTAAAAGGTCAAGAGAGGATACAGACCACAAAACTCCCCAAAACTGATACAAAGAACTGCCTGGTTTGCCTCAATTAGTTTAAAGTTTCAAAATTTGCGAAACTTTCTGACCAAAGAAGCCTCATTTAAGGGGGATCTCCTAATGACAGTGGTCTGACCCTTGCTTTGAGAGAGAAATGTGTGAAGAGGGATCCACTTCCCATGCTAGAGAAGCTGGTGTGGAGTTCAGGATGCCTCCCACTGCAGAGATGGGTCCTTAGGTGCAGAACAAACAGGCAAAACACCTGAAGGTGAATTGTTTGTATGTCCAAACCATCACTGCAGAGATACCTGATAAACTGTTCATGGTGAATTAACAGACAGTGCAGAAGCATGAGGTGGTGTACAAATGACTAAAAGGCCCTGTTAGAACTTGCAGCTCGCAGGTACTGTGAGTACACCACCTGTACTGTGATGTTTATCCTGCTCATATTTCATGCATCTGGGGGAATCTCATTCCCTGATCTTACTGGCATTTAACTGCAAAGATTTATTGCTAAAAGCATTTCAGCATCAATTACTACACTTTGCAGAGACGAAAAGTAGTATTGTGGCAATGTGATACTTCATTCTGCCTTTTTGTAAATTGCAGTAATTTTTTGTTCATGGGATTTTTGAAATTATTATCTGCAGATCATTCTTCATCTATTTAATTTGTTTACTTTTCATTTCTCCTGCCAGTGGTGTTTCCTGGAATGCCATTGTTGAATACCTCTAGGCTTAGTATTTCACACACTTGTAACACCAATAAGATAAGTAACTAAGAGGCATTGCTTTCAAATCACAAGTAATACTGAGCTTTTTGTTCTGAGAGGCTGGCAAGAGTGGTAATGCTGCAAGGGGACATAGCCCACATAATCTGATCTGTGATGCCAGTTCTCTGAGCAGCTGACACATTGAATTTTAATTCATGTTAACCAGAAATCACAACTCCAGCAGCTGTAGACATTAGTTGCTCTAAACTGATCTTTTCTGGTGAGTCCATTTCTTCCAATTGATTTCTTCCCACAGAGTGAGATTGATATGGGAGCTCTGTTAAAATCAACCTGTGACACCTTCCTGAAGACTCTTGAAGAATGTATGCAGATTGCAAATACTGCCTTCAATTCTGAGTTGCTGCATCAGACCCCACCTGGATCCCCAAATTTAGCAGTTCTCAGAACAAGCAAGGTAATGGCCAGTATCTTCATCTCTCGGCCTTGGCAGCGATGCTAGTGTGTCCTTTTGTTACAAGTAGCTTTTTAAAGTAGGAAATGCATTTTTACCCATATTATAGCTACTGGTCCTACACTGGACATACTCTGTTATTTCTTGTGGTTTGCAAGTCAGGTAGGGCCATTTCTTAATAAGCAGTGACCAATCTCTTAACCTTTAATGCTACGTGAAAGTTATTAAGCATTAACATTCAGGGCCTGCAGCTCCAGCTGCACACAGTGATATTTCAAAATACCTTGGCTCTATGGAGGGCTCATCCATTGTGGGAACTCACAGCAATTATTACTCTGTTAAGCTACTGCAGTATTGGATCTCTGGTAATATGCCAATGAGAGCTGATGAGTTTATCTTTTTAATGACAAGGGCGCTTTCTTGAATCCTGGATCTCAACTACATACACAGAACTGGAGCATCTCTGGCAAACAGGAAGTTAGGGTGTATGTAGGAAGGTAGATGCATGACTGCATCTGAGAAATGAGGTTGCTTCACCATTTTTCTATTTTTTCAAGTTTTTTTCTGAAGTAAAGCATTGCAAAGGAAACTCACTGCTTTGTTTTTTTTCCACATGCTGCGTGGTGTCTCGCTAGCTAGCTTCTGAAAAGAAATCTGATTGTCTTTCTTTTCCTTTGTCTTTTTTTCTTTACAATAATGTAATGGTGTAATAATGTAGCACCTTTTTCACGTTTGTCTGTATGCTGCCTCCAGCTCAGAGAATTAGTGAGGGTTTTTTTGCTGACTCCAACTTGTGTTTAATGAAATGCGAAGTTTGACAAGCATGACACAGTCTTCTTGCTTTAAAGAATATTCTCTCCCCTTCATATCTTTCAGGTAAAGCACTCTGTCTTGTCCAGTCACACCTCAACAGAAAGGTATAATAGAAGTCTTTACTGTTTCTAACCTGTTTTTGGTAGTGTCTGTTCTTTCCTTACTGCTACTCTACTCTTACTAGTACTGGATGCAGGTGGAATTGTGTCTCTCTGACCTGCCTGCTTGGAAGCAGGTGAAGCAAAAGGCATCTGGCTGACCCCACTCCGTGTCTCTTCTGTATCAGCCCTTTCCCTTTCATTTTTCTCAGCAATCCACTTGGTGTCTTACTGCTCACTCACCAGCCAGCTCTCTCCCGCTTCAGTGCTCTTTCCTGCATTTTAGGTTCCACTCCATAAGCTCATTAAAATCATTGATGGTGAGCAGACTGGTTTGTGGAGTAGGTGGCAAGGACACATATTTTGAAGTACTAACAAGGGGATATTCTAATAGTTACAATACCTGCCTGTGATTTTCTTTTCTGTAATCATATTTTTTTTTATTATGTACCTTTTTAATAAAGATTGTTGTAAATATATTTGAACTCTGCAAGCTGAGGTTGAGTCTTTCATCCTCCTTGCTGCAAAGAGCTGCCTCATTCTTTTAGACAAGTTCTTTTGTTCAGAGCAGCCTGTGACAGCCTGTAACTTCTGTCAACTGTTTTTCTCTTACTGTTTTTTGTGTGTATTCACAGGAAGAAACGTAGCAAGCAATGCTTTATACACTGTTATTCTTTCCCTTTCTTCAGGCAGATGGAGTTGAGCCCCTGTGAAAATGGCTGTGTAAAAGCAGAAATTAACCATCAAGAGCAAACGGTTATTAAAAGTATGGAATGTTTAAACTTGGAAATGAATGAGGGTGATGTTTCTGTTGAAGATCATGTAGCAGAGGATTTGGCAGGTAAGTGTATGCAGTCTTGTATCCAGGATCATTGTAAGTGTAAATGAAGGGAGGTGTAGGCTGCCTGTGAAGACTCCCGATCCCTTGATTCCCAGGAGAGGGAATATCACTCTGTTTTAGTCTGATATCTGCCCTTTGCAAGTTTTCTCAGCATAGCTCCTGCTGCCTTTGTTGGTGGCTAACTTGGGACTGAATGGGGAAGGAAAAAAAGAATTCTCTTTTGGAGAAGTTGAGGCCCTCCAGATGCTGATTGACATGGATAACAAAACAGCCCAGCAGAGCTCGGGCCCTTTCTGCAGTGTGGACAGACACATTATTCCCTGTTGGAATGCAGGGCTGCAGTGTCAGAAGGGCACATGGAAGCTTTGTGTGCCTATCTGGGGGGGCTTGAACTCTTAGTCACTCTTGACTGCTCTGACAAATGTTTACAGAAAATTAACCCTTTTTCTGCAGCTAAGAGTACCCTATTTCTAGGGTGCTTTCGCATCTTATTTCTTCCTTTACCTTAGCAATAGGATGAAACTTAGATTTGTGTGTGTGTCTGGCTTCAGTCAAATACCATTGAAGTAATTCAGTATAAAATTCCCTCCAATGCAGTTATATTGTTGAGGGCTGCTGAACTTAATTTGGATAAGTCTATTCAAGTAACATGATTTCTGCTCTTCCTGTTGAATGGACTGTACCGTTCTTGAGCAGTACCTTTCTCTGCCTGGCTGTTTTTCCAAAACAGATATGCAGTCAGTGACTCAGCAGAAGTTTTTAAGCTCGAGTTAATGATCATAGTGGTTTTGCTGTTATATGGGTGCTATTTGGAGCTTTTCCCAGTTTTGGGGCTGGTGTTGTGTAGTGTGGCAAGTCCCTGCAGTAAATAACAGACACGGCACCATTTAGCTTAATACCTCAAGAAAACAGAGCTGAAGCAAGAATGTCAAACTAATTCAAGTCTGGAGTTAGGATGTGCAGGACCATCCATATGGAGTGGGCTTTCTCATCCATGCCTGTGTCTGGGTGTTCCCTGTGAACCCAGATACTTTACCTTCCCTCTCCCCTTAATTAAACTCAGTCAGTCTTTAAAAGTGCTCAAGCATTTAAGTCCCATAACAAATTTCTCTGTCATTTAGGGCTTACAGTGTTTGAGTTTGAAATTTCAGAGAACCCCAGGGTTTTTGCATAGCACTCCTGTGGAGTCACTGCAGACTTGTGCTGTTTCTTTAGCTGTGGGGCTTGGTGGAGGACAGATCAGTGACAACACTCAAACTCCAGTTCCTTAGCAGAGAGGCTTTGCTTGTGAATGTTGGCGATGTCTGAGGCCATTTTCTTTCTGTCCTGAGGAGAATGGCTGGTCTCATTGCTGCTACTGGATATGAGGGGTTCTTTTTTTCACCCAGCACCAGGCTTATTCAGTGGTTCTGCTACTAACAGGGACTGCTGCAGGCCTGCTTTCAGATGTCACTTGGAGGAAGAGGGTTCTTTGCAGCTTGATCCCTTCAGCCAGAAGTTCAGTTCCACTTCAGGTCCCTCTCTAATCCTCACTGACACTTGAAAGTATTCTTTTCCTGGAGAGACAGGTTCCCTGGGAAATCTTGGATGCTAGTTTGACAGTCTGGCAGCAAGATGTGCTGTAGCTATGGCTTGTATGCTGCAGATGCTGTGAATCATTTTTACTTCTTGACTTGTTCTCTGAAGTTTTTCATGAGGTCAGAAGGTCTTATCATATATGGGATGTATAAGAAAGGTTTTGTCTTCCCTTGGAAGTGCTTGTGCTGTATGTGAAACAGATGTACTTGGCCCCAAGGAAGAAATAAAGTAGACCACAGCGGGGAAGAGGCACCTGGATCTTTTTCTGGGAAACTTCAAAGATACTCATAGAAACTGAGGGGAGCACAGCAGCCTTTCATATCAGAGAAGTGTCCATGTAAGAAGCTGGTTTGCTTACTTATCAGAAGGAGCAAACACATCACTGTTACTCTTTTGCTTTTGAAAATGCACTGTGCCACTTTAACAGTACTGGGAAAGTTACAACCACATGAGAAGTAACCTTCCTTTCAAGATGAGTCTGCTCCCTGCTGCACCAAATCACTTCTTCAACACCATTCCTTCTCACAAGGCTGCTGAGGTTGTGTGGGCTTGCCTGCACTGCAGCCTGGTGCTTTGTCTGTCTGATTAAAGAAAAAGGAGGAAATGTGGTCTGAGCACCTAACAAACCTGTGATTAAAGTCATGGTGCTGGCAGGGAAGCTTTTAAACTTGCATGATCTAGATATCCAAGTGCCTTCCTTCAAATAGGAAGACATCTTGATGAACAGGAATAACAATATGGGTGACTGTTTCATTTTTCTGTTTTTCTTCTGTTTGCTATAAATGTTAGGCATTAAAGAAGATGGAGAGGACAACCTGCAAGCTGTAGAAAGCTGTGGTGCCCACAAGTTGCTGCAGTCGGAAACAAAATCTTTAAGTGAATTGAGACTGTGTGAGGAAGACAGAAGTGAAAATGATTCTCCTACCTTCTTCAGTGTCATGAGCAATAGGTAGTACAGATTTCAATTAAAAGGATTGTTGAAAATTTGTTAAGCCTTTAATTGACTTATTTTTGAAAAGACTTTTCTGTCTGTAAAGCTGTATTTACTGAGATGATTTAACAGGACTGCCTACAGCACAGTAATTGGAAGAAGATATCTTTTGTAAAATTAGCTGTACAGAATGAAGTGGGAAGCTTTTCCTTGTCTGTAATTGCAGGCCTTGCTTGCCCACCACCAAATGTGTATTTTTTTGCAATCAGGTACTTTAACATAGTGAAACAAAAGCCATATTGCTGGTTTCATATCTATAAATTTTATCCCTATGCAAATGATGCAGACAGGAAATGTAATTTTGCCTTTAGAAGTTACACAAAAGGAAATGTTAAGGTAACAATGTTTTTCTGCTTGTCCTGGACACCAGGTTCAGTGATATTGAGCTTCGGGAGGAGGAGGGCATCCCAACAGAAGAGTTTCTCGAGTCCTGTTATGCAATTGTGCCTGTTCTGGGTAAGCAGCTTCTCTTCTCCTGACTCCTTTGGACTGCTGCTAGCAGCAGGCAAAGGTGGAGCACTTGCTGGAAAATCTTTGATATGGTAGAAACAGTATCAGCAGAATCAATTTGACTTGTACCTGAAAATGTTTCTTACTCCTTTACTTTAAAGAGGATCTGTTTAGGTGGGACCCATGTATAAGCTGTTTGGAAATCTATGTGGATCTGTATGGAACAGCAATTTCTCCCCCTCAAAAGAGCAGCATAGATGCCTTACAGTCCAGTCCAGCTGACAGCACACCATCAGCTGTACTGTCTGTTTGATTCTTCCAAAGACTTCCATCTCCAGCTGGCACAGCCCCCACCAGCTTGACTTCTGCATCTAACAGTGGATGTGAGGTCCTGTGAGCATGCAGCCTTTCGAAGAGTTCCAAATTGTAGGTCAGAGTATTTTAACACTCGCAGCAACCAGGGTGGATTGGTTCTACACCAGAGGAAAACATCAGTTTGTCATTCATTTAGTATTCTCCTGCCATTTAGAAGGATTCTTAAGAGAGAAAATGAAATTGATTGTTACTAAAACATGAAAACTGGAAAAAGATACAACTTTAAAATGAGGCCTCTTTTTTTTTTTTCCCTAGACAAGCTGGGACCAACTGTTTTTGCTCCAGTTAAAATGGATTTTGTAGGCAACATCAAGGTAACAGCTTATTTCTAGCACTGATTTTTTGGTTTTAAAATAAAATATCTATTTTAGACACTAGCACTCAAAAATCTTTGTGGTAGGAGTCAATACTGGAAGGCTATTTAATATTTGATAATGTTACCATCTGTCAGATCAGAGCACTGAAATGCCCCTAATTCTGTTCTGACAGTACATGCTGTGTTTAATAAATCCAGTTGTGTGCAAACTTATAAAATAACTTGATTGACTGCCAAGTAAAACATCTGTTACACCTAATGAATGTGACTGATTCTGAGCTGAATAGGTTATCAGTCATGATGTGATGTTAGCAATGTTGGCTTCAAGCTGAAAAAAAATGAAGGGGGGGGGGGAAAACCCTTTGCTCAGCCAAGTAGGAGGAAGTTAATGCTTTAAGAAACAGTTTCTCAACAGACTGGCAGACCGTGTAGGCTTGGTTCTTGTTCTGGAAGTTCTTCCAGCTTGCAGAATCTTCTGAAAAAGTTTGAAATACTGGTTATGAGACAAAATGTACAATTACATGTACAACTACTACTCCTGCTACAATTAGTAGCATAACGTTTCATAGCATTTTCTTTCAAACCAAAAAAAAAAACCAAACAAAACAGAACACACCTTCTGAGATTATGCTAAGGAACATTGCATACAATCAACTTTGGTTGCTTATCTTACAGAAGGTGGCCACTGAAAGACTGAAAATAGCAATAGGAAAGAATGCTATTTAAAAAACTAAAACATATACTATTGTCAAGTGATAGGTACTCCTTTAATGTAGAAGAAAAATCTTTTTATCTGCCCCTTATATGTTGTCTCTCTTGTTTTTGTGAGGAGTTGTGTATAAAAACTTGGGAATAAATTGTAAACCATAGGCATTCTGAGGACTGCTAAGTCCTGAAGAAAGAAACATCTTTCTTTCAGGTGTTGAAAGAAATTGAGAATTTACAGCTTACCTAATTGAGAATTTACAGCTTAGCAGTGGTCAAAAAGTAATTTTGCTTGTAGTCTGGGCAAATGGGACTTTGCTTGGAGAGCAGATTGAGTTAACTCCTTTCCTCCAGTGGGGAGGATATCATGTGAACCTCAAGCATTTTGTTGGACAGAAGTGGTAGGTCCCATGTAAATTTTTGCCTGAGATGCTTTATTTTGGTTGTGTTGGCCAGATGTGTCTGGGGTGGTGCCCTGGGAAGGCGTGCCCAGTGTGGCAGGGCAGCCATTCCATGGGGAACCCTCGGGAATTTGTATTTCCTAGCAAGGAAGAGTCCTGGTAAATGAGTGGTATTTGTAGGACAGGCTCCTGTTTGGTCTTAAAGGCCTAAAGCTTTGCCTGTTGTATTTTCTCCAGAAAATAAACCAGAAATTTATAACCAACAAAGAAGAGTTTGATACCCTCCAGAAGATTGTGCTCCACGAGGTGAAGGCGGGTGTGGCGCAAGTCAGGAACTCTGCCACGGAGGCTCTGCTGTGGCTCAAAAGGTAACAGCCCGTGTCTGCCTGTGCTCTGAGCTGCTGCTGCAGGCAGGGGCCTTTCCCCAGGCCAGCCCTGTGTACATGGTTGCATGCACACACTGGTATTCTCCACGGGCTCCATCAGTCCAAGCGGGCCAAGTTGAAGATGAATGTGTTGTCTGTGGTTGTATCACTGCAGCTTTGCCAAAAGACCTGAAAAAAACCATTGCAGGCAAACTTTTTTCCCATGAAAGTGAAGTTACAGGGAATGACTGAGCCTGCTGGGCCAGGGCATTGGGCACATGATTTCAGGCTGCAGCAGGAATGTTTAGCCAAGTGTTTTTACCTTGGACTGGGAGAGAGGCTGGAGGAAATGGCTGCATTTTTTTGTTCAGATTGGCAGTGGCTCTTAATTCTGAGTTTTATTGCAGTTTTATTGCAGGGCTTTGTTATACTTCGGGTTACTTTCTTATAAACATGATTTCTTTTTATTTAATGGGTTCATCCTGGCAGAGGCTTAAAGTTCTTGAAAGGGTTCTTGACAGAAGTGAAGAACGGGGAAAAGAATATCCAAACAGCTCTGAGTAAGTGCCAGTTGCTTCATACTTCATGTGCTTCTAAATTTACATACTTGGCTACTTTCTTCCTTGTTTAGAACCTGTGTTTTCTGTTCTAATGATGCAAATAATCTCTAAGACATAACATTTTTGCAAACTGCAGTTTTTTAAAACGGCAGTGGGTTACCAGATAACTGGTAAATGTTGATTTATTACCAAATAAAGATTCCTTTAATTGGCACACTCTTGGCAGAGGAGACAGGCATATCTTAGGGAACAAGTGCTTTCACTCATTCCAGTTTGTCTATTAGTTTACAGTGGGATTGCTCCCAAATTTATAATTGCTGTTTTGTTAGGTTTTTAGTTCTCTGTGTGATTGGCCATCACTCTTTGAAATCACCTCTTTGCCAATATGGCTGTGAATTGCCTGCATCAATTAGAAGGGAGTTTTTAACAGAGAAGAAGGATTTTTTTCCAAGTACTCAATTTCTGACACTTCCTTTGTCAGGCTACTGATCACAGCAGGTACAAAACAAAATACAACCCTCCCCCTTAGACCTGACTTGGTTACTCCTGAGTAAGGCCATCTCTATATGCATGCAATCTAATGTTATAATAATCCTTTAAACCAGCTTTGAAACAGATTTTTTAAAGCTGTTGATTTTAGCTTCTTTTACACAGTGAAGCAGTTGCCCTGTAGGATTAATAAAAAGAAATACTACACTGAGGTATGTAACAGCTCTTGGAAGTGAGACTGTAAATACACTGCTACCAGATGTGGTGTTAAACACTATGCAAAGTCAAGCCATTTATTTGACCTTCTGAGTCTGAAGGCTTCAGCACTCCTTTTGGATTGCTCTGTATCTGCAGCAGAGTCATGCTGCTGGTTTTTTCTCACTTTTTCATTCCCTTTCTTGTCCTGAAAAGCTCTTCCATATCTGTACCAGCAGTGCAACTTTGGTTTACTGTTGGAATTTCACTCCATAAAGTATTTTCTTAGACTTTTCATTTGCCTGCCTGTCTGTTAGGACACTTTCTTGCCGTGGATGAGTTGAAGGAGATTTGACAGCAGAACTGAGACCCCAGTGCAGAAATCCCAAATCTGTCATCTCCGTTCAGTCATCACTTCGGTACTCAGAAACAGCCATTATTTACATACAGTGGCAAGAATATACCCTTAAACAGTCATTTCTAAGCTCTGACTTCTCTTTGTGATGCAGACTTAAAATTGCCATATACCTATCTCATGGTTGGTTTGTTTTTTCCCCTTCCAGACAACGCTTATGGAAAGACCTTACGGCAGCACCATGGTTGGGTTGTCCGCGGGGTCTTTGCGGTGAGTATTGCCCTTGGCTGCTGATGGAGCTGGGGGTCTTGTTCAGGTGATCTCATGGTGTGTCTAATTAATAAACTATGTTCGTTTTAAGCGTTAAAATTAATAGATTCCTTTGCCAGACCTTATTTTCAAGGTGAGGGTTGGGGTTATCACTATGTTAAGTATCGGACTCTCAGCGTGGAGCCTGCTTTTTAGAGATGGAATAGACAGATATGGAATAG
Organism: Climacteris rufus; assembly: GCA_013398175.1. NCBI lineage: Eukaryota > Metazoa > Chordata > Aves > Passeriformes > Climacteridae > Climacteris > Climacteris rufus. Next base: position 1,434,077 of record VZRZ01008643.1, read on the forward strand.
ACTTGCATGCACAATTTTTTACTTATGTGTTTTTGAGCACAGTCTTGCCAGGCTATTAAATGAAGGAATGATGATTTGAGGTTGCTTTTTTGAAAATTGATCTCTCATGGAATATGATGAGCATTCAGGAAGGGTTAGCACAGAACGTGCAGGGAGTTGAAGTAGAATGTGTTGGCTAGAGGAAATTTTTCGTCCAGTCTGGCAGCTCCCCCTTGTGTCTGTCACTGGAAAATTATCACTGAAATTACAAAAGGAAAACCTCATCCAGGCAATCATGACTTTGACTGGGAGAAACAGAAATGCTGGGGAGAGTTTTCAAAAGAGCATATAGGGAATTCAGTGCTGAAGTGTGTGGCATGGGGTTGGGAGCTCCTCTAAAAAAAAAAGTGCTTTATTTGGGATTTGTATTTCATTAATTTCTAATGTATGCCATTTATTTATACAAAATACGGTGCTTTCTAAAAGTCAGACCTCTCTGAAGATGTCTTAAACTGTGGATCTACACAAAAATAATTTAAAAAAATTTTAAAAATGTTAGCCTCCCTTCTAGTTAAAATTCTTAACATGTGCATGTACACATAATTAAATTAAAGCTATGCAGTCTCAGTGCAAAGAGGGATGTCTTAGAAGTTTTTTGTGGCTTTAGTTGTGTTTCTTTTCCTGTTCTGTTTTGCAAATCTAAAAGCTTTGGTTCCTCTCCCAGTTAGCTTTAAGGGCAGCTCCGACATACGAAGATTTTGTGGCAGCTCTGTCTGTAGAGGAGTGTGATCCTCAGGAAGAAACATTTTACAAAGGAATGCAGAGGGACCTCAACATTTACTTACCAGCCATGGAAAAGCAGCTAAATATCTTGGACACTCTCTATGAAGTACATGGTTTGGAGTCTGATGAGGTGGTATGACTATGGAAAGAACACATCTTAAGTATTCAGGGACTGTGTCTGTTAACAAAGATTTCTTCCATTTTGGTTTTTTTTTTGGGACACTGTTTCTGTTCATTGTATCTTTTCAGGTGGGAACGGTGTTGTGAGTGTTTTGGGTGAAGGGTATGTGTGATTTTCATTTTTTCATTCCTCTTGTTTTGTGTTTAAATGCAGAGGTACTGCTTCTCTTTGGGTCATAACTGTGTCCGTGATGAATGTCTTTGACTGCTTCTCTTCTCCCTGTGCACTTCCTCTTCTCTTCACCTCATAAAAGTAGCAGAGCAGAGTTTGGCCTTTGCTGCTGTACCTTAGGAGAGACTTGCAAGTGCAGCAGAGCTCTTGGGTAGCAAGAGCCAGGCAGGTGCTGCTGGCTCTGACTCTCCCCTTCCCCGAGCCCCCTCCCTGCCATGGTGTGGGAGGATAGTGAGAGTTATTGTTACCCTGGTAGCAGAAGAGAAGGACAGCGAAACACCACCTTATAACGTGGTGAGTTTGTCCCTCAGTTTGGGCTGAAGCCTTTCAATGCAAATATTTAATATATTTGCCTTACATAAATATTTATTAAATTAAATAAATATTTTAATCCAGATACTGCAGAGATCACCACCACAGGTGTATGTGGCTGGTGGTCTGAGGGCCCCAAGGTGTCCAGCCTTTAAAACAGGATGTTGTGTTCCCTCACCAGCTTCCAGTATGACCATGGCTTCCCTGTCTGCTCCTGCTAGTGAAGAAATTTGAAATTTGCACAAGAAATTTGCTGGCATAGACTGAGCCCAGCTAATTTCAACACTGCTTTACACAAGAATTTGAAGAGCACATCCATCATCCTGGCTTATTAAGGTTTTGGAGGGTTTTTCTGTCCTGAAGTTCAGGGGTTTTTTAAATTCATGCAAAACTATAATATTTGCTTTTAAATTGAATACAGCTAGCAGTTTGACAAGCAGATATTAAAAACCTTCCTAGGCTGCCATTATGGGCAGAAACCTCATGAAAGTGGATGTGAAATGAGTAAAGCATAGGGGAAAATAGAATTTGTGATGGAGCTATTACACATTGGACCAATTACAAATCTTGAATTTTGGAATTATTTAGAAATGACTGAAAATTAAGAAAATAAGATTAGCCCTGTTTCCCATTTTACTGATACAGATAAAAATATGTTCCTTATCATTGCTGCTATTGAAAATAATAAAGAAATCCTTTTAGCTAGTGGTATGGTTAGGGACAAAATTCCTACTTGTGTTGATGACCAGAAGGCTGTCTGTGAATTACTGACTGCCCTTTCAAGGTATAAGCAGTGTTGACCTAGGGCTTCAGATGGTTTTGTACAGAGCTGAGTTTAATTCATGTGCAGCAGGAGAGAAGGCTGTGCTAGTGAGGTACTCAGAATAAGTTTTCATGAATGCAGAAGGCAGCACTGCCACACTCACAGAAGCAGCACTGGCTTTTGCTAGGCTAAAAACAGTGTTGTCAGTAAAATGAATGTAGTGCAGACCTGGTGCCCTGCATTGCTCTGTGACAGGAGCCTCTCTGCACACTGAATACTTGATCCTTTCTAAAGAGCCTAGCAATATGAGCTTTAAGAACAGCATGTACTTGAAGAAAAGGCCAACATCACACTTCTTGTGTAAAAAAAGATACCAGGACTCTAACTAGGCATTTCATAGAATCATGGAATATGCTGTGTTGGAAAGGATCCATCAGGATCGTCAACTTCAACTCATGGCCCTGCACAGGACACTTCAAGAATCACACCATGTGCCTGAAAGTGTTGTCTAAATGCTTCTTGAACTCTGTCAGGCCTGGTGCTGTGACCACTTCCCTGGGAAACCTGTTCCAGTGCCCAGCCACCCTCTGGATGAAAAACTCTTTCCTGATATCCAACCTAAACCTCCCCTGACTCAGTTTCATGCCATTTCCTTGAGTCCTGTCACTGATCACAAGAGTGAAGAGATCAGTGCCTGCTCCTCTGCTTCCCCTTGTGAGGATGTTGAAGACCACAATGAGGTTTCCCCTCAGTCTCCTCTTCTCCAGGCTGAACAAACCAAGTGACATCCTCATAAAGCTTCCCCTCCAGACCCTTCACAATCCTTGTGGCCCTCAATTGAGTGCTCTCTAATAGCTTCATGTCTTTTTTATGTTGTGGTGCCCAAACCTGCACACAGCACTCGAGGTGAGGCCACCCCAGTGCAGAGCAGAGCAGGACAATCCCCTCCCTTGCCTGGCTGGTGATGCTGTGCCTGATGCACCCCAGGGCAGGGTTGGCCCCTCTGGCTGCCAGGGCACTGCTGACTCCTGTTCAACCATCAGCCAGGACCCCCAGGTGCTTTTCCAGCCTCTCATTCCCCAGTCTGTGCACACAACCAGGATTGTCCTGTCCCAGGTGCAGAATCTGGCACTTGCCCTCAATAAACTTCATGCAGTTGGTGATTGCCCACCTCTGATTTGTCAAGATCTCTCTGCAGGGCCTCCCTGCCTTCCAGGGAATCCCAATTTAGCTCCTCCCAACTTAATGTTGTTGGCAAACTTCCTTAGTGTCCCTTCCAGTCCTGCATCCAAGTCATTTATGAAGATGTTGAAGAGCACAGGACTGAGGATGAGGCCCTGTGGAACCCCACTAGTGACAGGACACCACCCTGATGTCACCCCATTTACTACAACCCTTTGTGCCCAACCCATGAGCCAGTTGCCCCCCATTGCATAACACTGTTATCTGGCTGTGTGCTGGACATCTTGACCAGAAGGATCCTGTGAGACACAGTATTGAGAGATTGAAAGCTTTGCTGAAGTCCAAGGTACTGGCTTACTTAGATCAAGCAAGTGGGTTACCCTGTTGTAGAAGGAAATCAGGCTGGACAAGCAGGACCTCACTCTCATAAAGCTGTGCTGGCTGTGACCAATGACTGCATTGTCTTTCAGGTGTTTTTCAATGCCTCCCAGAATAATCCATCCCATGATTTTACCAGGCACTGAAGTGAGACTGACAGGCCTGTAGTTTCCAGGGTCTTCCTTCCCCTTCTTGAAAATCAGGACGATGCTTGCCAGCTTCCAGTCAGCTGGAACCTCTCCAGATTTGCAAGAGATTATTTAAACAGTGTGACTTCCTTGTTCTGTCATCTCTGAGTTTTACCTGTCTGTAGTTCCTAGGTACTCCAAGAGGGATTAGAAGGAATCAGGCTTTAGTTTTTTAGATTTTCTTAAATTAAGTAGTATATGTCTGAGTACAAAGTCAAAACTTTGACCAAAGCTGTATTCAATTATTTCACTACTTGCAGTGCTAAAAAAGAAGCAGAGAGCCTTTGGGATTCAGTTGTCTGCTTCTTCTAAGCATGAATCCCAATAAACCACCCCTCTAGTAGAGCACCCAACTTTCCACCCTGTGGGGCTTTCTCAAGGTTTTCAGCTGTTCCATGGAAAACTTCACTGTAACAGTTTTTAGCTGAATGCTCCAGAAAGATAATGGAGACCACATTTCCACAAAAAATCAACTAGGTTATGGGAAGACCAGGAAGAGATCCCTCTTCTCTAGAAATTAACTGTCAGATCATGACAAGAATTGAATTTCCCCCTTTGCTCTTAAGTTTTTCCAGTAACAGGAAAGCATATTCATCTTAGAATGTTTGGAGGTATTTTTGGATTTTCTGTTTGTTTTGGTTTGTTTTTTTTATCTAACAGGAGAACCACTAGTTTGTGTGCATCAGACCCAATGTTTGTTGCAAAAAGTCAGGAGGCTTTATTTTGTAGGCAAAAAGCAGCTTCATTGGGCCACTAGCTCCAGTTACTAACTCCTACAATTATGCTGTCTTATAACAAGCAGCAAGAGTGTTCCACATCACATGTCCTCTAATGAGCATGGCATCCTGCCTCATAGCAGACTTTCTCATCTTGCCCTTCTGTGTAAAGTTGTTTTTTCTGAACTCTGGAATTGGTGCTTGAGAACGTTTTTAGGAGACCATGGCTTCAGGAGACCCCTCTATGCTGGTTGTTAAACAGGGGACTTGCAGAAAAGGAATTGAGCAAGGTCTCCTTGCCTTCAAAACTTGCACTTCACCATGCACTGCTCCTGCAGGGCATTGAGCACTTCTGAGACTTAGGAATGCTACCTTTGCAGTCAAACCACCACTGAGAGAGAAACCCATGCAGCATGTTGCAGAGCTGAACTCCAAGTTAACCTCTGAGGATGCAATAGACCAGATGACCAAGTGGAAGCAAATGCACTGATAGACAACTCACCATCTTTTCCTGTGATGGCAGTTTGGCAAGCAGAGAGGATGGCATTTCATTTCAATCATTGTAGAGAACAAGCAACTAACTTTAGGCCTTCAAATTTAGAATTGGAGGGAAGGTTGATGTTTTCTGTTTCATTTGTTTGGTTTATGGATTAGCTAGGGTTGTTTTCTTTGTTGTGGTTTTTTGTTAATGGCTGACATTTATGAGCAACTGATTGAGAGCCACACGACTCTCAGATAACAGCACCCTGGCTCTGTATACTTTACATGAACTGCTTTGGTTTCTTAAACTAAAGTTTTGCATCCCTTTCCTTTAGAAATGCTTTTGGCTGTTTCCTTCAATGTCTAACAGTTGCATATTCTCAGGGATTTTACTTACCCAAGGTGAAATAAGAGTAATCACAGCCTTACCCTAGGGGGAATAAGGCTGCTTTTTGTGAAGTTAGAATAGCTGAGTGTAGAACTCTGATACAGCACATGACACAGGCAGTGTCTCTCCAGTGTGCATCCTTGCTGAGACGTGGTAAATCCCAAAGCAATCTGATAGAAGTGCTATCTAGTACTGGATAATTGCAGGCAGCATATTTGAGTAGAGATCATGAACACACCTTTGTCAAATAGCATTGGCATTAGAGCAGAGCTCTCAAATAATTGCAGTTGAGTTCTGCTTAGCAATCAGATGCTTTTATTTATTTTATTTATTTGTTATTTTTTTAAAACAAGCTATGTTCTGGAGCCACCTCTGCTATTTTAAAACACCATACTCAGTTCCATATTCAAGTTCTGTGACATTACAATTGTAGAATATGAACTGCATACTCAAGTGCTTTAGTGTAAACATAAGGAGTCATTGAAACATCCTGTCTTGACAGTGTTGTACTGTGGATCTCCCTTTAACAGATGCACTTAAAGTTAAGGGCCATATACCTTCACTGAGAAGCTTTTTGTAAAGCTTCATAGGGATTTGGGTTACAGCTGTTTGCTTTTGAAATGTTTCATAGTTTGAAAAGTGTCACTTGTTTGGCTGGATGTATAAAAAGTATGCCCAAAATATGCCCCAGCTGTTTGCAGCATGCTTTGGCAAAGGGTGTGGGCCATTAGAGAAAACACTATTAGGTATATCCATATGCTGGACCTTCTAACCCTTTCTTTTCATTATCACTTCAGCTTTTGTGAAATACTTCAGGAACCTTAAACTGCCTTTCAGACCCCAGGAAAGGTCATTAGCATATTCCTACCTATCTGTCTTTCCAAACTCTTCCCCTGCCTGGCCCTTCCTTTCCATCTATTGTCATCTGCTTTGCTACCAGAGCTGTTGCTGGTGGAGCATCTCTCCATAAGAGTGCAAAGCAAGATATTTTGTAAGGGATACAAATACAAACTTTGAAAATCAGACCTGAATTCTTTGGCAGGCAATGAGACATAAAGTTGCATGGAGAATGTGCTACTTTTCTCTGCAGTTTCACCCTGGGTTGAAATATTTTACCAGGAAATCACACCACTTTAAACTTTTTATTTCACCAATGAAATTTAAATTGGAACACTTCAGACTTGGAAGTGTTCTCATAGGAACAGAAACACAAGGATTTTCGGTTTGGTGGGTGGTTTGTTTGTTTGTTTCTTTGAATTTACTTATTTCACTTCTCTTGCCTGCATAGTGGAGATAAAGCAAAAATAAAAGCAGGATGGGAATAACTGAATTCATGCCTGGCTGCTGCCTTCTGTAGCCCCCTGCTGAACAAACCCTGCAGACTACTGCAGGCAATGGGAAATCAGCCTCGTGCAGAAGGGCTGGTGTCACAGTGCACTTGCTGGCTCTGAGCAAACCCAGGCCACAGCTCATCCTGCTCAGCTTACACAAGGATATGCACTCACCCACTGGCATGCAGTTCTTCCACATGCAGTCCTTGACTGTCGTTTTTAATCCCCCTTTCTTGGTGTAGGATTTCTCCCCCCACCTACTCCAGATGTTCTAAAGGTATTTTGGTTTTTTTTTTAAATATGAAACTTCCTCGTTTTCATTTCCTGATTTCTGCTTAACACCACACCAAGTGTGTTAAATTTCTTTTGCAAGGGGTCCAAAACTTGTTGATTCCTTTATTTAAAGCCATCTTAAAAGTTTGAGATTTATGTCTACTTGAAACTAAGTGAGTAGATTGCATTCCAGAATAGAGTAATTAAACTGAAAACCAAGGCAGCTTGCTTCTGTGGTCTCCTTTCCTATTTTTCAAGACAGTTTTGGGCATACATTTTATCCATGTCAAGCTAAGCTTACTGCAAGCCTTACTTTGCATATTAAAATATATTCTGTACATACTGAAATACATTTAAAGATGAAGAGAAGGTATATTGCCTCACACTTTAAATTTACTGAATTTTAAGGGCTTGTTCATGCCCCCCAAATCACCTCTCTCAGTGTATGCACAAATTATGCTGTCATAGGCAGTTGTCAGAAATATTCTGAATTTTCCAGTCTTCATCATCTCTCAAATGATACAGCATCTGTTTCTTCTTTTGGAGCATTGTTAAGACTTTTGACAGACTTTTATATTATTTCATTATAATAAACTTATTTTAAATAAGCATGTTTTAAAATCTCGTTTTCTCCTTGCATGGTTTTTGTTTCTTTTATTACAATACAGGGCCTAAAGTGCTCTTCAGGACTGCATCTGTTATGGGTACTGTGTGAACAGTCAAAACCAGTCTGTTTCTGGTTCACAGAAACTGCCTGTATGTATCTTTGTATGAAGAATGTTAACACACATGAAGCCTGTTTAGATTTCAAGAATAAAAGCTGTGTCTGGCACATGGTTGTGGGTCCTTGGCCAGTGTAAATATGTGAGGATTGCAGTTTCAAAACCCAGACAGGCAGTGTAAGAGGAATTTGTATTTTCAAATTACATGTATTATTCTTTTGCATGGACTTGAGTCTCTTCCCCAGAGATTTCAAAGGCTTCAGAAAATCCTGTGTGGTCATGGGCTGCAGCTGGAGACTGGTGCTCCTTCATGTGGGTGTGGCATCTCCCTTTCCTCCCCCTTTTGTTTCTTTCCATACAAACACAGCATGGATCTGACAGCAGCTCTGTGCTACCCAGTGGTGTTTCTAGAAGGGCAAGTCTGTGTGAAATGGCAGCAGCCAGGCAGAGGTCTGGGCTGTGGCAAAGGCCTTTTCTCAGCTGCAGAAGAGCAGATGAGGTGGAGCCCTTGCCTGTGCCTCCCCTGTGGCAGGGGAGGGTGGGATGAATGTATCCTGTTGCAGCAGCACTGCTGAGCCAGAGCTGCTCTCTCCCAGGGAATGCAGGAGACTCTGAACCCTGATGGTTGCAGCAGGCCCCAGAGCATCATCCTTGCACAGGCCAAGAGTTGCAGGTGCTTCAGCAAGGCCTGAGCTCTGGCAGGAGCTCCAAACTCATCATCCATCTGTCTCACCTGCTGGGGCTGAGCTGCTGGGTAGCTGGCACCTCAGTGAGGGACCTAATTGTTCAGAAAGCTTTCCAGAGCAGAGATCACATCCCTCTTTTACCATCCAGGGTTCCATTCATCTTCCTAAGGAAATAAGCAGGTTATCGGTCATGAGATGACCTCACAGTAGCAACTTGCTGCAGCCATGGAGACAACTTCTTTCCATTGGCATTTCCAACGAAGAAATGGAAAATGGATGTGATTGATGTCCTCCCTGTATCACAGTGTCCACAGACCTGCCCCATGACTGTCAGTACTTTGACAAAACCCACGAGCTAATGTCTTGAAGTCCAGGTTCTACCCATGAGCTGCAAAGTACTGGTGTACCAAGCAGAGCTGTAGTGCCCTGTTTTACAGCTGAAATGTGTCTGTGAGAAAAGGGGGCAGAACGTGGTGGCTGTGCAGAGACTCTGCGAGTCCCCTCTGGAAAATGTCTTGTTCTCCTGGACAGCCAGACAGACCAGCAGCACTGCACAAAATATGTTCTAATATAATGTTTCTAACAAATGAACATTCTAACAAATGTTCTAATAGAAATCCCATGCACAAAAAGGTACCTCCCAGGCAAGTGTTACCTCACTGCAACTTCCACTGACTGAGAAAAGTGAATCTGTTGCCATTACAGGATCCCAGATGAATTGCAGAAAGAGCCCCGGCTTTGGCAGTTTGCCATGTTTGTCAGTAAAGGTCAGGGGCTGTGATAGTGGCTGCTAAATTCCTGTCCTTGCAGGAACATAGATCCATGGTTCAAAATAAAAAAAATGGTGTGCTGAACAGTTCATAGGAATGCACATGTGATGCTGATAAAATGGGAAAGTCAAAGAGGACACATTAGATTAAGCAATGACCAAAATATTCACAAATACTTTGTTTTCTTAGGGCTCTCCTGTATGAATAAAAACTGTGTTTTCTGCTTTCAAGAGGGAAAGACAATGCAAGCACACAGCACCAAAGCTATGACCAATGCAACTAGGCAGAGTGAAACCTTCACTGGATTGGTTTCTTTTTAGTCCAGCTGGATACCCTGCTATGCTGAGGGCAGCATGGGGCTGGTGTGCAGTTTTGCTGCCCTATTGGAAATAGAAATCTATTGAAATGCAGAGTATGGGACCATAATTTAGTGCTACAGCAAAACCCAGAGTACAAGTTTTATATATCAGTTTAATACATTTATGCAGTTGTTCCCTGAATTGTAGCCATGAGGAGAAAAGTTTTATCATTTGGGAAGTATCAAGGACAAGTACTAGGACTAAGAAAAGGAGTTGCAGGGGATGCTGCAGTAGACCAGACACTCCAGACATTGGTCCAACGAAGCTAAGTGTCCATCTGAAAGATTTTGTCCAAGATGTTGCCATGTGTTTTTTCCTACTATTTCAATACATTGACCCAAATATATTCTTAATTAGCAAATGTTTATATCACTCTTTCTGTGTCTAACACAGAGTTTAGATTTGTTTCTTGTGTGTTGCCATTAAAAAAAAAAAAAAAAAAGCCTTAGAAAGCTTCCAGCTTCCCTCCCTGCCCCTGTGAGGGGATGGTTGCCGGAGAAGCTGCACTGATGGCAGTGCAGGCTCAACCCCCAACCCTGGGGATTAGGGAAAAAGGCTTTGCCAGGTTTTGTTGTGCCCTTGCATTCCCCTAGCCTTCACCTTTTACCAACCTGTATTACTTTGCTGGCGTTCTGGCTTGCAAGGTCTGGGCAAATTTCTCTGGGGTCTTTTGTTGTTTACCCACGGCTTTGGGGAGGTGTCACCATTAGTGCAGGAGTTCTGCCTGCAGCAGGAGGAGCTGAAACTGGTGATACTCATGTCCTTCCAGAGCTGTCAGCCAAGGAGCTTCGCTAAGATGCTGCTTCGCTAACACAGAGCTGCCTTGTCAGGGCCCAGTGGGTCCTGGTGCCAACCAGCAACGTTTGGCTGCTTTCTCTGCCTGGACCTTTCAGCAAGATGCACTGGTGTGCAGCCTGTGCAAAGTCCTGCAGCAGTGCCAAGGAGAGAGCAGCTCACTGTTTTGTCAAAATCAAACAGATCTGAGACTTTGAAATGCATCTTGCATCGATTTGTTTGTACCAGGGCTCCTGCTCCCGCTATGGCTTTCTGCCAAAATAATTCCCAATCAGTTTAGCATGTGTTTCCAATGTTGGTATGGCCAGCTCATCTGTGGGCTTCAGAGACCAGACATGCCTCACATAGTTTCCTATAGGCCATAGTTTTCCACTTGCTTTCTTGCTTAGCAGCTGGTCCCCACCCCCTGCTGCAAGGGGAGGAAGCTGGGCAGTGCCGCCTGTGCTGTGCTGTGCCCCGCCTGCTCTGAATGACATCGGAGCTGCACTCCCTGGTGTCCCACACTGGCTGAGCCCAGCACTCCACCCCCCGCACACTGAGCAAGAAGCAGCTTTCCCAGGCCACCCAAACACGCCAGTGGGTGTGCCACACCAGCAGGACACGGGGGTGTGTGCAGCAGGGTGCTGCCCGTGTCTCTGGGAAACCTGCGCCCCTCCGAGCCCTGGGGCAGCGGGGAGAATCTTTCTTGCCCAAAACACCCTCATCAGGAGCACAAAGCCTGCTCTCCACACAGAGCTGCCTTCTGTGTCCCTGGCCATGCTGTGACAGTTCCACCTCAGCAGCTATGCCAGTCAGGCACAGGAATCGTCCTGCACACACTTCTCCCCTTGTTGGGGACATGTGAATGTCCCAGTAATGCATTGGATCATGCCAGGACATTTCACACTTTATTTTCTTCATCTTACTAAATTCCCTTTCCTTCCCCACTAGTCACTTAAGGATGTATATTCTCTCACCTTCAATTTACAGTGCACTCTGAGTGTATAAATGGTCGCTGTTAGTTATACCTGCCTCACTTTTCATCAGTCACCTTGAGCAGGCTGCTCTCCCCTGGGGCTCAAACCAGTCCCTGGGCAGAATCTGGGGAAAACCCTGGACTATTTCAAAGCACTGGGACATGCTTCTTTTCAGCCAGCCCAGAAATTTCTTCATATAGCACTTTTTTTTCTTATATCAGTCTTTTACTTGTGTGGAGAGTTCATATATCCAGCTATGCTCCTTCTGAAATAGGACTCTCTCCCGTCCAAGCTCTTCCGCTTTGGATAAAGTAATTAAATATTAATTTACATTTTCTTAACCCTATATCATCAAGCAGTGTTCACAGCCTGTGAGTATATAGCTGTTAATCCATTCAGGGAGAGGATTTCTCTCTCCACATTTGTATTTTTTTTCTCTACTGACCATCTCAAATGGAGCTCTGTTTTCTTCTCTATTGATTGAGACACCTGAGAACAAATAAAAGCAGGATATTTCTACACAAGTAGAACTTTTCAAAAATAGGTATTTGTTATTACCCTTTTTATTAAAACAGAAAAAGGCAAAAAAAAATCTGCTGAGGGAATCCTGCCTTAAAGAACTTTTCTTATGGACTTCAAAGCTTGGTGAAACCAAGGGAGGATCTGTAAAGGCTGCCTTTAATATCCCTAAATAAATATGAGACATATTTATCCCTATTTAACCATCTTGGTAAATCACAGCTGAGGTGCCTGTCCCTCAGCCTCAGTCACAACCCTCGGCTGAGCCACAGGTGCTGAGGGTGTGCAGGGGAACTCCTTCCCCAAAATCCTCAGAATCCCCATGCGATGGATCTGCCATGGATGCAGCAGAACTTGAGAAGTCTTCAGTCTCCCCATCTAAACGTGCTCAGCAAGCAGACCACTCTGCCGGGAAATGTGGACACGAGTGGTGCAAGGAAAGAGAAACCGGAGCCACCGGGCTGAGGCACCACTGGGGGCCCTGGGGGGCTGTGGCTGGAAGTTCAGCTCTGTTCACCCTGCAGCTGAGCCCCGCCATCCTCAGGGCTGCACAGGGCACAAAGAGCCTCGCAAATGGCCTGACAGACACTTGACTGCTGAATTCGGGAGGAATGATCACATTATTTGCATGGCCTTAGGGCTCGCTGCTTCCTTGCCAACACCCGGTACAAACTCTCTGATGTCAGGCTGTTTGCTCCATAGGCCAATCGAAGCGGTTCAATCATCCCTGCCAAACCTACAGGGCATTATTGCTCATCAAATAATGTGAGAGTGTGGAGCAGAGAACAAATGTTTGGCGTCTTTAAGTTAGCATAGCAGCTCAGTCTCAGACAGCTTAAGGCAGAGCTTGCTGACCCCAAGCAGCAACAGGTACAGCTCTGGGAGCTTTATTTAGAAGCTGTAATCCTGCAGCATTTCACACCAGATATTGTCTTGCTCAAAAAGTCCTGGCACAGAGCAAGCCTCTCTGCCCTTCAGTGCCCCCTGAGACCAGGAGATTACCTGCGTTTCCCCACGGGTCCCACAGTCCTGCTTTGGGGTTGCTGCTGGGCTTGGAAGCTAATCTCTGCTCAAATGACAGCCAAGCAGTAACTCGTCACTGCAGTCACCACATGGTTTAGGATGGTTTACCTGAGCGTACAGGAGCATCACAGTTTAAACTCACCTTTTTATTGTACTTCACAACAGCCTCCCCATGGGGCTTGGCCCATAATATACACATTGCAACAAGCTGCTTCTGGACAGTTCAGTTGCCTGAACTATTCTGTTTCTCACCTCTAACCAGTCATCCTTCCCTTTAAATCTGCTAACAACTCAAAACCTGAGCAGCCCTCAATGTTCTCTGTCTTGGCACATCCTGTCCTTAGACCAGTAGTGCCAGGTAGGTAAAATGTCAAACCCAATGGAAATGTGTGAAAGAAATTATTTTGCTATGAAGTGTCAGGGCTACCAGGTTCCTCTATATTCCCATTTGTCCATCAAATAACCTCTGAGAGGAAGGTATGGGGAGCACCAAACATAACCTGCTCCGAAAGTCTGACTGGCTCAGCACAGCCTCTCCCAACCCATGCATGCTGAGTTTTATGGGGATACACGGCTAATTGAAATGAGAAGGGCAGGGAAGAACAGGAGCTCTTCTCTTCCTAACAAAATTAATCACTAAAAAGTTTCTGGGACCCCACAAATGGGTTAGGGAACAGGTGGGGTCTCCAAGCTCCACCAAGCTCCACAGGTGGAGCTCTCCTTGCTCCACCAAACTGGTGATGCTCTGGTTAGGAGGGCAGAGGAAAACAAGTGTTCCATGCCTGCATTTCCATGCTGTAAGTCAGCACTCAGCAGTGTTTCAGTGGGAATTTCCACTGGGTGCCTCTTCCTCCCGGGAGGTGACAGTGAATAGCTGCCAACACCCGCCCCCCTGTTTACCTCCCAGAGGATGCTGGGGACCCTGACAGGGCTCTGACTCCTCTCCAAGATGAATCCTGAAAGCTTCCTCCACACCTGGCACAAGGGTCAAAGACATCTTGCCATGGGCTTGAATTTAATGCTGATGTCAGTTTGTTCACTTACTGAATGGTGACACTTTACACTGGCTAAGAGAGGGTCATCAGTTGCCAAGTTTCTAAATATACTAAACATGCTGCTGTGTGAGTAGGTTAATGTTACCTCCTCTTCCTCCTGGCTGATTTATTATGCCATTAACTCAGATTCCTGCTCTGTCAAACCCCTGCTTGTGTTATTGCGCACCAGCCAGGCCGGCTCCCAGCCGCACCTGCAAAAGAGCTCGGGGAGAGCTTTGTCCTTCCCTGTGTCCTGCAGGAGATACCCCCAGCAGCATCAGCCCTGGGGACAGCAAACAGCTTTTCCTGAAGAACATGAGATGCTCTGATGCACTTGTGGCAGCCTGAGGCCCTCCCCACCCCAACCACTTCCCACTTCACGCAGAGCCCTGCTGCACCCCTTGGCTTTGCTGCCAGTGCCTTTGATGGGTTCAACTCCATGATTCTCCTTCCCCCTCCTTTCCAAAGAAAATCCTGAGCAGTACTCCATGCAGGAGGGCTACTTGTTCAATAGTGCATGGGGAAGCTGCAGCAAAATATGGCTGTTCAAACCCTGTTCTCTCTCCTCGAGAAATTTATGCATCCAAACTGGACCCTCCATCAGATGCTAGGGAAACTGTCAGAGTGAATTAAAAGCTGTAAAAGGCCAGGGCTATAACTCAGTGCTTTTTAAGTGCCAAGATTTTGTGGGGGATGGAGGGAGGGAAGTAGCCACTAATGTAATTTCCATCAGGAGTACACTCCTCTAATATAATTTGGCCTGGCTATCCTTTCAAATGCAGCGTTCCCTGGCTGGGCTTGTTCAGGGCCATCCTCCTAAATGCCCCAGTAATTACTGATGCAATGAAAGCATGTGCCCAGCCTTTGCTCTGGCCTTTTCAGCCCTGGAGCAATACCAGTTTCTGCATAGAGCACATTGCTGGGCATGTAACTGGACACATTAATACTGTGGGGGGGGTTCACTGACTATGTTCAATAAAGACACAAATGGCTCATTTGCTTAGGCTTTGTTCCTTTTTTCGGTTTGGTTAAGGTTTGGCAGTGCTCTAATGTTCTACAAGTTGCAGGGTCCCTTACCAGATTAATGAACATCAATTACTCTGATCCAAATTCCTGATCCAAATTCTACATTCACCAGGTGCCTGCTTTAGTCTGTCTTTTTGCCAGCACCTCATGCTGCCTGTAGCAGAGTTCAATAGCCCATTATTCTGTGCTTTCCTTGGAAGGGAATGGTTTCCAGGGAAGGCACACTTGCTATGCCATCTCCTTAGGCTAAAGCTATCAGAGAAGGAACTTGGAAGTCTATCAGAAGGTGCCTCACCCTTTGTGAATGATTTTTCCAACAGCTCTTTAAAGATCTTGCAGCATTGTGCATGATAGACTTGAATGTCATCAAAGAACAACAGAACACCAGTGGTTCACTGCTCTTGGGTTTATTTTGGTCATCTGTTTTTAATACATCTCCTGATTGTGTGTGGCAGCCAAGTGTATCAAATTGGCCCCAAAAGCAGCTAACTGGGGACTTATTACTGATATTCCTCATAAACAGCTGGTGCTCAAGGACAGTGGTGGATTCTGGGGACTCCCAGTTTAAGGATAACCACCAATCCCCTCTTCCCTGCTCCAAATCAGGAGGACTGAAGTGGGAATTGCACCATGCAATTTTTAGGAGGTAAGAACCATGACCAAGGGGCTTTGCTGTGACATGTGTGGGGCTGTCACAAGCAGAAGATTTTGGAAAAGGGAACCTTTCACCTTTCTGGGTGTGAGACACTGAAAGAGAGCTCAGCAGAGCAGCAAGGGTGTTGCAGAGTTTTGGAGATGCTGCAAAGGTTTTGAACTTTGGTGCCATTACAGGAGACCATAAGAAGAAAGGAGGAGATGACGTGCATGGCCAGATTTATGCACAAGGACAGCCTTGACAGCTACAGTTTTGAGGTATTTGAAGGAAAGGGAGAAATGACTTAAGCATTTGGGAGCCAGAGAGATGAGTGTCACAGAAGCTGAGCTTTTAGAAAGTACAGGCAGAAAATACACCACCCAAAGGCTCATTATTTCAGTGGCTGTCAGTACACTCACTTCCTTTTCCCCAGGGGCCAGGCAGCACTGCCCTTCTCTGGAATGCCCTGTTATACACAAAAGCCTTGGGACAACAGACTTGCAGGTTGCTACTGCAAGGCAGGAGCCTCTTCTCGAAGCCTGGGTGCCAGTTTCTGGGAGTGGCCAAATCCTGGTTGCCAACATCACTTTCCCATTGTCCACCAGCACCCGAGGCTGTTGCTTTCTGGCTTGCAGCTGTCAGCTCAGCCTCTCATACAAAGTGACAAAGCAGCCAGGAAGAACCTTACCAGGTAGCAGGAGGAGATAATCCCCCAAAGCACAGCCCAAAGCCTTATTAAAAACAACTACATTACAGATTCCAATCAGGAATCAGTGAAAGTGGAGCCGTTCTGCTCATGGGCTGTTGCAGGGGGCAGTTTGGGGATGAGGCAGCAGCAAGCCCAGGGGCAGGAATGCACAGCCACACTCCCGGGCTGTGCTCCTGTCACTCAGTGTGCCCACACAGAACCAGATCCAACAGCACGCAGGACAGGCAGCAGCCATGGCAAAAAAAGTTGTTTTTTCCCTCCCCAACATCTTAAACTAGGTAATTATATTTAAAAACTGTGTTGTTAAACCCAAAATTTAAAAAGTGAAAGTAAGGACATAGGGGAACTAAGGTAGCATGATTTAATGACACGAGCTGCTAATATACACAGTAGGTAATTACATATATTTCATCATATATTAAGTGCAAGCTGGATTTTTAGTACACATTAATACAGTGCATGGCATAAGATCATACTGCTTTGTACTTGCCTAGAGTTGCATACAAATCATTAGAAAACTCTCCCACAAGCATTTGCTGCTACAAAAGTCCAAGGAACTGACATATTGCAATTAACTTTTGAACCAGTCTTGGCACAATAGGTTAAGAAACTCAGAGAAGGAGGGAAGACAATTTACAGCAGACCAGGCACCACCCAGCTGAAGAATAACCAATGAATGATAAATCAGGTATATCAGAAATAAGGGCAAAGGATTTCTTTTGCAGCCTTTGAAATCATATATACTTAACACCTTCCTAGGTGTCTTTCTCATGCTTTGTTGTCGGAGAACAAGGTAGTAACAGTAGTGTGAAACTTTTTTGTTGTTTCCTTATATGTCACATTGCTTTGTCCATTTGAAACCCACCTTGTCCATTTGAAATCCAGCTTTGCAAGTGCTCTCAGGCTGACCAAACCCCTTTCTGAACATGTGCAGCATAGTACAGTTTTACCTGGGTGATCACATCTCCCATTTACATATTCCATGGTCCATGCACTTAGCTGTGTTACTTCAATGTCCTTTGGAGGTAGGAGCTTTTAATTAAAAATGATTCAACTTAAAACTGAAGGTGAGAGGCCACTGGAATTACCAACTTTCTCAGCGACTCCAGCCTCCAGGGGGTTGAGATGAACTCCTTGGAGGAGGTGGGTAGTTGGGATGAAGTGTCTCCAGGGCCAGGATGGGCTGCCAGAGGCTCAGCCGGAGGCCCGGCCAGCAGGGGAGCCCCTCTGTCCTTGGGAAGCTCCCAAAAAACTGGGACGTGCTCCTCGTGCTGTGATGCTGCTGGAACACGCTGCTTGCACAAGCACAGGAAGTTACAAGGCAGCTGTGCTAATGCCCAGATTTCCAGAGTTTGTGGCAAATTTCTTGATCCGGTGGTTCCTTGACCTTTTATTAAGACCTCAGTTAAAAAAAAAAAAATAAATAAAATTAAACTGGTGAATTGGGCTACACATGCTGGTGGCTTGGCTTCATAGCAACATCAATAGCCCAGGTAAGTGATAGCCATCAAGAGTACTCTAATTTTCTTTCTTTTTTTTGTTGTTAATTGGTGATTTCCAGTATCATTTTGTACGTGCATAGTTAGAGTCTTCTAGGCAGGTGGTAAAAGTTGAATGTGTTTCTTGATTGCTTTAATGCATTGCTGTTATAACACATCATCCACCTTTATTTAACCCTTACAGAAGTGTCAGCTGTTGCAGTGCTGTCACTGGCACAGATAACTCACACACTTCACACAGTCCTGGACAACATTTACTACAAAGCAGAAAAGAGTGGCTTGTAGGAAAATAATGCCTCGTTGTAAGGCTTTTAGTCCTGAATTCTGCACATTCTTTGTTTCATTTTCTGTTATAGACTCTTTTCCACATCACGTTTAGTATGCTTCCCGTGTGAAATTTGCTCTTTAATACTTGCTAATAAATATGTAATTACCCTGACTCCAATCAGAGCTAGTTGAGCAACCTTCCTGAAAAACAAACATACATGTACATTGCACAGCATGAATGAGCATCCATAAACACATTACTCCAAGGTCTGATTTACAGTGATACAAAAGTGAACACGTGCACTGGGGTGTTGGAAACGGCAAGAGGGAGAGGGGGAGGGAGGACAGGGTGTAACTGGTAATTGAATGATGATGGCTGGGTGCACAAGGGGTTGCAAATGTAAAGACTCTCCCATGTGAACACCAGAGTGAAGACAGTGTGTACATGGCCATGGTTTCAGGCAGGGAACCGATGCTGTCCCAGCCCCTTTGGGTCAGGCAGTGCCCACTCAGCTCGGCACGGAGGAGAAAAATATAGAAATATGTTCCTTCTTTATCTTCCCTCCTTGCTTGATTTTCTTCTGGGAGAGAACTTCTTGGTTATTTCACAGTTTATTTGTCCCGTCTGTCCTTTGTGGCGTGTGTTGCAGGCCTCCCATGACTGCTTGTAGCACACAGACAACACCTTTACCTGAAGGTGAAGTTAACCAGCTTCTTTGGCTGATTTGCTGATTCTGAAAGCACTTACTGAAGGGACTCTGCTCCTTTGACCAACGGAGTATTGTTAACCTTGCTGTCACTGAAGTTATCACAACACTTTCAAAGTTCACATTGTAATAAAAGAGAAAGTCCCTATAAACACGGCATCCAAGATACGCTTTCTGTTTATGCTGAGACGGGTTAAAGACAAAACCCCCGAAGAGATTACATTTGGGTTTAACAGTGCTAAGTCGAGGTAATTGTTACACGATATTCCTGGTTAATGATACTTAGCTTCCAGTAGCTTAATGTTGCTTTTGTGATGGAGAGCAAGTTGCCATCCACAGCTGCATCAAAGTCTTACTGGCACACACTGTTTGACATTTATTTCTCTATTAAGACAGGATGCAGTGGTCCGATTTTCCCCAATCTGACGAATTAAAAAAAAAAACAAAAAACCTCAAAATGGCCATCAGCAGCGTTGTTAGTTTTCACAGAGGTGGGTGGGGTGTTTCTTTGTCCCAGTCCTTCTTGGGTAGGTGATAGTGTAGCACCCGCTACAAGGGGGATGCTCCCCACCTCGGCTCCCCTCATGTGAAGTATCGGCACTGTGTGGAGTCAATGTAGCAGTACGGAGTGCATCGCAGTTTGCCGTAAGACCTGGAAAAAGAGAATATCTCAGTTTCTATGTATGGCACAGTTCACGTTACAAAAAGAGAATATCTCAGTTTCAATGTATGGCACAGTTCACGTCATACAAAAGGGAATATCTCAGTTTCAATGTATGGCACAGTTCACGTTATACAAAAGAGAATATCTCAGTTTCAATGTATGGCACAGTTCACGTTATACAAAAGAGAATATCTCAGTTTCAATGTATGGCACAGTTCATGTTATACGGTTTCTGGATGTAACTCTCAGTGGGAGTGAAGAACATCAGAACATGCATATGCAGCAACATATGGCAAGCAAAATACGAGGGTAAATTTCATCAGTGCTCCACTGTGTTCCCCTTTGTCAGCAAAATAAGAGTCCAGGAGAAACTATGAGTGAAGACTTAACTCCCAGTAATGTCAAACAGAAAAATAAAATCCCCATTGGTATCAGGACTTGAGTTTTGCAGGGGTGGATGTAAAAGGCCCTGGCTCTCACCCACGGGAGCTGTGGAATTAAATATGTGAGGCTCTGAGTTAAGTGTTTTTCCAGTTACTCCCAATAGCTTCAGCAGGCGTGACTGTGCCTGTCCTTTAACTTATTTTTCATGTACTTGAAATAATGAGAATGACACATTCCCACCTTTGAAATAAAAAATAAAGTAAAATGATGGGTCCTTGCAAAATAGGGAAAAGCAGAGATTTTGTCTTTCTACTGACTTAAACTGAGCTGCAGTGACTCCACCTACTGAGCACTTGACCTGAGATGTTAATAAGAATTTAAATGGGTTTTTATTGCTGGCATATGTCTAAGTGAATAACCCATCCACAGCATCAAGCTGTGGACTAAACAGCTTTAAAACTATATCCTTGGATAACCCACATTCTCAGACCAACATAAAATCTGAAGTGAAGGTGTGTGAAATAGGAGGAGGGATCTGTGGGCTGGAAAGAGAAAAAATGGGAGAATCAGTTACAGTAGAGTTCTTGGAGGAAAGGTTACTTTGGGGTAAACCTCCCATGGGAGTGCCATGCTCACATACTCAGCCCACTATACTCATGATTCACAGCTTTTTCTTTAGCTTGGCAGATAATTTGCAGACAACACACAAAAATAAAATATCTCAGTTGCCCTTCACAACTTGAATATATACACAAAGTGAAATTTATAAAATTTTCCTCAAGCTTTTGTGGTGCTATCTTTGGCACCGAACTTCAGACTCTTAGAAGAGAATAGTTTTCACAGCAGAAAACAGCTCCACACTGTCTGAAGCTGAGGTTTCTGTAAAATGCTTCAGGTTTGTCAGGTTTATTGGTCTGGATTTTAGTAATCTCTTACACCAGGAGTGCTCCAACAATTACAGTGGAAGGATTAGCACAGCACTGGACTTGCAAAAACATCCTGTGGTTTCTTATTCCTGTCAATTAGCACATTATTGTTCCCTGAATGATGAGGGCTCTGCGCATAATTTAATTTGCAAATTAAATGTTTCCTGCTAGCCAGTAACAATACCTGACAGCTAAATAGAGGTGCTGCTGTTGGAAGCAAAACGCTGACCAGAGGAAGCTGCTTAAACAAAGGCAGAGAAGGCAAGTCAACAATAAGCAGATGTTTGAAATGAAGGACGTTGCTAAGCAGATGCATGGCTTTGCATCTGCTGGTGAATGAATTTCCTGCTCTTTGGAAGAGCTGACAGATGACTGGTTGATTCAGAAGCAAAGATACCCTAGAGTACCCATTAACGGGAAGGGCAGCAGGAGGTCGGAACGAGCCTGTGGGGTTTTTTCTGTTGTTTTCCTCTGTGCGGTTTTTTTTTTTTTTCCTCCTTCAGTGTGATCATCTTCTCGTGCTCTTTCTTACTCTTCATATATGATGTGTGGACATCATTGCGACCAAATGAGGAAATCTCGGCAAGAAATGGGCAAACATAGGTCTATGTGACCTTCATTCATTTTGTACAGTAAGAGGCATGTTCTTTTTACTGAGAAATGAGATTCAGCCTTTAAAGTCAGTGATGTGCAGAAATCATTTGATAGATACTTTCTTCCCTGCTACCTGCAGTGGTCCCAGTGGAACAAGGTTTAAGTGGGTGAGATTGCTCTGTTTTAAAGCCAGCAAAGAGAAAAAAGAAATAAAACACACACCCACACACACCCACACCCACAAACCCCACAAACAAACCAAAAGCACACCAAACCAAAGTGAAGACCCCCTCATACATACCCAGGGAGGTATGTTCTACATGTCAGATATCCAAAATCCATCCCATCGCAGTCCTCAACCCCCTCGTGCTTGTAGCCATCTCCGCAGTAAGCACGGCGGCACCCTAGTGAAAAATAAAGAAAGAAATACCTACAAGGCACTTCATATCTAAAAGAAACAGGTAAAGTAAGTGGAATTGGGTTTTTAAGAGTAAAATATAAAACCAGAAATTTTGGGGAGGGCATTCTGTAAGGGCTGTCTTAGGAGGAACAATATTCTTCACTACAAAGAATGTGCTTGTTTTAGCCTAATTTCAATGGCCAAGGGAAAGAATGAATAAATACTAAAAAGAATGACTACAGACTCACTAATTACAACAGCACTTTTTCTAAAGTTTATTATTGCCATAGATAATTACTATCAAAACAAGTTAAAGGAAACATAGAACACAGTTAACAGAAATAATCTGGGGAGGTCACAATCTCAAAAAAATACTCAAAGGTCATTCAGTGGTTTGAAAATCCCAGCCTAGACCCTCACCCAATATTGCACAATATCTATGTTTGTCTACTGGGAGTTTCCACATATGAACAGAATTATGCAGACCTATTGCCTGTCTATAAAAAAACTCCAACACATGTAATGATTGCCAAAAACGTGTTTTCCCCACTTCTGACTCCTACTGACTTGAGCGTGAGTGGGACTTGTGACATTTTTTCACAGTGACTGACATGTAGGCTGCAGTAATTTGCGGGTTTGTTGCCATTTTAGCAATGGGACTTTGATTCTGATGTCTTCAGCATATTGAGAATGACTTTATAACATGAACAAACTCATTTAGTTAAAATCCCCTTGACATCTTCTGGGACAATCCATTGCTATTAAGCAAAGGATTAAACAGACGATCGGGAATAGGGAGTTTATAAGAGCTTAAGTGAGTTATTTACAAATAGAAATGCACCAAGGATGTGTTTGTCAGAAATTGATGCTTCTAAGACCAACAAGCCTATTTTACAACTAAATCCACTTAACATTTGGTTAGCCTTTTCCTTTGGGTTCAGGCACGGGAGAAGAATGATGACAAGGTGCTCATTTCCAAGTAACTCAGTGATAACTCTTTGGGTCACAGCAGTGTCAGAAATCTGTGTATTGCAAGGCCTCCGTTGACCTGAGGCTTTGCCCAGTGCACAGCACAAAGAACACAATGTGCCCTCAGACATGCAGTGTATAATTTTGCAGGCACTAGAACTAATGAACACTATTTTCCCACATGATTGTTCCCTGCGGTTGATTGCAAATTCTAATTGAATCATTTTCTCATGTCTGGAGACCATAGAGATCCTGCTGTCTCTCTGGAGCACTCTGCAGTCAGGCAAGCTTAGAGGGGCTTTTATTTATATGTCTCCCTATACTTGTTGAGAGTGAATTGCCTTTCCAATTTTTCCTGTTGTCGTTGAGAAGCTGGTTGGGATTCCTGAATTATAAGGGGAAAGGTGGGATGGATAGGTGGATGGAGAAACTCACACAGAGCATGGCTGCATACACACCATTTTCAAAAGCAGGCTAAAAAGGGGAGTGATATATAAATGAAAAATTGCTTATTTCAGTGTAGTCTGTTACTGTTATGAAATGTGAAGAAGCATCCCTTTGCTAGAAACAGCAACCTACTGTGTGGAGGTGGTGCAGTGCTGTGCTCTGGGGAAGGATTCAAACTGTAAAAGTAACTGACAGGGAGAAGTGAAGGTTGCCACAGCTGCTCAAATGCTTATATGCTCTTTGCTATCCACAACCATCAAGATGGAAGGAAGATTGAGTAGACACGAATTAAATGTTGTATAAAAGTAACAGTGAAGGCAGTGGGTTGACACCTTCCCTATGCAAGTGAATAACAAAATACAAAGTGGTGTTTCTGGACGCAGGATGTGCTTTACTATAAGAAAGAGCCAGCTGCAGTGTCTGTCCCGAGGGTTGTGCTGCCCTGCAGAGGTGTGCCACATCTTTTAGACAGAGAGTGGCAGCCCCCAGGAAAGGTGTGTACGTAAACCAGCTGCTGGATTCAGCCCCTGAAATGCAGTGGTTTGGCTCTGACCACAGACACCTCTGCTCAGTGAGGTACACAGTCCTCAGCAAGGAGGGATGAGAAGCTGTTGTCACCTCTGTCTTGTGGCAGTGTGTGCCATCCACATGGCGTGAAAGACCTCAGTTTTCACACTGTGGCCATTGTGCCTCCCTTTCCCTGTGCCTGCGCTTGATCCACAGACCACACAAGCTCTCCTGAGTGAATCCTTGTGTGATCTACACAGCAATGTACTCTGTGGACACAACTAATGCACCTTCCCTGCTAGGAAGAAGGCACTCTTGCTGCACTGTCACTTACTTATACAGTCATCAGTCACAACTGCATTGCCGTCGTCGCACTCCTCGCCCTCCTGCACGATGCCGTCTCCGCAGGTTCCCCCATCCTCCAAGCGGTAATGCACGGGATAGAAAGGGCTGAGCTGACCAAGCAAACACACAGGGGTTACTGAACCACACCAGCAGCAGCCTGGCTGCCCAGCAGAGCTGAAGGGCTATGGGGAAGCAGGTCCCACCACTGGGTTTTTGTGTCCTGCTAATTGGTGGTCCAGAGGGTTTATACAGAATCAGACCAAAGTCCAGTAGGCACAAGAAGCATCCTGCTGCTGATTTCAGCAAGACTCAGCTTAGCTCCTTGAAGCAATAAGGAAATACAGGAGTTTGGTTTGCAGGGTTTTTGTTCTGCAACTTTGTACCCTGCTGAGTTTTGCTTTATTTTATATGAAATAAAAAACTCTCTTCAGTACCATAATGCCCCGAACTCTGCTCCCGTTTCTTTACCAGTGGAACCTGATTCACGGGGAGGTTAGCAAAACCTGCAACACT
Source organism: Climacteris rufus (assembly GCA_013398175.1). Lineage (NCBI taxonomy): Eukaryota > Metazoa > Chordata > Aves > Passeriformes > Climacteridae > Climacteris > Climacteris rufus. The sequence continues at coordinate 1,458,657 of VZRZ01008643.1, forward strand.
GCTGAATTAATTCCTCAGTAATTAAGTCTTCTGTGAACAAAATTCACAGAATTACATACAGTTGTGCCAGTGCTCAAAAATGAGATTTTCCCCCATTTGTTTAATTGAATTTGGATGACACCTTAAGCACAGAAGTATGTTCTGTATTTCAAAATGAAACATACACTCACGAGTTTTCTGAGACCACAGTCATATTTTCACCTGGACTGGGAGCCATCCAAAGGTATCCTTGAAATACAAAGATCTCTGATCTCTTCGAAAAGCTAAAGCATTTTCAGTGTTTAACCGGTCCAGTTCTTCCTGATTGTTCACCACAAAAATCTGGAACACAGAAAAAGAGGTGATTGGTAATCATCTCAAGAAATTTTTTGGATTGTCACGAAATCCAGTTTTGCCAACTGACACACGTATCTTCAAACAGATAAATAATTACACAGAAAATGCTTTCGTTGTCTCCAGAAAGAGGACGGTGTGAGAACTTACACCCATGGAAAGAATGGTGTTTCCTGAGCACCTAACGATGGCTCCTATTTTGAAATGCACATCCACAGGTAAAGATCATGCAAATGCTGGCACACAATCACTGCTGAGAACTGTCTGGTGTTCACATGGTTTGATGCTGAAAGAATTGCAAAGTGCATATAGGCAAAAGTGTTTTTTGTGGATTAACTATAATTTTCCAGGTGTGTTTGTGGCTACAAAATAAATAATGCATGGCTCAGTACAACCTTCACTTAACTTTTACTACTTTGTGCTTTGTTTGTGTTTAATTGGCATTAAAATGCATGCATGTTTCTTTATGTGAATATACTTTGTTCTGAAACCAAGTCTCAAATTAAACAGAAAAAAAATTGATTCAAAATAGAAAAATTAGGACCAGCTGCTTGCTTACCCATATTTAATGTCTCAGCCACCAAAATTGGACGTAAAGGGCATTAGGAAATAATCTCTTCCTTCAACAGCCTAATAAATTTAATTTTTGCAAGATTCAAACCATTTTTAAATTAAGAAAAAGCAAATGGAGTACTTCTGAGCAAAATGGATTTAGGGCTGACTCTGATTGTCACCAGCATTATTTGCTCTTTTTAAAACAAGTTACCCTGAAATTTTGACATAGCAGAATATTCCCACAACCCTGGACAAAAGCCAATTTCATTAAAGAAGCATTGAATAAAAATGCCTTCAGCTTGAATGAAAGAAAGCAAACAAATAGGAAGCCAGCAAAGGATTGATTCTGTAATTGTGTTTAGGAGCTCATGGCCCAGCCCCAGAGCTCCCATTTCTCTAGAAATCAATAGCAGAACTGTGCTCTCTCAAACTCTCTATTACAGATAGTGGCCTCTGAAATTGCACAAGATTTTAACAAAGGACTGAATCTCAGACAGTGATGGAAAAACACGGCTTTGTTTCCCAGCCTCTGCCCTCCTGTGGCAGTGCTGGCACTGGAGGAGCTGCCGGGTGCCTGGGTGATGGCATCTCTGGGCCTTTTCCATCTATAGAACCCTGACAAGAGCTTTAAAGTGGTACAAGACAGGTTTCAAAAGTGCTGCATGGGGATCTGAATAGAATAAACAATAGCAAGGTCTAAGCTCCTGCTCTTTACACTCGAGGGAGTAAAACAAATGGGGCAGGCAGGAAAACAGGGACTGCTGCTCTGCAAGTGATCCACTTCCAGAGCCAAGCCTCCCCTCTTTGTCATCCTGCAATCCTGACACCAAAATGACACTTGACCATGATCAAATGAGGGCTCACAGTGGTAGTGTACAGTATTTTAGAGTTACACTCTCATTACTCTCTTTTAAGCTCTAATATGAAGCTGTGCCTGATGGAAAGGGAGGATAATCAGACCTACACAAAATACTGTGAGCCTTATACGTTGTACTGTGAGTTCTCCAGCTGCAAAGTACATGATAGTTTGTGTTGCAATAGCATGCAGGGTGATGTGATATGCACCTTTCTTTCAGCACTTTCTGCTCTCACCATTATGTCTTAAAAACAACAGGAGGGTTTTTTCATAGTGCAGCACAGCCAGGGATGAGCAAGCAGCTGACACAGCTGACAAGACTTGCAACACACTGGTGTTCAATGACCCAGTTTAATGGACGGTGTTGTGAGTGTGTCCCTTTCACACACTCTGACAGCTTTCTGACAATGTGACAGATGGGGCTTTAACACAGCTAATTGCTGCTTATTGACATTCAGAGACAACCAGAGCCTGCACAGTTTCCACCAGCTTGAGTGGAGGGGCTGGGCTATGCTGGCACACGGCAGCAAGGTAGCATCTTCACTGCTGACTAAGTGCTACAATGCACAGAGTAATAAGGCAGGGCCCAGCAGAAGGAATAGTACACAAACAGTGTACTGTTTACAAAGTTACTGTTTACAAAGCCCAGAGAAATCAGAGAGGAAAGATTGCTAAGTTGCTGTTCACCAGTGCCTTGTTCTTTAAAGTACTTTGTCCAATTTGCTCATAAAAACGCTTTCAAGGCTAGAGATGGAAATCAACTATATAATGTGTATGTCTACAGAGAGGAGCCCAGACGCCTGATTTTCATGGCTTGTAGAAATTCCTGTTTGGTTTGAGGTTGAGGGTTTGTGCTTTGGGAGAAAGTTCTATCATATATGTGAAATGCTTGACCCCAATATTCAATTCTGAAGTCACTGCCTTAATAAAAAAACCAAGCAAGAGATGCTTACTTCACTGACTAATCTGAAATGTATTTTGATTTAATGAAATAAAAAGAAGAAATTATATATGTACAGTAGTAGGTGAAAGAGAGCATCCTCAGGGTTGAAAAAGGTTTCCAAACATGTGCTGCCTTACTGATGTTTTGAAACAACTACAATTCAGCACATCAATCACACAACTAGTTATGAGACCAAAATCTTTTGCACCAACTGGATCTCAGAGGTTTTGGGTACTAGAAATCACATATTGCCCACATATCTTCCTGTTAAATAAAAAATGTAAGTGAGTACACCACCTCTTAGAAAAAAAGCGCTTAAGAACTGCTCACATCCCCTCCCAGAGAACTTGCTTACCGCAGGAACTTTTGGATAGCTGTGTCCAAACACAGATTCCTCATATGATGGGTTACTCATGTGTTGTGGGGTTCTGCAGAGACATCTCCCTGGAGGCCCTGGAAGTCCTCTTTCCCCCTTTGGTCCTATTGCAAATTGCCCTAGGAAGCAGAGTACCAGCTTGCCTTGTTAAGGAGTTACTGCACAAAACACAACAGCAGCCTTAGTAGGAAAAGTACAGGTCAGGTGGATATCTGCATTTACCCAAGGTTTGAGATAGGTACATCTCCCACCAAATCCACTGGGGACTGAAGGGAGGGATTACCAGAACCACTAATTCCAGTACTTCAGGAGAAAGACCCCAGTTTGTACCACATTCATATTAGTTCAGATTGCCTTTTGAATTTCTCCAGCAGCTTTACAGAGGAAGAGAGAGACTATTTGCTTGGAATAAATGTCAGACTGTTTGAAGCTACAGACATTCAGGACAGGATAAACACACAGATCACTCTACAGCACCTATGCACCATGTTTTGTAGAGTCAGTCTCTGTATACATCCACAGAGCATTGGACTTGTGCATTTTTCCAACCATGTGAGCAATGCTGTTTCACAGGTTTCTGTACAGGAAAACCTAAATGAAAATACAGCATTTCTACAATTAAACATTCAAGAAGAAAATACTGCTTTTTGACTTTCAAACTTGGGCAAGGATGCACTACTCTGCAGATTTAGACTATGAGCCAATATGTTCATATTGCAAGCAGTGGCATCATTACAGAAATGTCTTTTTGGATCAGAATTTATATTCTAGAGGAAAAAGATTAAAACTCTGACACATAAAATTTCTGTGAATGGAATAAATCCTTTAGAAAGTAATCCCAATGTCCTGGCTGCCTTCCCATCAGCATGGTGAACATTCTGCCCTCTGAAAGCTTCCAGCTAATTTACTCAAGCAAAGATGTTTCATAATGGAAGACATGAGATACATGAAGACTCCGAAGCTGCACTCAGCTTCACAGATGTACCATTTCCACACCACCATAAGAAGAGTCTTCCTGCCCACTGATGCAAGCAAGGGAAGAAAAAGAAAGAGCAAAATGGAAGGGGACATTGAACAGATGGACTGCAGTGCAAACAGCTGTTGTACATTTGAAGCAGCTGTAGTTTCCAACTGGTTTTGCTTTTCTTTTCAGATACTTTATGAATATCCAGGGTGAGTAATCCTACCTGAGGGTTCCCTGTCACTGTGCATTGTGGGTTCTTCATGTCTACACTTGCCCAGGGTCCATGTGCATGCACAGCTCTGAAGCTGTACAGCTATCAATTACAAGGTTTTTCTCATGGTTTCTACCACATACAAAATTGCAGTGAGCACTTAATTCTATATTTTCAAGCACTTAATTCTATAAAGAGGTTTTTCTACTTAGCTCTTTTTTTCCCTCTCTGACTCCTATCCCTTTTTCCTTCTCTTTTCTTCTTTCCTTAAAGCCACTGTGACTTGAGTCTCATGTTTCTCTCTTGCAGAGCTGCACAGGGTGAGCTTGTCCTGGTGGATTAGAAATCACAGTCTTTCAGTGTAAGTCAGGCTGTCTGGAGAAGCAGACCTTTGATGATGGAGATTACCTAGCCTCTCCAAAGCTGCCAGATGGCTTTTCATTGTCAACATCTACCAAACCCCCTCAGGAACCTCATAGGCTTTACTTCTGGTTTTATTTGAAGGCCTTTTAAATTGTAGGCCTTAGAGTAAGGTATAGAGTCCTTATAATGGACAAGAATGGCATGACCTGCCTTCAGGAGAAATCCTCTCCTTGCCATCAATGGAGAAGCAAACAAAGCCCTGCAGCACGTTTTGCAGAGGAGCCTGTGTGTACATGGTGAGCCAGGAGGGGCTGGGGAGCAGGGACATTTTTTGGGAGACCACCTCATCTTCAGCTTACCTAATCCTGACGGCCCAGGGGGGCCTGGCTGGCCAACAGGACCAGGCCTGCCAGGTGGGCCCATGACACCCGCGGGTCCAGTGTCTCCCTTGAGTCCCTGGAAGAGAGGAGACATCCTTTTGTTCACTGACAGATTGGGAACACACAACCTCTCCAGCTGACACTGGCTTCCCTTGCAAGAAAGCCAAGGCTTTTGCCAACAGAAGCACACGGCATGAGCTCCATGAACAGCACCCCAGGGAAGAGGTCCTCTCCTCTCCTACATGGAGACAGAAGGGCATGCCCAGCAGGACTTCTGCTCCTAAATGTGAATGGTCCCAGGGAGGAGTCAGGAATCACCCTGCTCTGACTTCAGTCATTTGATAGCCTTTCTTTAAGGATGCTTTTTTACTCCCTGTAGCTCTCTAGGAGTGGGTGGAGCTCAGAGAGAAAGGGGAAGATCACTGAGGAGTTGTCAAGGGCTTCCACAGTGACATTTCCCAGCCTCAGAGCGCAGTCTTTCAGAGGCACACTAATGACTTTGAAGCCCACACTATTTTCAGAAACGCTTTAGGTGCTTGGATTCCTATATCCTGTATCTTCTTGACTTTCACCATGGCTACGTTAACAAATCATCACAAGCCAAGAGAGGGCTTGGCTTTACAAGTGCAAGTTAGTATTTAGCAACACCATGCTGACAAATGGTGTCCTTCTGGTACCAATCAAGCAGTCAGTATGCTGTAAGATTGCCAGTAGGAGAGGAGCTTACTCACAGTTACCCTACAATAGCTAATATTCCATAAAATCAGCCCTGATTTGCTTTGGGGGAGCTTGTTTGTGCAACTATACCCTGAAGAATTTGAAATTTCAACCTAGAACTGTTTGGCACCTTCCTATTTTTTGCTCCTGAATTTAATACGGTGACACTTTTTAAAAACAACTCTATTTACCTTCCTGCTCATATACTCTCCAAAGCTTGGATTTCTCAGCTTTATGTTTCAGAAGTGTATTACATAGCTTAAAGTTCAAATATCTGACTTGATTTTTATGTATCAGCGTACATTATTTAGCATAATAAAAATGATGCATACTATGTAAGCTTTCTTTTAATGACGAAGGAGATTATTTCCTTGAAGGTGGTGTAATTCCAGGTTAATGTGCATTTGGAGGTGTATGATGAGTGGTTGCTCGTCTAATTCAAGAGTAACAAAGCATACATAGTAATATATGCTGAAATAATTTGTTGTTATGCAATATGTTATATCCCATGGATACATTTGAATCCATGTATGGTGTCACTTGCACCATTTCAGCAGAGGAAGGCTGATTTTGCCATGGCCTATAAAGAACTAATTGAATATTTGTTTTGTTTAATCCTATTAGGTGAGCTCTGAGCCATAAAAATATTCCAGGATTTATTTGAATGTCAGCGATGCTGATCTGTAATTACTAATTACATTATGCAACACAGAACTGTCAGACCAGGACTTTGGAGCCCCAAAGAAGACTGTGGGAAATCACTTTCCCCCACAGAACAGCAATTTGACAGAGGCAAGCCAGTGGCAGTCGGATGTGAGCTGACTGAAAACAAGCTGTTTCCTGTGTCTCCTGCTTTGGAGGAATCATTGCTTAATGCTCTCCTGCTTAGCACTCATTAAATAAGAATGGCAAAGGTTGATGTTAAATGTTTTTGCCTTGTTTATTTTTCACGTGTGCCCACGGCATTCAGAGAGGATTTTCCCATTGACAATATTTATATGCGTGTCCTTTCTTTCAAAGTAACATTATCTAAAGTCCTAAGTCATTCCTCTTTCTCAAGACTGAAACCCTAGACTTGGGTTTCCTTAGGGTCAGTTCCCAAGGTACAAAGTTATAGCTCAGTCAGCAGCAGTGAGGCTGTGACTTGTGACTCCCACCTCCTGGCCACCTTTTAGGAAAAGTTTATCCCAGAGGCAGGGAGGGTTGAAGAAGCCAGGGAGTTAATCAAGACATATCTCAAAATGGAAGTGGAAGTGACACCTTCTTAATTTAGCTGCTTTTATGTAGGCATGTCAGCTGGATCAAGGGACAGGAAATGGCCCCATGTTGATGGAAACTATCCTCTCAGCTGAACAAACAGCCAGACAACTACGGCTCTTAAAGGTGGCAGCCAGACCCACAGAGCCTTGAAATGCCACTCGCCAGTTTTTTTCAAAAGAAGGAAGGAAATAGCTAGTTCATCAGTTAGAGAGAGGGAAACCTCTTTTTCATTCTGAATCAACGCTGAAATTGCTTTCAAGGCACCAGAAAGGGGGTTGTGTACTGAGCCTTGAGACTGGAAACACCAGTCTAGGGCCAGACTATGGATCTTTTCGTCACAGTGATTGTTGCCTTAAATTATGACATGCTTGTGACACCACATTTTTATTAAGCCACTGTATAATGTGACAAAATGTCTAAGGTCAAAAAAGGTGGGCATGGTGTTCGAGTCGATCTGCAAGCACTGTGTCTTCTCTTTGCCTTATGCTGTGGAAAGATATTCCAGAACACACAGGCAGGACAGATGAACAGGGTTTACATAAAAAGAAAAGCAAATCCCAAAAACCAGCAAAGAGCCCACGTTTAAAACTTGACAAATCTAGACTAAAAAAGTATTTCTTTTGGATCACCTAGCACATCTTTCTTTACTGGGGGACTTATTCCCTCCCTAACACACAACTTTTGATTTTTCCCCACACTGGCTGTTCTATCACTTCAGGTATAACCCGATGGCACCAGAGCAACAGTGAAGCAAGCATGTGCCCCTCCTTGCAATGCTGGGCATAACAAGACTGCCCCTTGGAAAATGCTGTAGTGGAGGAATCGGTATCCAATTTACACACAATTCCTAGCCTTTAAAATTCATTTGAAAATCTGAAAATATAGATCTGCTAGCATAATTTTGAACTAACCGTCCTGTGGGGCTGAGACTATAGCTCTGTGTTACTCAGGTTCAAGGAAGGTCCAAGGTCTGCTCAAATTCTATTAAATTAGATCATTACCAAGTCAGGATGAACATAACTTTTGCTGTGCTGCATGGGAAGGAAGCTGAATGCTACAGGGAAGAATCCAGCCCTAAAGCTGGGGCTTTAACTGCTTGTGTAGTCCATGCATGCCTGTGAGGAGTTTCAGGGCTTCTGTCCCTGTCATACAGTGCATGGTACAACAGCATAGACCACACCACCACACAGATCCATGAGTCACAGGAAGAGGAAACACCATGGTCCTACTTGTTTGCCTCGTTTTCCAGGTCTTCCTATGGGTCCTCTGTGTCCTGGTACTCCAGATTGTCCCTTTGGGCCCATCTCTCCCTTGGTGGTTGCAGAGGGAAAGAAGCAGGGTGTAAGTGCATGGTTATACCTTCCTCATACAAGACAGCAGATGGACATTGCTTTCATTCACATGATTCCTCTAGATAATGCTGGTACCATTTCATTCTTAGAAATCCAGAATTATAACAAAATATTTTAAAACAAATGTAAAGTAAAAAAAAAAAACTCGTACAATTTACCCACATATCCCTGAAAAATCCTTTCCTAAAGAGGAGGCCAAATGGAGAGATCAGACACATGCTCAAAGACTTGGAGGGGACAAGGCTAACAAAACTTTCTGACCCCTCAGCAACATCTTGCTTTGCTGTTAAGATACAGGTGTGATAAAGATACTCAGGGAAAGGGAGGTGAATTCACTCATCTTCTAACCCCTTTAGAAACAACCATTATTTCCTTATCCCAATTTCAGAGCTATGAAGTGTCATTAAATTATCCACTTTCAGGCTTTTCATAAGCCAACAGCTGAATTTTGATCATTTTTCAAGTACAGAATAATGATGACATAAAAACTGGTCAGAGTTATCACTGCTATTTACAGTAGTGACATTTTGCTTCAGAGTATCCAGAAGGAAATATTTATTAGCTTCAAGTGAATAAAACCCAAAAAATTAGGGCACTTACAAATCTATAAACAAGAGTTTGGACATAGTAAACAGGAGAAAGATTATGACTAAATTAATGATCTGGGGAAAAGAGAGAAACAACAGCAAAGAGCTAAATCTGAGAGCTGTCTCCCAAGCTAAAAAGCCTAAAGAATTTGATCAAGTCCAGGCAGTGTTGATCATTGAGTCAAGCAAGACCTTCAATGTCTTATACTTTTCAGGAAGTCCCTGAAGCCACTCACTGGCCTGTCTGGGGACTTAACACAGCTCCCCAAAACATCACACCCACTTACTTTTTGTCCCAGCATTCCAGGAAAGCCTACTTCTCCCTACAAAGTCAAAGGAGAGAAATAATCAGAAAATGTGTAGTGTTCTTTGATGAAGCAGCACCTTCCTTGGAAGGAAGAAAACAAGTGCTGTGTGTGGGTATTGGTTTACAAACCCTGCACTGACTCAGCACTGCAGGTGGTGTAGTAGGTGGAGAATTATAAGCCAAATTTCACTATAAACCCCCTTGTATGGTAACATTACTCCTCTGTCTGATTCCCTGTGCTGGCTTCTGCTCCTCCAGCGAAAACATCACAATTATGCTCTTGTGTACAGGCAAGCCTGCTACCTGGACAGCTCCCAGAGCCTCCCTTTGGGAATGGCATTCCTCCATCAGCGTCAAAAGCAGTTTACTGTTCCTTTCTTCTTTAAAAGAACGCCCAAGCCACGAATCTCTCCCCCTCTTCCCCTCCTGGTATTATCATATCACCAGCTAAAAGTGTTTTGGGAGCTGCTGTGGTTCTGGACTGCACAGCCTGGGAGAGACTGAGGAGACCTCCAGGGAAATCTCTCTCGGACTCATCAAACCTCCCATGCTCTTCCTTCCCTCACCGCTCTTGCCCTCCCAGGAAGATGCTCCCAGACTCCATTCCACCATGCCCCTCCTGGTTTTGGCTGTCAGAAGTACTTTGATCTTCAGATGCACATTTACAGTCATCTGGAAAAGAAAATTACCTGGTCTCCTTTGACTCCTTTGTCACCTCTGTCACCTCTGGATCCCTGGAGAGAGATAACAGGGGAACAACAACTTAATTACAACAAAGCAAAAAATATTTCTGCTACATGACACATTATTTAAAGCCAGCAGAACAGAGCAATACCTTCAGAGTGAGGTATATGGTTCATTATTGATATTTTAACAGAGTGGAGGGTAAGGCCTGTAGGAAAAGGGACTCATTCTCCCCAAATAATTATTTTAAATACATGCTTTCCTGGACACAATACTTCCAAATCTGATTTTTTTTTTTCATGCTTGTCTTCCTTCCCCAGTTCAGGTCCCACTGTAAGGTCTTACAGCACAAACTGTCTCCAAGCCACAGTGTATATCACCTAACTAAACCAGACCAACAATTAAGGATTATTATACCCTTGCTACAGATGGGGACCTGTAGTGACTGTCACTGCAGCAACTAGTTCACAAGGAGATAGGGTGTTAAACTCACTTCCTCAGTATCCCAGCCCAAGCCACAAGACTGTGCTCCTTCTCAGCACTTGTTCTCATTTCTCAGTGGGACCTTTAGACTCCCTCAAAATTCAATCTCATTTCTACTGTTACTCTTTTTAACCTAACTGTTTCCAAACGTTAAATTATGCATTATTCTATTGTCACACTGACCTTTTCTCCTCTAGTTCCAGGAAAACCCTAAAGGGAATGACAGATATTTTAATGCTTCTCGCTTTCAAGATCACCCAAGAAGCCGGACTTTCAAACTTTGAAGTGAAGAAAAAGAACGAAGCACAAATAATTAATTGCATCAACTTGTAAATGCAAATGAATATTTACAGCTCCTAAAATTGCACTGAAACAGAACTGTGAAATATGAATTAAAGGCAAGACAACTCAGCCCAAAAGCCATCATGAAAAAGCCAGTTAAAGCCAGCAGGTTTGATAATGCTTTGAAATTGAAACAGGTAAAGTAAAATGTAACTGAGAGTAAATAAAGAATTAGATGCCACAATTAGTAATCTAAAATAATTTTAACAATAGTCTTCCTCTTCTGTTTTGTTTATTTGCTTTTTTTTCCCCCCATGGAACATCCTTAAATTATACTTAAGTAATCTAGTGTGTTCATTAATATAAAACTAAGCTTCTCTTAAAGAACATAAAGCAATGCTGTTCAGTTCTTCTTTCAAGTCCTTTATTTGAATAAACCCATTAAATATTTTTTTTCAAGCACCTTAAAATGTTGTGACTTAAATGTTTAAAGGCAAAATCTGTGCTATAGGCAATGATGTACAGATACTGGAGCATCCAGACCAAATTGTGCTTATATCCAATTGTCAGTACACATGCACAGTTCTAGCAGAGGACCAAAATGATCTCCACAGTCTTATGAGGTGGGTGGAAAACATTGCAGACATGATTTAATGCTGCATATATGCTTAAGAACTCTGTTTTTCTAGTGGGATACAATTATATGTGAGTTTGCTTTTAAAATAAATTGCAATTTATACCAAAGCATTTTTATGAAAAGCCAAAAACACAGCCAAGCCCAACCAGACAACATAACCTTGCTTGATGTAGAGCATTTTTTTTTAGCTGTATTAGAAAATATGTATCTTGATAAATGCTTTCCAGCAAATTCAGGAGGGAAGCAGCTGTCAGCAGAGCGTTAGAAACCAATGTCTGAAAATGCAGTGTTTTGTTAACAAACCTTGGAGCCCATTGGTCCTCTTGTACCTGGCAATCCCATCACACCCAACTCTCCCTTTTCACCCTAAAGGGGTCAATAAAGAGAGTTATTGCATGTGGCTCTCTGAGGAGGTCATATTTGAATGTCTGATAGCTTAGTTGTTCAGGTTTTATGTCAAATAGTTAAGCCTGACCTTGGTATGGTATTGTAGATAGGGGTCTGTATTGCAATTGTGTTCTGCTTGAGCCCTCACATGTTATCTTACTCTTCTATTTGCATTTTCTTGTGTGGGTAACTTGTGTTTCAGTTTTCCCAGATGTTATTAAAGGACATGCAGGCAAACTACCATCAGCAGTGCATCCTTTTCTGCATGAAGGTGCAGAAAAATGTCTCTGCCCAGCATCACCTCCACTGAGCTGCAGAAAAGAAAGACATTTTGCTGCATGCCTTATGGCTTGGGGAGGCATAGTGACTGCTTTTATTGTAGTTCTGAGACATCATGTGCTGAACAGTCATTTGGAGCCAGTAATTCATGAAAAAGCTTTACAACCACTTCTCTGGCTGCTGTCAGCTAATTATATCTAGCATGAAATACAGATAGGCCCCCAGACATACAGCAATTCCACCAGCAGAACACAATGGGCTTTTACTCTCCTTTGGCTTTCACTGTCCTAGAAATGGAGAGGATTTTCACAGTGGCTGCTGCCCCTGCAGAAGTTCAGGAAAGACTTGAATGAACGAAGTAGGAGAAATAAGGACTGAATCAAGGCTGGTGTCAAAGTAAGAGAAGACAAGACCCAGCTGAAGAAATAGCAAATATCCTCAGAGGTGGATATGAAAGCTGTTATAGTTTTGCACAAGCTAGTACTCCCTAAAGAGTGTGCAGATGTCCTGATTTTTTTTTTTTATAATGAATGCAGATGAAGCAACCATTCTGCAGCAGCAAAGCATGTCCTGTCATTTCTTCTGCTGTTGATTAATAAAAATAACAGGAATGAATGTTTATTTGTATGGGAATGAACTTCAAAGATGTGACCAGAAATCCTCATGGTTTGTAATTCTTTTTCTCTGATACCAGCCTGGAATTTTCCCTCTGATCACATGGGCTCACAGTACACATTCAGGCAAAGGGATCCTCATAAAGAACAGTCATAACTATGAGAGTCAGTATAGAAACACTGATTTGTGTGATTGTGAGACACCAGTGGCCATCAATGATCCTTCATTAGGTTGATTTTCAATTTCCCTTTCACATGATTAATCAGCATAAGAAGTGCTACAGGGGTTGGGCTGAAGGTGGACTAACCTAACCCTAGACTGGGCAGGCCCTACACTGCCTGCCAGTGTGAGCAAGGGGACAGGCACAGGGTGTTCTTGCACTGCTACAGCTCCCCGGCCTTCAGTAGGCACTTGTTTAGAGATTTCCCAAGACAACTGTTCTGTTCAGAATGTGATGTTGAACGGTTTGTTCCATGTGAATTTCAGTCTTACCTTCGGTCCCACAGGTCCAGGCCATCCTACTGGTCCTGGCATCCCAGGGACACCTGGGGGACCTGGTCTGCCCTTGAATGGAAAACATTGATTACAATGATTCATATAACACCATTCCTACATGCAGGCCGCTATTGCAGGCAGGGGGTAAAAAGACCATCCAAATCCAATTTATATTAAGAGCAGAACCACATCTCTAACTAACTATTCCTATTACTATGGCTCTTTTTCTGAACATTCCTATATTACTAGCCATAATTGTTCTTTCTTAACTACTAAATGACTAGCAATAACTACATGCATACATACAGTTATTTATCTGTTTTAACTTCTGCCTGTAAATCTCTCTGAATATCTCCTAAAACGCTGCAGATTAATGCTAGTCCATTACATTACACTGCTTGACAACATGATCTCAGAAATGTCATCATGACATTTGGGGCCAAGAATGAACTCCCACATGCCAGACAGTTTTTAACAAGAGTTGTACAGTTTTGCCTCCAACCTGAACCACTTCTCTTTTGGAACCTACTAGTTTTTGTAAGTATTGATGTATTGTGTTTAAGATTTGCACTTCCTTGTAGATTGGTGAGTTACTCTCTCAAAGACAAGATTGTTTTGAACACTTGAATTTATATTAATAATATTTTTGTTTACTGTAGGGCATTTTAAAATAGAGTAAAGAAAATTACCTCTTCTGTTTATGTGTTTTATATTTATTTGAATTACTGATTGGTAGCTGGTGTCAAAATCCTTGGTATATTATTAGAAAGGTGTCAAAATCCTTGGTGTATTATTAGAAGGGTACTTCTTTTCCTGGTTAGTGACCACCCCCTCCATATCTCTGATTTCATCCTGCATTCCTGTCTTCTTTAAAGTTAATTACATTAAATGGGTGTACTTAGTGACTGAGATAACATATTCTGTTTCATCACAAGTAGGGGCACATATTTTTGACAATATATCATGGCTCATATGTCACCAAGCATAGGATTGTGGTCAGCATATTGCATTGGTGCCAGAGCTCTGGAAGGGTAATCATTAATGGTTATTCCTCCTTCAGGGAATCTGGCTGAGCCTTGTTTAGACTTTGGCTATGAGGAGGAGTAAAAGATTTGATTTTGCTTTGAGCTTTCTTTTGATACACTTTTTATGACAGCTCCCAGAGTCTGCTTCCCCTGTCCACAGAGACAGGGTTCAGGTAAAGTCCCCTCTGTTTGGCTTGTCTCTGTGTTCCTACTCAGGGAATTTGTCAAATTCAAATCATCTGGGGCAGGTCTCCAGCCCTGCACCAGGCGCTCCCTATCCTGGGTACCAATGAGAGAAGCACAAGCAGGTTAAACTTCAACATTATCTAATTTTTATTGGATTGTTGCCTGCACCTCTCTCTGGCTGCTATTAAATATTAGATGGATTTCTGAGACAGCACCTTTGTTCATACCTTTCTTCCAGGCCTGCCAATCTCCCCCTGCCAGAGAAAGGAATATGTCAGTCTTGTGGGCACCACATGAAGCACAGTGGCTCATAAGTCAATGCATCAATGAATTTATATTAAAAAAACAACCAAACACAACCACAAAACCTCCCACAGACAAACACCCCAAACAAAACATCATGAATACCTTCATGCTCAAGACTTTGCTTACAGAGGTAAAATGAAAATTACTTTATCAGAGCTCCTTGGTCTTTCCTGTGTTCTCAGCCCTAAATCTACAGTCATGGCCTTGTATAACACACCACGTAATGCCCAGCTTCAGCTATAAGGTTCTTTAGTCATCATTGTGAAGCAAATGCTTTGCACATCTGCAAACATGACATATAGTCCAGTTTTTATACCTGGGCTGTCCCATACAATTCACACTGCATGAGAGAGCTCTGCTCATCACATCCTCCCAGAGGGACAGGGAGCTCAAAGGCCTTTGGATCAGTAAGATTGCTGACTTCTGCACCTGAGGTGCTTTCTCAAACAACACCCTAAACAGAGGTCATTGTCATGAGAAGCCATAAAAAATATTTCAAGACTGAAAATTAACACAGAAAGACTAAGTTTTAAATTATAGCTTCAAACCAATTCACAACTTTACATTCAAACTAAAGCAGAACCCCCCATTCATGAGGCTCACCATTCACTGAACAGACAAAGAAAAAAGTGAACATCCTCCTCTCCTTCTTTGCCCCTCAAAAACCCATCAAACTCCATAACAACAAACACTTACTTTCTCCCCTTTTGGTCCCATTATACCAGGAATTCCTTGTGGACCCTAGGGAGAAAGATGAATGCTATTATTAAACTGCATTAGTGAGGAGGCACTAGTTGTTGTCTTCCCTCAACCCTTGACTGTGTAGGTCTCTCCTGGGAACAGCATGAACCCTTAAGTCTGAGGTGTCTGATGCTGTGTTTGAATGTGGCCTCCAAACACTGGATCTGTGCTGACCAGCAGGCTGGAGAGCTGGACTGACACGGGAAGTGCGGGAGCATCTCATTGATGAAGAGAACCTGAAAGAAAAACAAGCCTGGGGCAAATGAAAGATGAGAAGTTTATCAGAGTCCTGAAGTATTAGCAACCAGGACATGGGGACACCACATCAGCTGGCAAAAGAGGTCAAGCAAAGGGGTGGTAGGAAGTAGCACAAAACACGTGGGATGGGCTCTTCAGGATGGAATGGACATGGAGGATTGCCACTGCTTCTGAATTCTGGAGATATTTCTCTCTCTCAAATGAGGCTGATTCTCCTTTCAGGAGAATTCTTAATCCGGGGAGACCTTGAATTCCATCTCAGAAAAAAAAAACAAAACAAAAAACCAAAAACAGAAAAGCAGTTCTGTTTCTAGAATGCTTCAGTTCACACACCACCTTTCATTTTTGAATGACTAAGGAAAAAAATCCCATGAGCCTGCATCAGAGAAGCATTAGATTCACCAAAAAAATCACTCACTCCAGGTTTGGATCCTGACTGTCTTATGCTGTCCAAAATGTGATCGAATTGTACATGAATGGGAGCAAAATGTAACCTTTCAAATACAAATTACTCCAACTATTTTATTCAGAAGAGTTATTTTAGAGAAAATCAGAATGTACACTATTAGTGTCAGAATGAAATTTTATCTTATTTATTTCATTTTACCTTAGGATACACACGGGAGGAATTACACTCTAGGTTTTACCATTACAGATCTAATTCTCCTTCTTACAAAAAAGCTTTAAAATTCAGCTATGAGTCAACAGTATGAGTTTCTGCAACTCCTCCGAAAGCCATGCAAATTACAGCAGAAAATAATTCAGAAATACTTAGTAGATGTCTTTTTGTGATGGTACTATTCCTTTGCAGGTGGCCATTGTCACAAAAGTATTTCCCAGAAGACTGTAGGCTCTAACATTGTCCTTTATAATTCGTAATTAAAAATTCCAAAGCCATGTTATACCCACCCTACTGTCTGCTGTTATGATAAAATCTGCCAGCCTGGTCTATTTAAAAATGTTCTTGGAGGGATCATAGGTCATTTGGTTGCAAGATTAATATTATTTATAGCAATGGACTTTGTAGAACAATAGAATTAACATTACTTTCTTCCAGTTTAAGTCAGAGAGAGTATTAAGAGGATTTTTTTTTTAAAGACAGTCTAGCAAGACTGAAATAACAAGTGCTTTTTTCACATGTACAGCAACTCTGGATCATGGCCAACCACACTGCAGGGCTGTTTCATAATGCAGAGAAGACTTTCCTGGAGACAGAACTAGAAAAACACTTCCCATCACATCTGACCACACTTCACCACTCTCATGCTAAATGAATCTGCCTCATCCTGCCTCTCAGCAAAGACGAAATGTGGCAGCACAATAGAGACAAGGTTCATGGGGAGTTGGAACCAGATGATCTCCAAGGTCTCTTCTGACCCAAACCCTCCTATGATTCCATGAAAAGAAGACTTTGTGACTTTCACCTTGCAGCTTCTAGACTCTTTGCAATTACCTTCTGAAGTATTGACTTATAAATCATTAAAGCTAAACTTTTTGCCACATAACTGAACCTTTACTTCAATGTGCTGTCCATACTCTTGAAATAGTGTTGGGGTGCTTGTCACCTTCTCAGGCTGCCAAAGCCTCAGCCATAGCTTTGCTGAGCACAGGTCCCATGCCATGTCTCCACTGGCTCTGTTGCAAGAAACTGGCACCCAGGGGCCTTGAAGAAGATCAATATCCCAAAGCACCAGGCACAGCACAGATTGGGACTGCCTGTGCCCCAGGAGCAACTGGAAGTACCTCTCCATGAAAAGTTTCTTCTCCACAATACAGAGCTGTTCATAAAAACCTTCCCTCTAAAGATGGTTTGTTTCCTTGGAAGATGAAGGCCAGGTTGGATGGGCTCTGAGCAACCTATTGTAGTTGAAGATGTCCCTGTTCACTGTAGGGTGTTTGTACTAGTTGACCTTCAAAGGTCCCTTCCAACTCAAACTATTATGTGATTCTAAGGTTTCTGACCTTCCTCTGAAGATTTCTGAAAGTAAAAATTGTAGAAGATGAGGTGTGAGGTCAAAAAGACTGGTCCAAGGCTATTCAGCAAGTCAGAGGCAAAGATGTTGCAGGTCAAGGTAGGAGATCCCACACTTCCTGAATCCTACTCCACTGCCCTGCTGAAGCCCCTCCTTGTGTCTGATTTTACCATAGGTGTTTGTCTTCTTGGGGACGTACCCCACTAACATTCCAGTCCATTGCATCTCTTGTGCATCCCCTCCACAGGCTCTTGTCCTCACAGAAAAGGACAACAGAGTCTAAAGCAAAGAAAAACTGACAAAGAGCCTCTGAAGGAAGCGAGGACACCTCCAGGATTTTTGATGGGTGCTATCCACTGTAAAACTCCATGAAAATGAAGGGTGAACTTGAAACAGACTGGAGTATCCAAAGCAGGGATGAGAACATAGGGTAAAAAGCATACATGATGTCATATGAAAATGAAATTAAGCCAGAGGTTGGCTTATTGTTTATTATTGATAAAAAGCCTTTTCAGATGTTTCACAGCTTCATAAGGACCTTGAAGCAAGTGAGAGGATGATGTGGTTTAATCACAAATGCATCACTCACCTGGGGGCCAGGAGGCCCTGCAGAACAGTGTGGTTCAGGCAGAGGGGAAGCCTGTATTACCTGGAGCTCACGACACAACTCTTCCATATCCAGGTCATGCAGCTTCTGTGAAACATCAAACGTATGAGTGAACATGCAGCCACACGTAGCCTGTTGGAGAAATGCATAAAAATCCAGCCACCACACACTACAGCCTCAAAAGCATTTATTGGCTCCCTTTGGGAGAAGCCTAGGGTTTGTCACAAGGTTGTCTTCGTGGGTGCTTGAACATCAGCACTTGAGCACAGTGTGCTGCTCCACTCCTCCTCATCCTCCTCCTCCTCTCACAGAGGCACATTGCAGCCAGGCTGCCCCTCTGAGCCAGCATGGGACCCTGGCCTATTCTTAGAGCTGACCCTGCTCTCTCTGTCCCACTTTGCCAGCAGCAGCCCCTCTCTAAGAATAGCATCCTTACTCTAATAACAGAGACTTCACTCAGGGAGGGCACAGGCAGCGTGAACTTCGCTCCAGAAGACACTGACCTGTAAGCATTCATTCACTGCAGATCAGAGCCAGTGCCTTAAATGATCAATGAATGTCTGACCTTTTGACTTCAAAATTAAACTTTGATGAGTAAAATGCCTTATTTATGTCCTGTGACAAAAGTGATCTCCCCTGGGAATGCTGATGAACACTGACCCAGAAACAATCGATTAACACAACTGATCTTCAGCTTCCAAGTGAAAGGCCACTTTGCAGAAAAGCTCTGACTACAGGCTCCAAAGCACAAACTGCTCATACTGAATTCACATGGCTCCTACCCTGCTCATTACTGCTTATTTTCATATCATGTTTTTATGGGGAGATGGTGTGAAGGGTGATTTTAGGATCAGGTTACTCTCTAAGCTGCTTGCAGGAATCTCGGGGACCTTGGTCCCAGCCTCATCCTCACTGAAGGAGTACGCCACGTTCCTAAAGAGATCTTGTCTTTGGATCTCCTTTCTGTGGAAATCCAGGCACAGGCAGGGGAGGTGATGAAGAAGGCAAAGGCAATTAAATTTTGGCCTGGAGTGAACAGCACACTGAGCTCAATTCTGATCTCTCTGAATGCAGTGGAGGATTTCACACTGTACTTTTTCTTGGGTTAGTTCTTGTCTGACGTCTTAGCAATCATTATTTACATAACACTAGCAATAATTGCAGTATTTATGTATGGTAAATGAAAATGAAAATTAAGAAATAGGAATTATTGACTAGGTAGAAAAATTCTCTATATTGGGATGGAAAATATATTGTAGTTAGCAGAACCTGGCTGCAAGACTAATTGGGCAAATTGCTATATCATATACCCAGTGTATCCTGCGTGTTGCATATGTCAGCATATGGGTATGGACATGTGTCACACAGAACAGACTTGTGCACAGGTGGGTGAGTGAAAACTGCATACCACCTCCTCAAACACATATGTGTTTCTGCAAAATGAAATGGAGGGAATAGATTCCACAGGAGGATTTCAGGACCTTCATTTCACTTACTGGGTAAGGCAAATTTGATGCAGAACAGGACATATGCAAAATGTACATGGTGAAATTACTGTGCAGGATGGAAAATTGCCTTTCTGCCCTTACTGGTTTATTGCATTGCCATTTCCTTTAGTTCAGGATTGCCTTGCCATCTAAGAAGGTTTCAAAATAGAGTAAGGAGAACATTTTAAGCTAATTAAATTAACTGCCAGAACAAATCCAGCCTCATTTCAGTCCTTGATCTATTCGATACTTACTTCAAGCTCCAGGCTGGGATGTTGAGTGACTGTCCTCACAGAGCCATATGGGCACAGCCAGGTGGGTTTGCTGGGTGACACCATGAAGCAGTGCTTACATTCAAAGCCGTGTAAAAGCAGTAAAAGCAGAGAAAGGCTCTCAGGCCACACTTACAGCGCTCCAGCTGTGGCTGAAGTAGGGCGGTGGGAACAGGGGTGGCGGCGGAGGGCCCAGGAGGCAGCACGTTCTGCAGCTGAGCTGCTTCTTCTGCTCCAGACAAGGGAGATCTGTTCAATATAAACACTCAGCTGTTGTCTTGAACGGTACAAAGGTTTCTTACAGAATAAGGGAAGTTTTCATTTCACAGTATTTTCCTACATCTTATATCCATTGGTTGTAACACTGTAATCCAAACAGGGACTTAAGGAACCTGCTGGACCCTTAAGACTCTAAGTTCCTTCTTGTGCTGAAGGCTATGTCGCAGTAATGACACGAAAGAAGGAGACAGAAACCTCTGGAGAGTGAAGGAACAAGTTCTCTGGGCTTCCCCCGCCCATCTTTATTATATATGTGACTTATAGTTCACTGTGTATTGGAGGAGACAAAGGGCCTCCCCTCAATCACACTGGTCAAACGAAATGTCTATCAAACTTCTGTGCCCAGGAGAAATGACTGTAAATAAAAAGATACCATTAAAATAACATGACTATGTTTACAGAGAGTGTCTGAGAAACTAGTTACAAAAGAATGACAACATCCAGAACTGCAAAAGTCAGGGCAAGAAAGGCTATGCAGAATTTTAAGCTCCTAATGTGTTTCTGACACAGGCTGAGTTTGGAAAGTTTCAGATAAGTGACATTAGAGAATGAATCAAACATTTACTATTTTCTCTCCCCTCTGTTCCAGAAGTGTATTAGAAATAGCACCTTCTCATCCCTGTTACAGCCCATGTGCCACCAGGAAAGCATTCCATGCTGTTGGCCATCACCTTCCCTGTGAACTGAATCACTTCAGGCACTTGTGGGATAAGTGGGAAGTGGGAAGCTGTTCCTCAGCACATTTACTTGTATTTCCTCTGGGACTGCAACCAGGTTGCCTTATTTATGATTTGTGCATCATTTCTCAAAATAAATACCCTGCAACCCAGACTTAGCTGATAGCTTTGTCACTGACTGACTGGTAAGACAGGTCCTCAGTTGTGTTTGGCAATGTACTTAACTTATTCTAAGAGGTAAACTTCCACCAAGAATATAAGAAACTCTGACCAAATATTCATAGAGGAAGGATATTAAGCTGATACATTTACACAGTGCAGCTTTTTCCCTGAATCTATTTACCCTTTGGGAAATTTATCTCTAGTCAGGGTGAGGGTCTTCTTCTGCAAAGGTTTTGCCAAGGATAGTAAATATTTATGTATGCCTGTTGGTTTCTTCCTCTGGCTAGTGGCAGCTGGAATGGGTGTCTGTGAACTGAAGGGTGGCAGGGAGCCAAGAAGAAAAGCCTATGGTGAGGTATCTGGTATTAATAGAAAATCTCTAAATTAAGTTTCTGGGAAGACAAACCTGACGAAATTGCTAGATTTGCGTGCAAATCAATTGCAGGCTGGATATTAGTCATGTCTCAAGGTAAGGGAAGAACAGATATACTTCTAGTTTTTCAGATGTCTCATAAAGTGTTTTATGTCAGTTCCACCATTCCACGTTAATGGGGACAGCGTTTTCTTAGCCCTGATGCACAGAAAAGAGCTGTCCAGAGGAGTGTGATCCAGCAGCATTCAAGGGCAGGTCATGTCATCTAGAATTATTTTCTCATTAAAATATTATTTGATACCTTTGAGAAATGAGTCAATTGAAGTCTGAAAGGGTCCATAATGAAGACCCTTTCTCAGGTTTTCCTCACAAGCAAAAAACTTCAATTTAAGAGAAAGGCAGTAGATTTATTACAAAATAGGTATATTATTTAATTTAAAGCTTTAAATATATACTGAAAATGCCAATGTATTTTAAAAGGTAGCAAAGGTTTGAGTCTCCAGCTCTTACAAATAATAAAATAGAAAGATATGAAGAGGTAAGTTCTATATTGGCTTAACCTGAATTCAGTCATTTTTGTGCAGCTGTATCCAAGTTCTTCAATTTTTAACACACAGACTTCTGTGGTTGTCTGAATTTCAGGATTTTATTTGAACATAAATTTGAACTAAATAGCATATTATTAAAGTAATGGACAGCTTGTAATTTAGCAGGGTATAAAGTGTGATTATTTATTTTAGACCACATTCCAATATAAGCTTTCCTAGTGTTACCTCATTCCATGGTCTAGATAAAATTTCAGTAGGATTATTATCATTCAGCATGAACAAAAATATCAAAACTATCCTGATGTGGCTTAGTTGCTAAGAGATCACTATCAGGCACTGCAGAAAAAGGTTTTCATCACTGCAGGAGTTCTGCTACTTAAAAATAAGTAAATAAAGTGGTGCTCTTTAATATTTTGCAAATATAAGATCAAATATAGATATACATCTGTAGTTCTGATATGATACTTTTCACATCCTCATGAGTAAATTCCAGTCCTGGCTTATAAAATTTTCCTTTTTAGAAGAAAAGTCCAAAGATCTGTGGAACAACTTTGTTGTGAAAAACACTGTAGCTAATCAAGTTGGTAAAAAAATAGCCACTGATTTCAGTCTTTATCATCTTATGCTACTGCAACACAAGTTAGCACAGTTTATCATCTTATACTACTGCAACACAAGTTAGGTTGAAGCCCCCTTTAAGTCTGCTGGTATGAATGTGATATGCATGTACTGATCTCAATGTGGAAACAAGCAAAATCTAACTTCCAGTAATAGAAATAGATACTGTTACTATAGATATTATTAGATATTATTACTAATAGACACTATTGCTATAGATAGATACGAAATTCTAATAGATACTATTATTATATACCTTTAATAGTACAGATACTGCTCTATAGGACATGTATCAATTATATAATGATGCAGGTAATTAATATTTCAGGGGCTCCATAAGTAACACTGGCTATGTTCTGGAAGGTACATTTGTCAAGCAAATATTTAAGAAAAGGCTGACTGTGGACCCAAGAGCCTTCCCCACTCAGGAATGACAAGTGACAGGACAGCAGAAGGAACACAAAAATGAGTGATTCACAAAGGGACTGAAGGTATGACTGCTACAACCTAATCTTCCAGGAAGCACCACATTTTGTGTGCATTTTTTCAGCAACTGCCATATATCCAAGATGCACAACCAGTACAGTATTGCCTTGATTTATATCACAAAAGGGTTACCTTGGCAGGCTTACAGGCTCTCTGCAAATGCAATGCATATTTTTAGGCTCCAGGTTAGCTTTGTTTGCTAAACAGAGCTTCAGAATACTCCAGTCCCCATCAGTGGAAAAAATCTCAGCCCAAGAATAGGACTGTCATAGTTTTCTGTGAAATATGAAGACCCTGCCTACACAGAGCATGCGTGTACATATCTCCTATGGAAGCTGCTCTTTCAACAACTTCAATGCCAAAGAACATATTCAATAAGAGAACAACAAAGTGAATTTAGGCCCTGTCCAAGAGATAGTTGTTTTCAGAAAACATAAAAATTATTATAGTTTTAAAATAGAAAGTATTTGTAATTGGAAGTTATTTTTATGATCAAGACTGTAAGCTAATCTAGTTCAAGACAGTGACTTTATAAATCTACGTGCCAATGGTTGCATCAGAAAACAACATACTTTAGTTAAGGTGTTGTGATGTTTCCTTTTTTTCCTGCAGATTGCTTGTGACCATAGCTGGAATTTGGGGGCTCTTATTCAAGATGGTCCAAGGCAGAGTCAGGGAGAAGCCTTCACCCAGGCTGGGTCTAGGAGGCCTCCTTGGGCTGATTCTATAGGTATTTTTCAACTCTACAAACCCCTACACTGCAACAGAGATACCAGAGAAGTCCTGCCCTGGCTTCAAGTCAGATTTACAGGATTTCAATGAAAAAAAGTCACAAATAAACCATGAAAATGACTTTCATCCTAAAATCACAAAGCTGTAGGCCAAACGCCAGGAGGAAAGGACAAGAAAGGAAAGGGATACTGAACATGTGTTTCCCTTCCTATTTACGAGCACACTGATGCAGCAAGCCCTGCCGGGAAGCCGAGCTCTTTATCCAAAGGCTTCTCACCCCCAGCAGTGCTGGTGCCTTGCCCAGCTTGTGACAAGCAGGACTCTGCTGGGTGGAGCCCTCTGAAGGCTGACACCCACCACAGACGCTTCTCCCACTCGGATGGCACTCAGAATCAATAACAAATGAGCTGGGCAGAGCAGTCAGTTATTGAATGTGGGCTTGTGCAGCTGAAACTGAGACTTTCATCTGCTTTGTTGTCATTCACTCAGGCCCCTCTTAACCTCCTTGCAAGGACAGCAGCGTGCCACACGCTGCAGCCACCCGGCACCATTCTGTACATCCACTGCAAGTGACTATGGCACATTTTCCCTTCAAGTTAGGAAAGTTTAAGAGCTTGTTAAAGGTGCCTTTTTAGAGCCATACAGGTCAAAATCCTTTATTTACAGAGCAGATGCTGGTATTATGTGCTCCTTCAATATGCCAAAGATAAGTGTCAGCACTAACAAGCTTCTTTAAAGTGTGTTTTATGAAGCTTTGTGACCCAAAGGGTGCTTTAAGGACATATAAACAGAGATGAGAGTACAGCTTGTGTTTGGAGCTGGGTTGAGCAGTCAGGTTAGAGAACTGTCTGCATCTCCCAGTGTCTTTTTGAACTTAGACCTTATATTTGAAGGCCTAAATAAATCTTTCCCTATACACCAGATGAATGTGCCAAAGAAATATATCAAGCTTAGGTAATGGTGTCTGCGTGGAGGAGGTGGTGACCCATGAAGTTCCCATGGGAGCTACAGGATGAGACATGGCACTGCAGCTCTCCACTGCCACTAGTCTCCTTTGGCTTAAAATGGGGCTTCAGAGTCTTTAAGGAACAGAACAAAGCAGAGCAGAAATTAATGCAATTAATTTCAGAGAATTAAGAAATCCAGATGAAACCTTGCAAGTTTCCTTTCACAGAATCAACAGAATCCTTTAGGCTGAAGAAGACCACTAAGGTCAAAAGGTTAATTTAGCACAGTCAAGGCAATGTCATAAAAATTTGAAAATGCTTCATTTTTAATCCCCAAAGTAGGAGTAAGGTGTACTTTACCAGCTGGTGCACACCCAGAAGCTGTCACACTAAATAAATAAATAAACAAACAACAGTATTTAAAAATCAGTTGGTGTTCCAAAATCTTGACAACAGCACGATGCCTGGCACACTGCCTGGACAGTGGATCTTGGTATTCACCTGGCCAGAGGAGCAAGGACACTCTGTCCTCCATCCCCCCCAACATTTAGCCCACGTCCTGCAGCAGCTCCAGCAGCCTGGCTGGGGAGGTGTGAGCGGCTGCATCTCTGCAGGTCAGCCCTAAAAACACTGCAGGCACGGCAAGATGCAGGCAAGCAAAGAGGCCTGGGAGGTTTCTAAGCAATGGAAAGGATTTCGCTCCCTGTATGCAAGCAATTCAGACATTTTATCTGTGCAGGTATGAGGACAACACATATGCCAGAAGATTAGACACTGTTCTCTCAGACTGATTGCAGAAGGAAAATTCTGAGATCATTACAGGGAGGGAGAGAGAGAGAGAGAGAGAGGAGGATTTGCTTGTGTTGGCTCTGCATTCCAGTTTCATAAAACAGTGAAAAATCCCAGCAAAATCTGACACTTTAGTGGGTCATAAAATGGGTTTATTTTATAAACCCATGTCTTATAAAACCCAATAACTATGACAGGGCTATTCTGTGCAATTTTCCTTCTATTGCCTTCCCGTTGCAGGGGTTCAGAGCTCTAGACACTGCTAAACAATGTTGACAACTTTATGCACTCCCCAATGCATAAGAAACTGAGGCACAGAAAAGTTAAGCAAGTCCCCCAAACTGATGGAAAACTCAATTAGAGGATCAGAAACAGACTTCCAATCTGGTGAATCACAATATCTTGTCTCAATCATTTTATGAACCAGATCATAAAATTCAACTGCTTGTCACACCAGAGCAACAGTATAAATACGCTGAGTATTAAAGCCTAAGAATTTACTACAATCTGTAGAAGAGCCTGAAACCCTAAAGATTAAAGCAGGATGGCTGCTGCATCAGTCCTGAAAGACTCCTACATGTCATTCAGTGCCACACAGTCCTCTCCTACTTTATCTGAGAGATCAGTAGCAACAAAGCTGAGAGACACCAGTTCTACCCTTCTGCAACTGCAAGATCATAATCTGTCAGTGCTGGCATAGATCAAACATGTACTTGACTTTGATGTTGCTCCACCACATGCTCAGACAGTCCCAGACAATCCCTATGAGACCGTGGGTGTTGCTGTGTGCTCAGAAAGACTTCAGAGAAAAAACTCCCCATTCCTCTTTGAAAATTTGTTGCCACGGTCTAGATTAAATCCTCGTGACTCCCTCACTTCAACAGATTCCCAGCCCAGCAGACTTTATTCTCCTGCCTTTCACAAAAAAAACCCAACTATATATTGACATGGTATTGTAAAGAATTGTTAACTTTGTACTTTCCAGACGTTAATAAAAATAATTCATAAACACTTCCCTGGGTAGAAGAAAACTGAAGTTGTAGCACTGCCTTTACTTGTGTGTATTCCTCAGGAGCTTACATTTATCCATGCTCACTTGCTAATTCCTGAGGAAAATGGTAAACAACCTCTTTTTCTCTCAGTGTCTCAGTTCTCCTCTGTAGTTTTCCTATACCTGTCTTCTCTTCCAGAATGCCCATTTAGCATCCCAGCTCTGTGACCACAGAAAGCATCTCCACAATTTCCTTTGCATCAAAGGTGTGGAGAGGAGAAGGGAAGAAATAGAACATCGAGGTTGGGGTCTGTGAATTCTGGAAGGGTTTTTCCTCTCTTGCTCATTTCTGACCTTCCTCCTAGACCTGAAGGGCTTGCCCTATACTCTTCTACCTACCAAGCTGCAGCATGAGATGGATCTCCTGGCTGTGCCCTGGCAGAGTTCTGTGCTGCATCACAGCTGATTTTGCAGTCACACAGCATCCTAGCACCAGGAGTTAAAGACTGCAGGGATACAGGCTCTATCATGACAACAAATGTCCTCCTGCCTAAACACAAACACTACAGTTTTAACTAAGATTAGCAGTTTGTTTTGCTGCAATTGTTCTGCTGGCGCTTCTGTGCCAACACAGCCCACCCATGGGAAGCCTCGGTGTCTGATAGGAAACAGACTTTCAAACCCAAGGAGGCTAAAATGTGAAGTCACAGACTGCTCCCTTCCTATGCAGGGTTTTAATAATATTGACAAACCCACAACTGAACTCTCTGTACCAGAGGCAGAGGCCTACAAGCACTGACTGTCTACAACTACACAGAGAATAAGCTGATTTTACAGCACTTTGGACTGCTTGTTGGGGGAACTTCCAACATCTGATTTTGAAGCAGCTTGCTTTGCTGTGCTGGAATTGAAGCCTCCATCTTTCAGGCTGCTTATAGCAAAAATCCAGCATTCACCAGCATATCCAGGACCTGTGGACTACAGATAGTGCTATGCTCATTCACGGCACTGATACAGCAGGGACAACTTGGACCAGTTGGGATCTCCATGGCAGCTGCAGATCACTGTCAGCTGAGGTTCCCTTTTGGACTGGTTGCTGCCTGTCAGAATCATTCATAGGTTACAGAAAAACCTTCAGTTCAGTTACTGCTTCCTTTCCTGCAAAGCCAAGCAAGCACTTCCTCAGCTCCTGTACTGACTTCTGTCCCTGGTAGCTGGAGGACTTCCTCACCACAGATTTACCATCTGAAAAATACTGGCTTTTCTTGGATTGTGTCTCTAGAGGAGCTTCCACAGTTTCGAGCGGGGCAGCTGCCTGCCTACCCAAATGCTGCCCCAGAAAAAAAAAATTGGAACTTGCCACTGGTGTAGTCCCAGCTTCCTGCATTTCAGGAGCCCAGGCAGCAACCCTAGCTTCTCTACTTCAGGATGCCTCTGCTCTTGGCATCTCACCACATGAAGCCAACCAACATGACCTTTACATTAAACCAGGGATAACAGGGGAGCACAGGGGACCTCATGGTTCTTTGACATGCATTTGCTTGAACTAAAGAGTGTTCATGATATTCAGCTTAAACAGAATTTCACTTCTGCATTTCACTTTCCCTTCATCTGCATTATCACTGAACCTTTTGTGACAAGTCAGGTGCCTTGTCATCCAGT
The DNA here is from genome assembly GCA_013398175.1 of Climacteris rufus. Classification (NCBI taxonomy): domain Eukaryota; kingdom Metazoa; phylum Chordata; class Aves; order Passeriformes; family Climacteridae; genus Climacteris; species Climacteris rufus. Next base: position 1,486,842 of record VZRZ01008643.1, read on the forward strand.
GATGCCATAAGCAGGTCAGAAGACTCCTTCCCCTCCTGCAAGCAAGACCAGGGCTGTACTTAGGGAGCCTTATCTCAAACAGCTTCCAGCTTCCTCACTAGAGGCTATGTCCTCTTCTGATTTTTATTTACTGCTGCAAGGCAAATGCCACAACCTCCTGAACTGCCTCTGGTGTCCTTTCCCTGACCTTCACCCACAGGATCAAGGGGGCATCTACTCATTGGTTTCACAGCATCTCCTGCAGGGCCTTGGCTGTTGTGGGTTGCATCAATGTTCCCTTTGCTCCCTGACGTGAAGGTGGATGCAGGCACGGAGTCAGGGACAGGCTGTGCACCAGTGTGGCTGCTCTGCTCCCACCTCACTCAGCATGGGTGTTGCAGCACGTGCCACCAGAGAAGGCCTAAGAATCCCAAAGTAATTTCTCCCCTGAGTATCGTCTACATTGGCCTAAGCAGGAAATCCAGTTTGGGATTTTCACAGGTTGTATCTACCCAGGAAGAATACACAGGTAAAGTCAAATCAGGTGTTTCTTTTAACTGTGTTTATTTTAAAGACCCGTTTAGAGCAATAGTAACCACACCATACTAGACTGTTAATTTGCTACCAGTCCAAGCCTTTCCCCAGAGGCTGCTCAGGAACTGCCTTCTTTACTAGCTTAGAAGGACAGCCACTACACCATCCTTCTTTTGGCTTATCTTTCCAGCCACCCATTTGGGCTATCAAGCTGAAATGGCCAATCCCAAGGTTCTATTTTTCTCTCAAGCTGAACAGAGATTCTACTGATAGAATCTTTTGCCTCCTTTTCAGGCTCCCATGAAACAGAAACAAGATGAAAAACTCTTACATGTCCTGCCCCAAGACCTCTGACTACTCAGATCCACAGCTGAGTGACTGCCCTCTCTTATGGCCAATGCTACTTTGCTTTCCTTCTCCTAATGAAGCTGTAGCCTTTGCCAGTGGCCCATTTCCATCTGGAATTTTAATATAACCACAGCTTTCCTGCTTATGTGTGTTCCATGAGAAACCCACTAATCAAAGGCACCAGGATGCTCAGCACCTCCTGGGCCCATGCTGAGGTTACAGAGCAGAGCCAGTCTTCCTTCCCTGGCCTGATATTTTTGCTTGCTAGTCACCCTTTGGGCTCTTTTCCCAGTAGCCTCTGACTGCTGCCTTTTGACTGTCTTCAAGCTTTTACTTTTGATCTTACTTTAAATTCGCTCTGCAATTTTCTTTCTCCTACAAACACTCTGATAATTCATTCCATTGTGATTTTACATAAATAAATATTTACACTTACTCTCTTTAGAAACAAAATACATCCACCTGACATCTTTGCTATCCATTTTGACAGTATTTAGGGTACCTTCGGGGAAAAAAAAAACCCAAACCTTGATGATGAGGTCAGATATTCCTTTTACAGAGAGACAGCTGCAATCCCAGCTCCCTCAATGTCAGGAATCATCACTTGTTTTTGTGTCCTTTCCCTCCTGCTGTTTGTCTCACAAATGCACAATGCTCTCTCCCCATAGCATAGCACCACAGTAGCTCCTAAGGTCCCTTCTCTGTGCTGCCCAGCCAAGGCTGTCACCCCACACAACTCCTTTTTCCAACCCACCTTGCCCATCACCACTGCTCCAACATTGTAGGTCCACAAGAAGACTGAATTGTTTCCTGCAGTTCTGCTGGTCTGGTTGCAAATATTACACCTTCCTGACTCAAAGAAGATGAGCCTTATGCCCAGTGGGACATAATGTTCCTTTTCTTCAGAACAATAGTAGGAAAAAGGCAAAGACAGTGTGATGAATACTGCCAATAATGCTCCAAATTACCATCACATCGAGTTCTTTTAAACTGATCAACCATAATCTTTCCAAAGGACTATGAATCAATATTGATTGTAGGAGAGAAGTGAAACAAGGGATGCATTTGTGGCATGTGTTAAAGGCCAGAAGAAGCACTGAAATGCAGTTCTTTTCCTTTGGCTTCTACTGGAAATTTAAATACTCTCCCATCTCTCTGCAAAACCTCAGAAAATCTGGGCCTGGATGAGCAGAATAGGGGAGAAGAAGGAATGAAGGGGAGAGGAAGAGAGTCTTTCTACTACCTGAATTTGGAAGGTGGCTTCCTTCAGGCTGGTTCTTACAAGGTGCAAACTGGTTCATGCAGCCCTACTAAAAATGACTGCAGAACTCATGCCTTCATCAGGTGAGTGCAGCAGGTCAGGAACTCAGCAGAACAGAGCTCTGAAAAATAGATGTAAATGACACCACAAGCACAGTGGTGTAAGGGTGGGACATGACAGGTTATCCTGAAAATAAAGATACTGTCTCCAGGGGTGGAGCTACCCATCCCTGGGGGTCTTCACAGCCACATGGAACCACAGCCACATGCTTAAGCATGTTACAATATTATTCCCCAAAACATTTTCTCCAGAAATGATGCCTCAGCACCAGGAGACTCAACTCTTTGAAGCTGACATAACACTCAAAATACTTTTAGAAACAAGGATGCACTGTTGCTTGAGGCTGATGGGACTCTAGGGTGGAGTTGGCAGCAAAACAAAGATCCAGATTATTCTTCTTTCTCCAATTATTTGACACTTCTCCACACTACAGGCTGCTTCCTCTCTACCTTCTAGTTACTGCTTTGTGACCTGTGAACCTCTTCATTTGTGACCTGTTGCTATGCAAAGATTTGCAAGGACAGAAATAAAAGTACTTTTAGGACAGAAGCTTTCAGAGATAGCTGGAAGATACCCAAAGTTTTTTCCCAAGTATGGCAAAGACAAGTCTTCACTTAAGAACAACTGCTAAATGTGATTAGTTTCAGAATTTGAAAGTGCACTGCTGAAATCCATTCTTTAAATGTGAAATTACATCCTGGTGCCAGATACAAATAATTGACCAAGTTGACAGACAGGGAACATTTGAAAAATCACTAAAATAGTGAGAATGTAAGTGGAATCAATTCACCTTCATTGTAAATTGAATTAATTCACCTTATGTGCCCACTGTGAGATTTCTACCAGAAAAATCAGAAGTTATTATTACTTTTTTCTTAGAAATTTCTTAAAATGCAGGTACAGACAAAGCACTAAAGGAATCCTTATATATATATATATATACACACACACACACATATATATATATATATATTTAGTACCAAATAGCCCTGATTAGCAAGTAATAATGGTAACAGGTATGTCTCTTAATCCAGCTCTGGGGTTATGGGATTATGACAGAATCGTCATCCAACTGTTTTCCACATTTTATCAAGCAAATATTGTGAATACATTTGTGTCAGGACCCAGACTAAGAGCTTTCTAGGTGTAAAGGTGATTTTCAGTGTCTTGGTCAGAAGAGCACAGCATGGGGCTTTGTCAGGATGCAGAGCACAGGGTGGTGATCTGCCCAAGGGGGTCTCTTGCAGAAAATTCCCCAGGGTTGTGCTATGGAAAATGCTCTGCTACAAAGAGCAAAGTCTGGCATCTTCCTTCATGTTTGCCTCTTCTACTATGGTTTCAGCAGAGATGATAAATCTTTGCTGTGGGGCAGGTTATTTGTTGAACTGTTCTTTCTGGAGAGGGCAGTTCAAATGGCTTCTGCAGACACACAAGTGTGTGCCACAGGAGAAAGCAATGGAAACATCAAGTCCTTGTGCAGGTAGCATCTACAAGTGTCAAATAAACATAAAGTTCTTCAAAACAAATTTTGGCTTCCATGTTATTGCAAAGCAGTTTGGATTATATCAGGGAAAATAAATCCTGCTGATTCCTGTACCTCAGCATTAATTAGTCTCAGCAGAATGGAAAAAGCACATCCCATTGAAAAGAAATGGTAAACAATGGTTTAGCATCTTAGAGAACTTGAATGTAAACCACCTGGCTCTGTGGGCACACCAGAGAGATTAGAGAGCAAAAAAGGCCATGTGCCTTTAGGTTCATGCCTAAGGTTGATTTTATGTACAGATGTGACACATGCACTCCTTTTGTCACAGTGAAAGTCACGGGGAGGATCTTTAGGTGTAGCCAGCCTTAATGTACAAACCCCAGCTGAACCATCTCAAATCTGACATGGAAGGAACACAGGACATTACTCAGAAGCATCACTATTGAGACAGAATAACAGACAGAAGGGGGGAGACAGCAATTTGCCATAAATTGGTGAAAGTTCCTCAAAGAAGATACAGAGTGAGAGCTCTCACCAGCTTTCCCTTTCCTTTGCACAGAACGTGACTAAAGGGAAGTCTTGCTGCTTAAACTGGGAAGTCTATCAAGAGGGATTTCCAGTGCCCTGGCTCAGCTGACAACTAATTTGTTTTGTCTTTGCCTAGCAGGGATTTTCCATGCAGTGGACTCTTGTTTGCTGTGTAAGTCATCCGAGTATTTGTTAGTGTCATAGCCAGAGCCAGATGATGTTGATTCTGCTAACATCCAGTCGGACTCCGGCAGCACTCATTGAGGTCAGGGCTTTATTTATAGCAGCAGATATACATTTAGATTCATTTTTTTTGCCTTGCTGTATTCTACCTGAACTCATCCAAAATAGAAAGAAACATGCAGACATGCAAGTAGCACGCTAATTGGGCCAGATCCATGAATTAGCCCAGCACCACAGGAGCCAGTGGGAAAAAAAGCATTTTAGAGCAGCTGAGGATCCTGTTCATTATTTCTCCTGGGGAAGGGGAGGGAGGGGTTTAAAACCAGAAATTATAAAGCAAAAAGCAAAATCAACCGAGCAACAAAATGTCCCGGCATGTGGCAGGACAGGTCTGCAAGGCAAAATCCCTCCAACGAGATCTGCAATTCGAAGCATTTATCTTTTTTACTCCCGTGTTCCCAATCAGTGGAAAGTGCAAGAATCAGAGCGCAGAGAGCTCCAAGCAAGGAAAAGTAAGGACTGAAAGCACTTTACCTGCTGAAATAGAGAAGACATTGTCAGCACACGCAGTCTGAGGCAAAGCAAAGCAGCAGAGCAGCAGCAGGTAAGGTCCCCGGACAAGCGGGCGGAGCAGCACCATGCTGGCCGTGCCCGCAGCTTGCAGCCCGAGGCGCAGGGCTGCTCTGGGGCTCGCTCCCTCTCTCCCTCTCTGCCCTGCCTGCTCTCTGCCTCTTCCCTCACTATGGGATGTGTGTGTGTCTGTGTGGAAACATGCAGGCGTCTCTCGCTCTCCCCCCTCCCTCCCCGTGCCTTTAGGAAGAAAGAATGCCAACCATTTCCCATTAAATCTTCTCCTTACACTAGACGCGGTTATATTTAACTCCTGTGCTGGATCAGTTGCCCCTATTGTGGATATTAGCTGCTAAAACCGAGGCGTGGGGGATTCTGGTTTTGCTAACAGAAGCAAAAAGCCTCTTTGGATAATAATAATGATGAGCAGGAGAGGGAGAAATTAAGAACTGGACTACACACAGCATCCTTCGGTGCAGGCAACCAGACACCGGCGTCGAGATGGATAAAATCCCTAATTGATCATCTTCTACAGGTCACTAATTGCCTTAATGAGAGAGATGAGCAGTGACCTAACATCTACTTATCCCTGGTAGCTACGAGTGTTGCATTCATGTACGGAGTGCAGCTCGAGGTGAGGGATGCCACAAAGGCTTCACAAACCCACAAACACATTATTATTTAGGATTTAAGTAAAAACAACAGTATCAAAGTGAAAACAACAGCATCACCGATAGTGCCAGACACTGCAGGGCTGCACAGAGTTCACTGACGGGGTGCAACAGGTGGAAGAAACAATCCACGTGCCGTGATGGGGTGAGAGAAACGCTATCAGCTCCGGGGGTGCTGATGATCAACACAGTGCACAGCACTGCATGAGGAAAACAAACCTCCCACTCTCTGGAAAGCAGCAGATGCCCTTGCTACCTGTACCAAAGTTCTGTGTTTCTGGGCCTTATTGCAACTTGCAGGGCTTTGCAAAATAAATTGAGACCTCTGGATAACTAGCAGAGAGAATCCTCCTCTCTGCCTGGAATCTGACAGTGCTTTCCTTGAAAATCAGAGGAACATCCTTTGCTATGAAAAATATCATTATTCTCTCCCAGATTGCAGTGGTTTTCTTTGCCCACTGTTTATTGTTCCCCCCAAGAAAAACATGAAAGTATTTTGGATTAATTACAGAACTGATTTTTTTTTAATTTGAGAAAAGTACTCATGAGAGAGTACTCATGAGAGAGATGATAGCATGTTCCCTTGGAATTAACTCCACTAAAAAGCAAAGTGAGGTGTTTCCACAATTACAGTTAAACAGTCTTGGCTGTTACTTTCAACACACAGAAAACATATTGACAAAACCTTTTTAAATGTAATGGCTAGGATAGGAACAATCATATCTGCCTTTTATATTTTTATCCTTAAAGGACAGGTTTAATATAACCATAATGCTTTCTAAGGTATCTTTCTAGTATTGCAACATTTTGGAAAATAGATTTTCTATTTTAATTTAATCTACTTTATTCCACTGTCTGTTGATTTTTAGTATTTGGCTCTTTCTGGTGAAGATAGTAGTTTGGTCTCTTTCTTCTTTGATCAAGATAATCAAGGATTAAGTAAGTGCCATTAGTTCTCTTGGCATGCTACATCTCTGAGGGAAAGGAACAGCTCTTGGGAAGTTTATAATGACAAGCCCTAAGGATGGAAGATAAATGTCCAGCTTCCTGATTATAGAGGAAAGTAGTGGGCAATCTCCATGCTAGAAGCCTGCATGGATGCTGGAAAAAATTGCTCAAAAGTTGAAATGTCAAGATTGTATTAAAAGATTCATCTCTAAAAATATATGGCAAACACAATAGTTAGTCAAAGCAACAACTGAGTAACTTCAAATCCTTGCGGTCTTTTAGCAATTGAAAATTTGGCAGAAATTTGTAGTACAAAATATGTTCTATTTCATAAGGAAATAATTAATCCAACAATACTGGAAAGAACTAAGATCATGCAGTAGGACCCATATCTTTCCCCTCCATCACCTCCTTACCAATTCCAGTGCTTGGCTCTTTGGCCTGGAAGAGAAATGTGTGTTGCAGTAAAAATGCAGTATTATCTTGCTTGAAGAATATTGCAAGGAATTCTATCATAAACCACATTCACCCTCTGATCAGCTCTAAAGAAGACAGGAACAAGGAATATTACTTTTCCTCACATGAGTGGGTAGTACCTGAAGGGAGCCTACAAGAAACATAGAGACTTTTTACAAAGACATGTAGTGATTGGACAAAAGGGAATGATTTTAAACTGAGAGTAAATTTAGATGAGATATTAGGAAGAAATTCTTCCTTGGGAGGGTGGTGAGGCACTGGAACAGACTGCCCAGAGAAGCTGTGGATACCCCATCCCTGGCAGTGTTCAAGGCCAGGTTGGATGGGTCTAGAGGAAGGTGACCCTGCCCACATCAGTATGGTTGGAACTAGATGCTCTAAGGTCCATTCCATCCCTAACCATTCTATGATTCTATATCAGAGAGGTGACCAGATGTGATACAGAAAGCCAGGGCTGCTTCACAATTAAGAAAAACACGAAGTGAACCTTGCAGTCAATTCTTAAATAGAGGGGTTTTTTAATCCACTTACTTCAGTGGAGAACCCTGTTTAAAAATTGAGGTTTTGTCAACATTTTCATTTCTTTCAGCAGAGCATCTCCATCACTCTGAGCCTGTTTGACCTGAAATGGCTCTCAGCCAATGTGAGAGGACAGCTCTGTGGGCATACGCTCGTCTGGGTGGAAAACACACCATCTCCCACAGAAAAGCTTGAAAGGAGATATTGGGACTTCTATTTATTTGAAGAGACCTCTTTTTCATGGTGTAGCTGCATTAACTCATTAGATTTTAGTGGAGAGCTCTCATTACAGGGCAGCGAGCCAGGCCATGCCAGAGTGCAAGCCCTGTGTTCTGTTTCCTCTTATTTGAAGGTGTTGGCTTTACCAGCTGAGACTGCTGGCAGGGTTGCTACTGGTTTCACTGGGAGAAGAACAAAGTCCATTGGAACTAAAATGGACCATAGCTGTGGGCTTATTGCTTTTGAGCTGTGCAGCAGACTGACAGCACAGCAGAGTGGCACTCCCTGCTAGATGAAAAGGCTGTTCTCCTGGTCACCCAGCTTGTTTCTGACCTCCTATGGCAGAGAGAATCCTCAGCAAGGGAAGTGTCCTGTAGCAGAGGGAGTCAGGCAGGAGAGCCTTGACAAACCTGTGCTTTCCAGGCCCTGAGCCCTGGCTTGCTCAGTCATGCAGAGAGAACTCTTTGCCTCTCTCATCTGAATAGTAATCAATAGCAAAGGACATTTTTTCTTTCTTCTGTATTCACTGCAGCTGCTGCTGCTGGTGTAGCAAAACCCCACACTAATAGAGCTTCATGATGCAACCACTGGAAAAGATTCCATAAATATTTGAGAATAAAACTATTTTATATTATTTTTATTGCTTCAAATATTTTCGGGAATAAGTTAAAAAGACCTTAACATTTTTAGATGAAATTATGCAATTGCTAGAAAATGAAGTAATATATACTGCATAGTTCTTATTCTTGTCTAACCTAGAATGGCTGCCTCAGATACCAGGAGTGTCATTCATGGAATAGAAATACAGTGTCTTTGGCAGTACTTCTATTTTAGATCACATTAACTGCAGAAAGAAACACAGCAAAATTTTCACACTGCAGTTTCTGAGTCTTGTAAGATACACCAATGGCCTAAGGGAGAACATGGGGTTTTGAAGACTTGACTTTAAAAAATTATTTCACAACAAAAACCCCAGAGCCCCAAATATCATCTGCAGTTTAGTGTTTAAAGATAAAGACCCCCACAGGTTTACCACAGGGTATCAACTGCAGTTTATAAAAAAATCCTATTTTGTGTAGACGCCACAGCAACTAAAAATGTCAAAAGCCAACAAACACAGAGTAAAAAAAAATAGCCTGCAGAGTTCTCCTGCTCAGGAAGATGTTGCTTGACCTTTTCAGCCCAAACTCAAGCTCTTAGAAGCGTGTGGAGGAATCTAATGATGCCTCTACCACATAAATAGAATTTATCAGTCTTTTTCTATGCAAGAATTAATGAATAGTTGTTCAAAAGAAGGCTTCTTCCCAGCCCTATATGCTTTTGGTTGGCAGGTACTGCATCAATAAGCCAATGTAAAACGAATATAGTTAAAATCCCATCAATCTCAAATTCTTGCATGAACACAGTTCTAGTTATAAGGACAAAGACAGTCACTGAATCGTTTGGGTCAGATGGGTCACCTAGTCCAACCTCCTGCAATAAGCAGGGACATTTCAACTACGTCAGCTTGCTCAGAGCCCTACACAACCTGACCTTTAATGTTTCCAGGGAAGGGACACCCACCACCTCTGGGCAAACTGTTCCCCTGTCTCACCATCTTCAACACAAGGATTTTCTTCCTTGCATCTAGCCTAGATCTACCCTCTTTTACTTTAATACCATTCTCCCTTGTCCTGTTGAGATAGTCAATATATAATTGAGACTTCCTAGTTCAAAAGTCTGAAAGCTCTTTTGCTGAGTGGGGCAAAGGTAAAACAGCAACCCAGTGTTAATGCAATAATTCAATAACAGCTTGTGCCTGCAAAGTAGTACAGAAGAATCCTGTTCATTCAATTAGTGCAGGACCTGGAAAAGAATCTTATATAATTACATTTTTCTTGTGAGATAGTTATTTAGTAACAATTGTTTTTCACTATAAAAACACCTGTTCAGTTTTGCAGACTTGAATCAGTTATGTCTAACACTCAGGTTTAGTACTATGACAACACAGCTAATGTTACTTTGGAGGATGGTATTATCTTAAGCACAAAGGCAGCTGTTGAAGTGAAAGAGATAGTAAGTGCAGAGAGCCAATGAATGGCTTCACCATTTCCTTGCTGGTGTATTTAAATTGAATTCAGAAGCCCACAGAGGAACAGATCCCCTAACTGTGTGAGGAAGTAAATTCAGGCACACGATGAAGCTCTGGCTTACTCCACCTGTGCCAGGCACCCAGCTGGGGACCAGGGCACAGGACAAGTGGTCTGCTAAAGGCAAGGCAGCACTAGGCAGTCTTCAGGTTACAACCCAGGGGATGAACAGGGTGAAGGAGGAGCAACTTCCAAAAGCAACTCCTTTTTGCAAATTAGCCACTTCATGGATGTTATACAGCCATTATATTGCATATATATCCGTATATTGCACAACAAACAGTGGCCTTCTGGCCTCCTCTTTTTTCTATATTCTGTGTTCAAAGAAATGCAAAACTGGCCAGGGAAGCTGATTTATTTTTGCATTCTTCAGAGCTTATTTCTTTCCAGAGCAGTCCAGCTCTCGCCCCATTTTTAAAAAGTTCAGCTTGAAACTTTAACTTTGCACTTTTAGACTTAATTCAAAGGCTCAGTCCTTCACTTGGGTTTTTTTCTCTTGTGAGTAATTTCCATGCAATTCTTTTTCTACTGATGACTATTGAACTCAAGAGTTAAGGACATGATTAAAGACTATGGAATAATTCAGAGTGACTTCCATCAAAAGATTCAAAACCACCTGACTGTGGCCTTGTAACTTTGGAGGCCACAACTAAATAGAACAACTTTAAAACAATAATTCAGCTGCTGACCTTTGTAACAGCACTCTTCTTCCTCTTTCTCATTTCATCTGTCTTTTAGACTTTACCTTTCAAACTGCAGAGCACACAGTGCTTCTTGGATGAGATGCCCTCATTATACACACTCACAAGCATGCACAGAATAAAGATGTATGTCCAGGACTGCCAGATTTTGGAAACCCAGGACAAACATGCAAAATCTCAGAATGATTCATAAAAATGTGTCCTCTAGGAAAAAGAAGATGCCTATAGAAACCCCTGTGTACAATGACCTTGACTATTGGAGTCCTGGCCAACTGACATCTCCAGCCAGTAGTGTGTAAGTAGAAAAATAATTTTCAACAACCTCAGACAGTGGATCACAAACGAGTTACAGCTACAAGCTACCCAGTCTGATCTTGGTACTTGCAACTAAAGGAGATGGAAGGGGTATGCAGGATAATTTTTTCCATATTATTTTCATTTGTATTGTCTACTGCTGTTATTTACTACTATTAGTAAATGTCTGCAGAACTCCCTGCCTGTACCAGTATCACTGCCGTGCTGCTGGAGGCAGAGAACACAGGAATATCTGGCAGCAATTGGCGCTCATGACTCCTAATTTAAGTGATTTATCATCTATCTTGCCAAAAAGCCCAATGAATTAAACACCACAAAGCACAACCTTCTTTTTTCTCTGTCAACATTTTTGCAGGGAAAAAATATTAACATCATTTCATTTTAATGCTCACACTAATCTCAGGACTTTTAATTCCAGAGAGCTTCATGGATGCCTGGCACTGAGCATCCTGCTCCTGATTTTCATGCTGCAGTACAGCCCATTACACCACTGAGATGCAAACAGACATGGATCCAAGCATCAGTGCACACTTGCCTAGGAAAATGCCCCAACACATAGGGATCCTGTATGGAATCAGATGAGTGACCAAAAGACCACTGATTCAGGAGAATACTTAATCATGACTGTGACCTCAGGCCTGCATGTGAAAGCAGTGAAGCTGTTCCTGAAATGAAGCATGTGCATAGGTGCCTTGCCCAACCAGGGCCTGAAAAAGCTGCAGATACCTTGATTTTAAAATAGCATGAAGCCTCATTTTCCCATGGCTGGTTTTTCTCTCTCGGATACCTCTGGACACCAAATGTTTACGGATCCTGTGAGTTGCAGAATGCAAAACAAGGAGCAGAGCTGCTGAATCCACTTGGCAGCAGTAGTAGAGGACAACAGCCAAGGGTTTACCCAAAAGCTTGACAAAGGAACCAATATTATGAAGCTGGGGATGGGTAAAGAAATAGGTTACAGTAGAACAGCAGGAAGAAATAGCAGAATGTTTTTGGGGTTTAAGGTTATTTTTAAGCAAATGGATGGCCACAAGTGCTGACCATGAAACGACAGCCAGCAGGACTCAGTGAGACTCCTCTGGCACCACAGCTGTTGGGCAAGCCACATCCATGTTGGAAAATGGCCCTGGTTTTCTAAGCTGATGACAAATTTCATGCTGATTTCAAGAGGTGCTGGTTCAGGCTAGAGTGGAGAGGATTTGTCTTTTTACAGTGCTTCAAACTTTGAAGCCCAGGCCACACTGTTACCATGGCAGCCATAGAAAATGCCTGGGCTCTGCCCGTTGCCCAGGCATGCTCGGATGACAGGGTTGTCATCTTCCAAGCACAGAATAAATGAACCTCATCAAACTAGAGAAGTGCATTTTCCCAGCACCATTTGCAGAATCAGGGAACACTCCATTAGCATTTCCATTATAAAGTCCTACATTTGAAGCTTCAGTAATTTGTATTTAAGACGTCCTCACCAAATGGCAATCTGGCACACAGGGATGAAAACTGTGAGAAAAAACAGCTCTTGTACTACAATCATTAATAAGGTCTCACTGATTCCAACTACACAGAATGAGGCCCAGTATTAGCTGCCTAGGTGTGGTACCTTTAAATCCCTGGTAGGACTGAAATATTAATTTTACCTAAGATAATTTTAACTTTTTTTTCTGAGCACTTGAAAGATATCCCTGTTTTTGCAGAGCAAGCAGGTGGTTTATGGCCTGGCTAAGGAGGCTTTCATACCTCAATCCCAGCAGTTTTATCTCCTTGCTCTAAGAAGGCTGCACTGGAACCTGAGGTGTGCCTGCAAGTCCAGCAGTACTGCTGTCAGCACCTCCCAGCACCAAGGCCTGTAAAATGCCATACATGAACATTATCTGAATGACTGTACCAAGCAGACAAAACACAAATCCTGCAAAACACTGAGGAAAGTGGAAATTTTAAAAAAAATTTTTATTATGTTGATTTCATTAAAGAGGAACTTGCATGCAGACATTGTGGAGCTCTAGCTCAGATAACTGCCCGAGTATATGTGGAGAGTACATCACCTCCAGAGCTGCAAGGTGATGCAGAGATAAGGCAACTCACACAGGAGAACAGAAAGGCCTCTCTGTCCCACAGTTGTGTTCTCAGGTAGCCCTGCAGGTTATGCCAGGTTCCATGCTGCAATACTGCACAAACTTCATGCCCAGAACAGTGATTGCTTTCTGGAGTCAACAGCCACAAAAACTTACATTGCTGTGTAGACTGTAGGCTGAAGTGAGTCTTCCACTCCCTTCCTCAGGGGGTAGCATTCCCAGCACTAAGTACTAGAGGAAATCTCCCATCAGCTAAGTGTAAAGCTGCTTACATTCATGTATCCATGCTTTTATACAACCCTAGATGAGTTCCTAATCCATTTCTCCAACTCCAAAACACAGCAATTTGTATCCTGTCTTCAAAAGCATCCCTTCTCTGCATCCAGTTTAGAATTTGATCCAAGGTTTTACACAAATAGTTACTAGTTGGATTGCTCAGACATTCTATAGCTGACAAAAAGAATTCCAGATTACATTATGCAACATTTTCAGTAGCATCCTTCCTTGTCTTCTGTATCACCCCCTTGAAAAGATTGATGAAAACCAAAATTTCTTAAGTGTTTTGACTGAAGCAGGCAAACTGTCATTCTATTAATTTCTCTGACTTATTTCAGCACTATTTTAGGCACCTTAGAGATTCCTGGAAAGAACAGACACTGAAATAACTCTCATTTATATCAGTGTGTGCCATAATTAGCTGGAAAGGTCTGCTTTACTGAGGACCTCTTTAAAGCTTGTCCATCTGGTTTCAATCACCCCATCAAAGGAAACAGCAAATGTCTCCTTCAGAATAGCTGTTTTTTACTAATTACAATGTGCAGTTTTAAGTAAATAAATGGACAGAAGTCACACTGGCTGTTTGTCACAGAGAATATCAGTTCTGACCTCAGAACATCACTAAATACAGGAGTGCCAAGCACCCTTTTCTCTACTAAACATTAAAAGAGCTGCACTGGGGATTTTGACTACAACATATAAAAGAATGATGTAGTCAGGGCAGAAGACATATTTCTTAATAAGACTTTTACTATAGCCTACAGCCAGCATGTGCTTGTTGCCTGTGGGTACAGAGTGGCAGACCTGAAGATGCATTGCAGCTTCTTTTACTGTACTGGGGCTTTGAAGGAGTGCTTAAAATCAAATCTGGCCAGACCAAATATGCATGTGATTCCTCATCCAAATGGATATTTGCTGTGTGGTTGTAACAACTGAAGGCAAGCAGACACACCATACACCCAAACGTTCACAGGGCAGAGCCTACAGAATTCACTGCACACTAAAGGCAAAACATAATTACTGAGAAGTTTGTAATTACTGCAAACTAAACCTGTTAGCAAGCTGAGCACACCAAGGGGCTGCAGGAACACACACTCAACACCTTATGCTATTTTGTGAGGTGTTCACACAGTAACAAACCTTACCTCTTACCTCAGCTGCTTAGAGCATGGTATTAGCAGTCCTTTCTCTTTGAAGAGGCCAAGTGCTGCTGGACTGCACTTCAGGCTTCCCAACCCTGTGAACTCAGCAGGCCTCTCTTAGAAAATTTTTCACAGGGACTGGACTAATGATTGATGAAGGGCACCCATAACATGTACAGCAAAATTTCAATTATTCTTTTTTTACCTGAAACCCATGATAAGAAAGAGACTCAGAACTGCATCTTATTTAAACACTGACTTCTCTTGGTATATCCCAATAAATGACACTTTACCTCTTCCACAGCATCTTCCCTCAGCTGGGGTCCAGGCATTTTCTTCCTCAAGTTTGGTGTCTTGAGTCTGTTCAATACCTTTAATTCCAAGTTCTGGCCTTGAAGGAAAATTTCCAGTTGGCTAAAGCCACATGGGTCACAGCACTCTCCATACTTACAACATCTGTAATTTTCTGCTTCTTGTAATAGAACCAGGACATTTCAGTGCCAGCTTGTTTAATCTCATATTTGAAACTGTTCTCTTTCATACAATTTCATCTGCCCAACACTCCTCTTAGATCAACTCCATGGTGTAAAACAATATCAAGCAGGTAAATTATATAAATAAAGCAGCACAGATTTCACTCTCTTCTGTTTTACATGGAAATTGGGCACTCTTTCATCTCAAAACCCCAATCATTAAAACCCAGAAAATTCTATTATGTCATGGTATTATGTCTATTTTAAAGCAATAAGAAATGCAGTGTTAATTCTTTCTTAAGCTTTTTTAAAGCTCAGTGAAATCCAAACTGATGTTATCAATTATGTCATCACCTCCCCACAGTTTCAAATTCTTTCCTCTCCATTTTCCATGTCTTCACTTATTAAAATAAATTGTGCACGTTATTGTAGTTATTCAACAACATTTTTGGAAATCAAATGTAAGCTGATTTCCAGCAGCTGACACAAAATGCTGACATAATTAGAATACTCTCATTAACGGAGAAACAGCATAAAAATCACTTTTTATTAATTTTCAAGTAAAAAACAATAATTTCTGCATTTGCTTATCCAGTGCAAATTATCTCCCCTGTGGTCCATTCCAGCATTAACTCTTAGAGATCTCTCACACCATCATAATGGACTGTGTTTAACCACTGCAACACATCAAAATCAATTTGAGAGACAAGAAGAAGAATGAAACAAAATTAATGACAAGATTCAACATTGTTGCACATTTCTTGCCGAGTACCCCAGAGAACACAACAACTCTGCATCTCAGCAGCCGTACATTTGTGAATTATATCCATTCTAGGATTTTATTCTTTTGCATTTCTCCTGCTATTCCGTATCTTATTTCTTTCACATATTATCTTCCTCTCCTCGTGTGCAGAGACATTCTCCATTCCCCTGCCTAAGAGGAACCCATGGCCTTGTGCCAGACCCAAACTCAAGTGCTAGAACCAGTAAGTCAAGCTTTTTGCAACAAACCTGACTGTAGGCCACAATCCCCTGCCAGCCCAATCTTTAGATCATCCAAGTGACTTCCACTAATTAACACTTACTGCCCATGGCATAATAGAAAATAAAGTGAGCAAAACCGAAATCAGAGATGGAATTTTTCCTTCTGCACATGTAACAACAAAAAACCTGTGCACTTCAGAACAGATGTAAATACAAAGTAATCTGTTTAGAGTATCCTGAGTAGTAGCTGCTGTGGGCCATGTAAGGAAAGAACTACTTAGTTTTTAAGGTCTGAACTCTACATGAGAATGTCAGATGCAAAACCAGATGAAAGCACAGTAGACAGAACCTCAGGTAGGCCAATTTTCTGCTTTAAATGTTACCTCTGCTTCACAGTCAGCACAGGTGGGATGCTTGGTTTCTGGACAGTGGGTACATTATCTGAGAACCTTTGTTGTACAATTAGCCAGCCACAGCACAAACACTGGTGGCTGCTTTGTGATGCCAGCAAAATGAACATTATGCTCCAGTCTAACACGTTTTTATTGTTGTTGCTCTGGTGAAGGGTATTTTTAATTTTGTTTTTGTTTGCTTCTGTTTTGGTTTTTTTGTGGTCTTTTTGTTGTTGTTGCTGTTGATATTTTGGTGATGGTGGTAATGTTTTATTTAAAATGCTTCTGATTATAAAGACTTATAATCTATTCATACTGGAAATCTCACTAATAAATACACAATAAGGCCACATTTTCAGCCTACAGGCATGGTGCTGTCTTTGTGAAGAGAAAATCTTCCAACAAAAATCCAGGATCTTCTCTTCCTACAAGCACCAGAAGTTCCAGCTGACAAAAACCAATTCAGTAGGCAGAAGATTAGCCCTTGAATAAGTCTGCATTTTTCATACACTACTTCTACATTCAGTAGAAGCTGAAAAAGCAATCTAAAATTAGGAAGCTACTAACAGTGCAATGGGCTTTCAGTGCATAATAAGGCCAATTGGGACTTTTCAAAACAAGTGTTTTGGTCCTTAGAGGACAAAGTTTTCAACAAGTAGCATGCTGATGATTGGTTAAAAATGAAGCTACTCTAACTGCAAACTGCCAAACACTTCCATGTTTCAGTCAGCATAAACCCTTCACCTTATTCTGTTCATCCAGCATGTCCAAGGTTTTAGTCAATAATGATGGGTATTACTCTGAGTAAAAGACAAAGTATACCATTTTATCATCAGTGTTTGTGTACAATCTGTTAGAAGGCCTGGTATATTCACACGTGTCTTTCACATTTTACAATTACCAAATTTCAGCATTTAAAGATTCCTCTAATAGCAGTTCTAAAATCCCACATTGTTCCAAAGCCTATATAAGATCCAGTTGTATCAGTTCACTTCTGGAAGACAATTCAGTTTTGTTTGATGCCTTGCACCACCATCATCTTCCTCTTCTACTACAGGTTAGAACGAGTCAGCCAGGGAAACTCCTGGAAGCAAAAAACCAAACCAACACAGAATAAAAACCACATCAGAATGGCCAAACAGTAAAAGGAACAGTTAACTACCAGATGGAACCCACAAGATATAAAACTGCTCAGAAATGTTTAATCTCATTTAGTCTAGAATGAAAAGGAATAACCTTAAATTCTGGAAACAGTCAATAAGGACACCATGCATTAACAACAGCCAATGGGGGGAAAACCCAAACAAGCAAACAGCAAGGAAAGCAGATGGCACAGTGTAGAGTTCTCCCACCTTCCAAATCTAAACACAATCGTTCTGCCTTGCAACTATCTCTGTCTTCTCTGTGGTTGAAGTGATAGCTCCTGAGGTTTTCAGAAGCTTGCCACCATGAAGCTTGCAAAAAAAGAAAGAAAAACACATACATACCTGTTTCTTTCTCTCAGACTGTGGATCAATCATTACATTTATAAGAGAAGGTGTTTGTTTGTCAGTCACACTTGCTTTCAGAGCATTCTGCAATTCTTCTGGTGTTTTAACAAAGTATCCTTTACCCCCAAGGGCAGACATAATTTTCTCATAGTGGGAATTTGGCAGGAGAGAAACAGGAGGTACACTGTAACAGAATGGAAAACATGATTAATGGCAGGGGAGAATTGCCAGGCTGACCACTTTAATTACTTCAGCACCAATTTTAAAGTGCAAGATGATTATTGTGCTGGCCTGATGAATTCTGGGCTGAAAAAACTATGGTTCCTATGTCACTTAAGCTATGGTTATAGGGTACTATCCTCATTTTTATCTTGTGGAGACCTTCCTGAGCAGAGCTTTAGCCCAGTTCTCTTTCTATAGAGATCTCAGCTCTAGAAGCAGAAGTCCTGTGTAAACTCAGAACTTAGGTCTCAGGTAATTTTGGAGATTATCAGGATTTTGAGGGTTAGCCCACTATGAACTCTGTACTGTGTGGGCTGAATTGCTGCAGGAACCTGAGACAACTAATAGAGAATCAGCTCTGCTGCACTGTTGTGCAAGCAATAGTCTGGAATTAGGTTGGCTGCTTGTTTTTGGTAAATGGTTCTTATTGATATGAACTTAGCCCAGGACTAAGTTAACCGTATAAAAGTAATTTCATTCTGAATCACAAAACATTAAAAATTAAGAGAATGAGCATTTTGGTCACTTCTTCTGTCATTAACAGGACATACTTTGAGGATGCTTACCATGTAGCAGGATCACCAAACTTTAACATCTCCTCCCAGGCATTTGCATCCAAACCAGTGTAAATCCCATTGTTGTTTACCACAATAATCAGGATTGGCAACTTGTATCTATAAAAAAAAAAAGGTTCTACATTTGGAAGAATTCTGAAATACCTGTAAGCTGTTAAAAGTGCTAGTTTTCCTTAAAAGAAAAATTTAAGAACAAATCACTTCCACCTGATACATGATCTAATCATCAGTAGTAAAGCAGTACATCACAACAACATAAAAAAAGAGCACGTGTATTTTTTGGCTTGTTTTCATGTGCTTTATGTGCCATCTAACAGCAGCATCCTTGGTCTTCTAGTTAAAGTGATCCTGAAGAGCAGCTTCTGGAGCAAAAAAAAAACCAGTTACCTGCAAATAGTCTCCAGCTCCATGCCAGAAAAGCCAAAAGCACTGTCTCCTTGCACGCACACCACTCGCTTCCCAGGGGCCTGGTCTCTGGCCACCATGGCAGCTGCTATGGCAAAGCCCAGGCCCACTCCCATGGTTCCAAAGGTACCTGCATCCAGCCTAGGGGGGACAACACACAGTTACCATCCCTTCATTTCCACTCTATTGCTTCTGTTCATCTGTGGTGACCTACTCTGCCAGATTCTATTCAAACACTGTTTTATAAACAATTGGTGTAAATAGATACCAGATGTAGAGATTATGACATCTGGCCAAACACTTGTTAAGACTGCAAATGTTGTAAGTGATATAAACATACTGGTACTCTAATTAAAATTAAGAGCTCTTGTACACTAGAACTACAATAAAGAACTATTCTCAGATGCTTTCACCTTGCATAGTAACAATATTTCAAAAACATTCAATTACTGTAGAGACAGACAACAAGAAATATTTTTGTATTTAATTCCTTGAAAATCCAACTGTTAGTCTGAAAGCCATTGATTAAATACTGCTGTTCAAATTTTAGTCTTCTGTTCAACCATTTGAAATCAAATTGAAAGCTACAATTAAGTTAGATCATTTAAATCAGAAGCACATAGTGGATACAAAAGTACATAAAGAACTACATTATTCTAGGGTTAACTTCTCAAATTTGCTTTCAGATATGTGCAATGCAATCTGAAGAGATCACCAGTAACTGTGTCCTTATTTTATATAAGGGGGAAAAATGCAAACTCTTGCCCCAGCTCTACTGGAAGTATGTGGGTGGGGTTTTTTTGGTTGTTGGTTGTCTTTTGTTTACAAAGCAGTATTTTGAACACTTACATCTTAGGTATGCAGGTTTACATGAAAGCATGCCCAATATATAATCCAATTTTCAAATTTTCCCCGTTTTGAAGTGTTTCAAAGAAAAACTCTTCATATGAATTCTTTTCAAAATGAGAATCCAAATGATTGTTTTTATTTTTAATCAATATTTACCACAAGCTCTGAATACAGAAATAAATATCTAGGTCAGGGATTTCAGTATGATGTTCCTCATTCACTTTCCACAAGAGAGAGAGCAACTATCACCATTCTGCTGCAAAGCATGCAGTGAATTGTTAAAATCTGTGACAGAACATCAGGATATAAATGGAAAACTTTCCTTAATCCCTCTCCAAACATATGAAACTTCTAGTTTTCTGGACCATTACAGTTCTTAGCTAAATGAAAACATTTAGACATAAATGCAGGCTGTTGAGGCAGCACAATACAAAAGCCAGCACACCTTTGACGGGGATAGTAGTTCGGAAGCATAGTTCGGCCAATGTCCATGGTGTTTGCTCCCTCACTTACTAAAATGCAGTCCTTGGGTAGCAGTTCTCTGATGTGATGAAAGACTGTATAATAATTCATAGGCAGGGATTTCTGTAATGCTAATGCCTTAAAAAGAAGAGATATTAGTAACTCCTATGGACAGAATCTATAATAAAGTGTAAAACTGAGACACGTAAATAACAACAATGGAAATAAAAAAGCACTCTGCTAGGAAAGGCTGAAGTATCTGGTTCTCCATGCACTACACCAAGGTCACTCCTTCTGTATCTATCCTGATGACACAACAAATTTACCAGAGGCTCAACAAGCTCAGCAACCCTTCAATGGCCTATAGTTAGCAGATGCTATTAAAACTCAGTTTAACCTAAGAGGCATGTGAAATTTATCTGCACACAGGTTTGACTATAGACAACCCTCAGTGAGCTGTCATCTGTGTGCTGGGAGGTAATTCAAAGGTGCAATCTGCTAGAATGAATTTATTTTAGACCCCTGTCTTGGGAACATGCATCTAAAGTTGCAGAATATGAGTTACGTAAGGTTAGGTATATACCAAGCATCTGTGGTTTCTCTGTCTTAATAGCTCCTTACTTTTAACAGAGATTATACCTAGACCAGCACTGCTCAACTGCACAATTACAAACAGTAATTACAATTAGAAGAAAACTAACAATTCATCTTCACCTAAGACAGCTTCCACTTGGAGTACTTGGAGTATCTGTCCATTGCTTAGAAGTCACTGCCTGTAACACAGCAGCTCTAGCTGTGGTCTTCTACCACTGGCTCTAAGAACCCAATCCCCAAGTTCAATGACTTCCACACAGCTTGAATTGATACAAAATAATAGGACACTTATAATACTTACAGCTCATAAGCCTTAGTAGAGTAAGCCTGTACCAAAATGGCACAAATTTTCTAAGTCTGGGTGACATGAAGAGAAGTAATTGAAGAGATTGGATATAGACCAATTACAAAACTGACCATGTATCAGAACCTGCTACAGCAAGAAGCCTCCTAACTTCTTTAATGTCACACTACCTTTGATCTTTCCTCGTTGTTCTTTATTTTCCCTCTTAGCCTCTTCCACCACTCTGAATCAGAAGGGTATTTCCATGACCTTTTGCTGAGTTCTTCTAAGAGCTGAAACAATATTAAAATGTTGTAGAGGGGTCTTTCAACACATTTAAAAAACAGCAAAAGTAACAAGAATAACATTATCCAGAAAGATCCCTGCACAATCACAGTAACTGGATGCACAGCATGAATGTACTGCCTGGAAAATTGTTTTCCTTGACCAGCTGGGGTTTTTTTCTTTTATTTTAACTGGCAACTTACTTTATATGAATCAGAGGAAATTAAGGTCAAAACTGGAGGACACAGGACATTACGTTACCTGCTCAGTCACGGCGTTTATGTCACCTAATAAAGTTGCAGCTGGCCTCACGTTATTCCCCAGCTCTTCTGCACAAACATCAATCTGTATTTCAAAAAGAAAGACCATCATTAACTCAAGGATATTAAGGAGAACGTTTTTTTTCAGTTCAAGTGAGGAACATGGTCTAACATACATACATGTCTAACATTGTCTTCATACCTTGGTTTGGCTGTAGAGAAAACTTCCTTTGCTTCTCCTTGCAATGATAGCAGGAAATCCTTTATGCAAAGTAAAACCCTATGCTACGTACCTATTTTAATAAAAATTCATATATATCCTTCAAATTGACTGCTTCCTTCTTTCAAGCTCTTGCAGACACTATGGAACTTTATTAGAACATTAAGGAGGTGGTGGTGAATATAGTGATAATTGCATGAGAGCTAAAAATCTAAGCTTAGGTATACCCTTGAAGTCTATACAAAGCAGTAATTTTCTCACTGAGAAAATTGTGTGTATGGTACTTGACAGAAAGAATGTAGTTAATAGGAAGAAACTGAAAAACAAGTTGCAACTACTGAAGCAAATTCCCCATTTCCCTTATCAGTAATGCATGAAGCCTCTAAAGTTACATGGACTGTTAACTTATGACCAGGTCATACAGAGTATGAACTGATTTAGTATTTTAACACTAATAACTGACAGTGAAAAAAAGTACTTTATGTGAGGTGAAAAAATATTTTCTTCACATTTTTTAGA
This sequence comes from Climacteris rufus, assembly GCA_013398175.1. Classification (NCBI taxonomy): domain Eukaryota; kingdom Metazoa; phylum Chordata; class Aves; order Passeriformes; family Climacteridae; genus Climacteris; species Climacteris rufus. The sequence goes on from VZRZ01008643.1 coordinate 1,509,270, forward strand.
AAGAGGAAACAAAGCATGCACTACTTGTAAAAATAATATTTGTAAAAATGTAGCTTAAAAATTTACACTATTGCCAAGTTTGGAACTTGAGACCATGTTCCAGATCAGTGTCGATCACAGACTCTTAGGGAGGAGGCTTTAAGGACATAAACAATTTCAAGACTTGTCTTTCTAAGAGCTGGCAGATTGTCAAATGCATTAATTAGTTAAATAACCTTTCTTCCTCTTATCTTATTAACATTTCTGATGATTGAACTCTTACATCATGACTGACTAGGGATTTGAAAGCAGTTCTAGTTCAAAAAAATTCAGTTAAGAGAGCAGTCAAACAGTAGGAAAGATCTCACAATTTCAAAGACAGTTTGCTTCCAATCATGGAAATTCCAATGCTCAAAGATCATGACAGTATCAGGAGTCTAATCCTGTATTAATCAACTGCATGAAGTGCCTGCCCTCCTCATTACAGCAGCACCAAGTTCTCAACAGCAGGAACAATGTTGTAATCATTCTTAAAAACAAAAATAAGGAAGCTAAAATACAATTAAAGAAACCATAAGTGTTTCTGGAGAATTACCTGAACTATGTGCACCATACTGCACTGTCCACATGGCAGTATTTGCCACATGAAATACACTACCAAAATAATTTACAATAATTGCTCCAGGCAATGCTAAAACACAGAAGACTTCCTTTAAGTGATAATAATATTCCTGCTCACCTGGATAACCTTTACATCCTGTTGATACCTTGGTGGAAGACCAAAATGCAAAATCCAATTCAACCTTGCACCAAGCAAGATGATTACATCAGCATGCTGTAATGCCCTAATAAAGGGAAATGAGAGAGACAGATATGAAGGAATCACTATTACATTTAATAGTCTTTGCAAAATTAGAAGCAACCTTCACCACCACAGCAATCCCCAGAATATGCACATAATTCTTCCTTCCTCTAAGCTGCTTGCTTAGCCCCAAAACCCTGTATACTTTTATATAGCCAGTCACCAACCCATTCTTGAGTTAAGGAATTTGAGAAGAAAATTAATTACTATTTTCCTATTACACTGCATTTAGGAAAGGAATCATTACATTAGGAGACTAACAAGATGCTAGAATGATGCTGAGGTTAAAGCAAAAGACTCACTACTGTGACACTGGCAACAGTGGGTGCCAAAATTAGGATTGTTGTGGGCCTCAGTTTAGTCTCCCATTAATTTACCTTTCAGATGGGCAGACAATATTTGGTATATTCTTTTATTCTCTTAACAGCATGCTCAACAGTGATAAAGCTTAGATGCTCAGCACTGGACAGCATTTTAATCTCAGGGTATAAAAATGCTCCACCTGCAAGATGGCTCTCTGTGTATTCATACATAGTAGGGTTCTTGCAGTCCATTCACATTAATTTTGCCAAAAGTAAAAAAAAAAAACAAACCCTCTTAGAAATTACTTTAAACATAGTCTTTCAGTGTAGTTTGAAATATCTTACTTTTCTTTATAAATAATATGCAATTTAGTGATAGTGTATTGCAAACACCACACAGAGACAACTGACAAAACTTCAACTGCAACATGGGCATGTCAAGCTTCTGTTTATAGTGTTAAAGTAAAAAGAAGCAGTTTGTCTAGTGCACAAAGTTAAATGTTTAACATAAACAGTTTGCCAGTTCTATTTTATCTTATGAAATACACACCAGCAACATTGATACTTCTACTTGCCATAAGTTTCATAGCTACAGAATACAATGTCTCTCAGACAAAGTATCTTCCTGGACAGCATTCTAAAGTGATCCACCTAAATCTGTTGTCCCTTTCCCAGCAAGATCTTCAGTGCTCTACAATGAGGTGCAAAATGTGGTTGGAAAAACTTTTGTGGCACGAATTTTGTCTTCCCTGGCATCTGCAGACCACCAAAATTCCTAGTTGTTTCTCAGATGTTAGGATTAGAAGCCTTGCTGTATATTTACGTTGATCTTGCTGCAGCTACACAATTTGGATGGTTATCAGGAACTACTCCTTTTGCCATTGGTGTAGGCAAAAAAGGCAGTCCACAAAGGTCCACCAACTTTCTGATGTTGTTTTCAGCATGTGAATAAGCAGCACCTGAATGAAATGAAAGAGACTGCTTAATACTACAGAAACCAAGTCTGTTTGCTTGAACTTCAATTAACCTGATTACATTAGTGGCAGAGAGTACTGTTTCCCATTATGAAAGCCTGTTATTTTTCATTCTGAAGAACTCAAAACTTAACATCCCAAACCACAAATATTTGGGGTTAAAATTTCACATATTTTTGACAAAAAGGGGTTTTGTTTTTTTTCTTTGTAAGACTTAAGCTCAACTATTTATCTACTTCTGTGAAGCAGCAAAAGGAGAAACAGAACTTATTTATCTAAAATGACAATTTTTTAGTGAAGTTTCATATTATGGGACAGAGACTTCTGCAGCAGCAACACAAGATGACCTTTTGGTTGTGTCACATCATTTCTTGCTGACCCCTGCATGCTGCTGAACCACATGCTCCATAACAACCTGCCCAAAGAGTGGACTCTTTGAGCCTTTGGTGAAAAGAGAGAAGCACAAAGAAGTCCTTGTGAAGGTGTGAGTTTGTGCACACAGTTACTGTGATGCTGTCTTCAGTACATGGCTGCTGAATCAAGCTTGCCAAGCAACCTGGAATAACTGACTGGGCCTTGTGCAATGACTTAAGTCTGGGAATCTTAACTCCTGAAGAATATACTTCTGTGCATCTTTCAAAAATTCTGCTAACAGCAATATATAGCACAAAGTCCAGACACATTTGTTGAGCAGGTTCTCAGTTGCTGACATCAACAAAACACAGAACTATTTCTTTGAGTTTTCCACCTTTCACTTTCACAGAATACCTTTATTTTTTCATGTGTATTAAGCAAGAGAGAGAAAAAAGAACCCCACAACCTCTCCTTATCTACCTTCTGTTTTCAATTTTATTACCTAACCAATCATAAGATCCAATTCATTTCAATCACTGCACTCCCTAATTAAACATAAATACAGATCATTCCCCACATCTGCAGGAAAACAGCCTGGGTTAAATGAGCTGGTTATTTTAATTCTGTTCCTAGCTGAGCTGCATCTTCAACAGACACACCACTGCACTGGCTGACATTGCACAAGGAGGCACAAAACCAGCAAACCAGAACAGAGAATAATTATCCTCCATCTCCAGGGATTGATTACACTGGCAAAGTACAATGGAAAGTCTAAGTGAAACAGCAATAACAGCAACACCTGCTGTGTATCCCCACACAGGTAGGCTGGCACTTTCAGTAAGACAAATAGAAAAATGACCTTTGGCTACTCTGGTTCTTGCTATATATACCAGAACATCAGGCAGAGGATACAATGTCTTTAATAGAATTTAATTTGGTTGGAATTTTGGAAGTGATCTCTTGGTGTTGGTTCTAGATTAAAAGACAACAGTTACCCAATTTTTTTCTACATAAAGTTGTATTTTATAAATTGATTTTTCTCTTAACTAAATGAAAAATACAACCACTACAGAACAGAAAAAAATATTCTAAAATCAGAGCAGATTTTAACATCGAATTCCAAAGAATTTTGTGGTTTTTCTACTGGTTGCTTGGTTTGTTTGTTTAATTACAGGTAGAAAGAAGCTGGGTAACACTTCTGGGGAAAAGCAATCACTGTTCTTGTCCTGTGTGCACAGTTCAAAGCTGTACCAAAGCATGCTACCTTTGCCAATGATGACCAGAGGTTGCTTGGAAAGAGCAATGACAGAGGCTGCTCTGGATACAGCAGAGTGTTCAGCCATGCTGATGGGAGGTGGCAGGCAGCATTCCACGTACCTGAAGCCAAGCAAAACAAAAGAAGCTTTGTAAAACATTCAAAACAAGAAATGCTGAAAGATAAAACCCATTGTTTAGCATAAAATCACAGTTGCTACACACCATGTTACAGCACTTATTAGAACAGGATATATTTTTTGAAAATGGGCTTTGAAGTTTGCCCTCCTTGTTTCTTTAATCTTGTAGGCAGTGCTGTTTCAGAGATTTACAGTGACATCATTACAGTGCCATATTAACTCATTCCTCTTTTGCACATTTCATTACAAACTGTAACCTGTATCATGTTATGATGGCATGTTACATTTAGAAGCTGGATTTTCTTATTTTAGAAAAAGAAAAGATGAAATTAAACTATAACTAAACTTTCTTTTGTTCAGTGACTTGAAAAATAAGGAATGTAATCTTTACTCACTTGACAGAGCTCTTATTCACCTGAAGATTCACAAAATCCCCAGGTATGTCAATGTAGCAGGAACCTGGACGACCATACAGACTGGTTCTTACAGCCTAGAAAACATATAATGCCAGTTTTAATCACTGTTTGACAGGATTTGAAACATTTTTATGTTCAAAAAAGCAAGAAAACCCTTCCGTAGGTGGAGAAGGCACATTTTCATTTTGCTGATTCATCACAGGGAAAGCTTCCATGGATTGATTTATACCAATAAATTCAAGTCTCAATAGCTATTTACATTTCTCATGGGTTGATTTATACCAATAAATTGAAGTTTTTATAGCTGTTCCCTTATATACCAGTTGGAGCCTTTCAGCAGATGTACAGTACCAGACTCTAAATTCTTTGTTTAATTTACAATGAGACAATTACATTATGAGCTGTTATGTTTGGAGATACAAAATTAAACATTCATGCTGAATTCTCTTTAAAGTAGCACAAACAGAGTAAAACAAGACAACCAATGCCTCCATTTTCTATTACTTTGGAGTCCGGTTCTTCTGTTGCAGGTAGATGTTCTGCTGAATTTGCACTTCTGGAAACAGCATGATTGTATGCAGAATTTAGGCTGATATGGCTGAAGGGCTGCTACAGCAGTACCAAGAGACTCTTCTAATCCTCTCTGAAGCATTGAGATAAGGATGTGTTTTCTCACTATCAAAAAAACCCTAACAAAGTAACAACCAAACTCAAAACCCAAACAAAACCATCTCCACTTCCCCCCCTCCAAATCTCCTTCACATGACAGTGGTAAAACAGCTGAGGCATTCCATTTCTAGTAATTGCATCGCTCCTTAAGAGCATTTCTTTCATAAAAATTTTCCAACTCTGTCTGAAGCTAACAAAAAACACTAGAAGGATCAATAAGCATCAGACTGGACCAGAATCTATTTCTAACCCATTCCATAGCACTGCTCATAGGAAAAACCTTCCTGGTTGTTAATTTACTCAATCAACCATCACCTCATATCTGAAGGATCAAACTACTTGGAGTAACAACTATACAAAAACACAGCCTCAAAACTGAAACAGAAGGAGACAGTTCCCTGATGTTCTGTTGTTAATTTTGTATTTTTCATACCTTTTCAATAACAGCAGGAATAACCTCCAGGCTGCTTGGGCGGACAGAGAGTTTGTTGTACAGCCTGCCAGCTTCCACCTGAATAAAAGCAAATAACCATGGTATTGGTTTATCAAAGTGATTTGCTCATTTCCATCTCATTTCAACATGAATAAAATGAAAGAAATGAAAAGTAACAAGGTGAAAACTTCCCCCAGAAAAATGCAGTAGCTCAGCTGGCAGAAACTGTCAAAACCATATTCATTAATCTGAGTGTTTTAGTTTTTTTGTTTGTTTTTGGTTTTTTCCCCAAATATCTGGTGTTCCTTTTCTTAGACATTTGGCTTTTGTCCGTCTCAGAACACACAAAGGCAATTTATACTAGCTGGGAACCTAAAACAGACTATGAATTCTAACACAAGTATGGACAAACACATTCCAGCTAACCTGCTGTATTTACACAATGTCAATTTTAAACCAGTAGATGGAGCAAATCAACAGCATTATAAGATTTGTTAGGAACTGTTAAGTGTCTGGGATTATTTTTCCTACAATAATGAAGAAACAACGTCAATTATTTAACTGAAACCTTTCTGTAGAAAGTTGTATGTCTGTGTACCTGTGGGAATTCCTGGAAAGCTCCCATGGTTTCCTGATTTCTGTCAGAAGAACCTCCAATAACAATCAAAGGCCTAGAAAAGTATATTAAAAAACAAAACAAAAAACCTTAAGTGTGTGTGTGTATATATATATATTTATAAATGCAATCACACCTGTCAACTCTTACAGTCAAATGCTACTGCTCTTGGGATGCTGTGCACCCACAGATCTCTGCAGGAATAGGCAGTGACCAGCACAACACAGAAATGGATTCTCAACATCAGCCTGTCAGTCAGTGGCCTTCCCTGCAGCTTTTGGGTCACTACTTTTAGGACAATTTGGCCATATTAAGTGACTTGCACCTAGCATAAAAGTTCTAAACCCAAGTCATACTGCAGGCAATTTGCATTCAAGTTTGACAACCTGGGTGACAGTGGTTTGAGCAGAATGACAACACCTAATCTAGAAAGCATTGGTTGGTCTAAAAAGTATTATGACATTTATTTATAATGGGCACTGTCACATGCACAAGTACAAGAACTAAGAAACACACTGGGACACAATTTTTCATAAAGATTATGCTTTCTTTGCAAATAATTTGGAACACAGCAGAAGTCAGCTGGCTGAGAGCACTTCTCCCTGCATTTTGCTTTCAGTAAAAAAAAAAAAATCAAAGACCAAAGAAATGAATAAAAATTACCATGTCTGCAAGCAGTCCTGATCTCAAATTAGATCATGGCTATGTGAGAAAGGCAGTATTAGTTTACAGTGTGGGTGACACAAGCCACAGGAGCACATTTTTATTATAATTTCCACAAAATGCAATGAACAATTTTCCTACAGTGAATGAAAACTGGTCTTTTATTCAATTTGTAGGTCTAACTCCTTAAAATACTAAATGCTGAGTCAACAGAAGAAAGATATTAATCTGCTTATTCATCCACACTATATTGAAATACTGGGTCAATAGCTTTCTGGGCTTTTCCTCCTAAACAATTTCTCTTCCAATAAGGCCTTTCCTTTGACTGCATTTATCTATGCAATGTATCAAGCTGAAACATTTACAGTGTGTTCCATGAATAATCCTAAATTTAATCACCCATAAGACTTGGGGATATGTGTATCTAGATTCAAACTTAGTAACCAGGCCATTTCTCTGCCATAAATCAAAAATCTCAGTTCTAATCCCCTGGCACAGTGAAATGAGAACTTCAGGCTGCATTGCACCTCTATGAAAAATCATTATGGAAAAATGCACTCAGTGATTGCTCCACACATTTTATTCTGCTTATTCTCTCCCCTCAGCAAAATGGTTATGACTATCCATATATAACAAGACTGACAGTGACAAACCCTGGGTTCCTCTCACTTACCTTTTCCAAATTCATTTCAATGTTTTAATGACCAAGTAATGAAATAAAATTGCAAAACTGGTCTATGTTTTAGGAAGTCAACTCCCAACAGCTCTATCTTGAAAAGATCTAGTTCTGCTCTTGAAGTTTTACATAATTCTAACTAGAAAGAAGTTTATCCCTCAAGGAAATCATTGTACTACTGTCACAATATTGTAGACATTTTGAAGAGCAGTGCTTATAAAGCAAGTCAAAAACAACAGTGAGGCAGAAAGAACACTGACTATAATAAAACTAGTAATGGTAAGCCTTATAGACTTGCAGGAGAAGAATTTTAGTAAACTGAAAAAAAAAATTAATTGCAACAAGCATGGTACTTTAGCATGCTACTGTTTACCCTAAATCTTACCAACCACCACACACTCATCTTTGGAGTCTATTCTCATAGCCAGACTGAGATACAAAAACTTGCTCAGAATGAGACAGGACAGGAGGCAGCAGTATGGTAGGTTATTTTCAGCATGAAATATCAAGAGGTTTTACTCTTGAAAATGCAGTTTACCCTCAAAAATGTCTCCTGCAAATCCATAAGTAAATGCCATGAATGCTTCTGTCTAATAACCAAACCCAGCACTATTCAAAAGCAAGGTTTTCATATGATCTTTCTTTTTTTCAGTCTAAGGTCACATAGTGACAGCAAAACTTTAGTCAATAACTCATTTTTTAAAAAAATAATTTGAACACTAGAGGTCTTTTTGCAAAATGTCAGACTTGATTTGTTAGCATTCCCATTACCAAGCTCCCCTCATCCATCAGCCACTGCTAATTTAATGTTCCAGATCCCAGTGTTCTGGATCACATTCTGTTCTGGGAACACATCAGCTTGGTATTTCTACCCAAAATACCTCAGTACAGCTTTCTGAACAGCTTTCAGTGGCAGAGCAGATCAAGCTGTCACATCTCAGTGAAGGCTTACAGGAGGAAACACTATCACTTTGTACATCATTTAATTCTGTCCTTAATTACTGCTCTGAATGTCTGCATGGGGAGCAAATATGGATTTTAACAATGCAATATATTCACAAGTGAAATACAGTAACTCAAAGGCAATATGGATTTAAATTTAGAGAACACGTTTAAGATGATCTCCATGGTCATGAAAGCATTACAGGCTGGATATCAAGTTAATTTTCAAATGTATCCACACAATCAGCTACACTGATAGATGTTTCTAATACAGACACAATGGGGTAGGACAAAAATGAGGATTTTATCCTTGAGAATACAAAAAATGGAACTAAATTAATTTTAAGGTCGATAAAGGAAGAATTATCCACACAAAAGGGGAAAGCAAGTAATGTACTAAATACCATGGAGGTCAACATCTGGAACAAATACCAACACAGAATTAAATTAAATTACCAGCAGTTAATGGTTGCATTTGCCATCCCACCAAGGGCATGTAAGAAACCTGGACCAGACACTACAAGACATACTCCTGGCCTACAGAGAAAAAAAAAAAAATAAGAGAGAGAAAAGGAAAGTGAGCACAGGGAACACCAAATAAATCATCAACAAAAATTAGTAAGATGCTGAAATATAGAATATTAGTTTTGCTCATGTCATCAAAATTCCTGAATGGCTAGGAATTTGTGTGAATGCCTAAAGATACACATGGAAATCAGAAACTGTGCAGCTGGATCAATCCAACTGGAACAGCAAGTCAACAGCACCCACACCAAGGTGTGCAATGTAGCTGGCTAATCCTAACACAGCTCCTTATTTCCTCCATCACATTTACTCCACCATCTAACATTTATATGCACTTTGGTAAACCCCTTAAGTCTGCAGTTTTCTCCACTGGACTTTATCAGCAGTTACCAATGAAGAAAGCTCACACTGGAAGAGTCCATCTCATTCAACACAAATTTTACTACAATTTAATTCAGGCAGAGACACTCATTATCCCAGGAGAGGAGATAAAAAATTATAATTCTTAACTGATGAGCATTTCTGAACAGATTTGCAGAGTCTTTACATACCTGCCAGTCAAATATCCAACAGCAGATGCAGCATAACAGGCCTGTTGAAAATATTTGAGTTAATTATACAATTATTATTACGTATACATTTCATGATATTTTGTACATAACTTTCAACAAAAATGCTGAAAATAAGCAGGTATAGATTATTGCCTGACCATCAGAGCTCAAATGTAAGTAAAACCACCCCTTTGCCCCTTCCATTATAAAATGTGTCCCTAAAGGCTTATGTGAAAAACCTCAGGAGTCTTCTCCCCTTCTCTCCACATTTCAGGCTCCTGTTGTTACAGGATATTACATAAGAAATGTCTGGGATTCAAAAAAGAAAAAAATCAACCAGATTAAAAAAACCCAACTAAAACCAGGGAAGCAAAATGAATAGAACAATGAATAGAACAATGCACAAAACTTCTGCCTTCTGGCCCTTCTTCTCTTCTTCATGGAAGAGAGATTTGCAAGAGAAAGACAACAAACAGAAAGCCAGCCACCAGTGGCTGAACTGTATTTCAGAAATTTCATTGCATTTCTGAAATACTGTCTTTCAAAAATCAAGCAAAAAGTTGAAATTTCACACTGGAGAGAATAAGCAGATGATTAGGGATTGTCTTTCACAAGCTGAGCTGCTGAAATACTTCTCACTCCACTTTGGTACCACACTTTGCTACATTGACATTTCCAAAAAAAAATGTGTTTTGAATAAAAATCACAGAAGTAACATCTCTAACATGTGGTAGCACAGCTTATCAGCAGTGTTATTGCAGAGTAATTTTTTATGCTATTCCTGTAGTGATATGAAACATTTGGATATAACTTTCTCCTGGTAAAAAGACAATTGTGATCAAGCAGAAACAAGAAGTTTAAAGGTGACACAAGAACTCAAGAATTCACACATGACATTGCCAATACTCTCATATTTTCATGCTCTTGTCTTGAATTCAGCAAGTTCTAACACTTCATGGAAAACCCCCTCATTTTGCAGTATTTTGTAATTTTTTTTAAAGTAAGCTTCTGGCCTTAGAACCTGACTCTTTCATTTTTAAATAGAGTTGGGATTTGATTCTGTAGTTAGAATGCAGAACTTTTGTGATAAGATGCCCACTTTGGTTCCAGCTGCCCTTACCAAAGGGTTCTCAAGCCCAATCCCTTGCCAGCTGCACCAACTCCTGCATGTTGCATGCACACAACTAACTTAGGACACAAATACCAAGAAGAGATTGCTTTGCATATGTAATGATCATTATTAGTAAAGATTAAGAACTAAAAACAAGCAATGTGTGTTGTTAACAAACAGCAATATAGAAAGGGTTTTTTTTTAAGTTTAGAACTGATCTGGGTTATCAGTCTTCTAAACAATTTCAGCAATCACTAATTACCCAGGGGCAGATACACAACACACCCTGAAGAGTTGCAACACAACTCTGCAGTGTTCAAAGGGCATAAGGAGGCAAGTTGTGGCAAACTCATGCCACAATACAGGCCACAGGACACTGGCTTGTGGCTACTGGCAGTGCTACTCAGCTTTTAAATTCATGTTTTAATCTGCTCTTTCTATTCTGCAGTTTTATGGGTTTTTCACAGAATCATGCAGGTTGGAAAAGATTTCCAAATCATTGGCATTCCAAATCACTGAGTCCAACCTTTGACCAATCACCAATTGCCAACTGGCCACAAGTGCCAGGTCCAGTCATTTTTTAACACCTGCAGGGATGGTGACTCCACCTTCCTTGGCAGAATAAGGATAATTTTGTCAACAACATTTGTCAATTTTCCATAACTGATGCCAACCAATAAGTACATTGCTTGATTATTATCTTATAATGAGATTTTTCTTGTGTTTTACAAGAAAATCCTTTTGCTACAGCTGGCCCAGAAATGAGGCAGAAACTCAACCCCTGGGAAAAACCCCTTAATTTTCCATGTACCTTATATCACATACAGCTGCCTTCACCAATACAGGAAGCAGCTGTATACACATCCTCCACAGCCAGACCACACAACTGAGACATAAAATTATGACATCTAAATATTGAGTGTATCTTGAATATACCATATATGACCCTTCATCCTCTCCTCTGCTAAGCAATGACTCTGTCTTCACTGAAGACAAAGAACAAACCAAAATTCACTAAGAGATGCATCTTCATTCATCCATTTCCACTCTCCAAAGAGGAGAAATCCTGGCATTTTGACATTAAAACAAGTCTTTGTGGTTTTTTATTCCACTAAGCAAAAGTATCTCATCATTTACACAGCAGAATGTTTCTTGTCTCCTTCATCTAGTAAAGAGTAATAAATAGGACAACATCTCATTTGGCAGTGCAAAGCAATCTTCTCTGTTAATTACAGACACATGAGGAAATTAATTTTAATCATGTTAATAACCACAGCTAAAAGTAGAATATTTGCTAAATGGCCTACAGGAACATAAAGACTGTGTTCAATTCCCAGTCCTTCCAAGAATCAAACACACCTTTCAAACATGTTTGTATATATTTGCCTCTCTCCTATGTCACAGACTTTCCATAGAGACATGAATTCCTCTAAATTCTCCCATTGCAACATAAGGATGGAAGCATTAGACAGCAAAAACACACAGCTCATGACCACCTGATGTAGGAGAACTACTGTTACAATACTTTGTAGAGGCCTGGAACAAACCAAAAGGTTATTAACCACATAATTAATGGTCCATCTGCCAGCAGTTCAGTAGCTCATCCATCCTGTGCAGCAACCCTTGCAAACCAGGTATAAACCTCAGGTTGTTATCTTCAACCTCAGACCACGCACGAAACTACTGAATGATTAAAGAGTTACTACTATGGGAAACCAAACAAATGCAGAACTAGTGCCATAACATCAAAATTCTGAGGAGCTTGAGTCTAATTTCTGAAACCTACACAACAAAGCTGAAATAGATATAAATAAGACAGTCTATGCTTGATTTTGAGCACTCAGAAGCATTATTACTTTCTATGGTTTTGTTTGGTGAGCTTTTAAAACATAAAGGAAAAAAATATAATTATGTAAATTGTCAGGACAAGTTTAACAATCAACAGGAAAGCTTTCCTCTTTGGGCACTTAAGAGCAGAACATACTCAAGGAAAAAAGGTCAAGAGGTAGGTAATAAAGTCCTCAAAAGGAATTACAATACTACCAATTGGAGTGAGAATGATAATACTGTCCTAGTTTGAAAAAAAAGACATCAGTAAAAGAAAATAGTAAAAGAATTCAACAAAGAAGAATAGTGAAAAGTCTGTAGAAAGCTAGAGAAAACCAAAAAGCTGTGGATGAGCATCTAAAAAACTGGCAGAAAAAATGTGACTATATATCACTTGAAGGAGATACATGTGATGATTTTTTTTGTTCTGTATCACAATGCTTTGCTGAAACTCTTTTTCTCCCTCTTTTCATCCTACCCTTGCTCCCTCATTGGAGAATGGCATTTTAAATGAAAAAAGATGCAATTCCCTTAATAGAAAAGGAGACTTCAAATGGAAGTGGGGAAAGAAGGGCACAAAGAAACCCTCCACCCAATGCACCAATGTTCTCCATCATTCCAGAACAGCAGTGACTGCTTCTGCACAGGTTCTTCAAAGGAAAACTGAGAGATCACATTCTTTTCAGTAAGAAAACAAACTGGGTTTCACTCCAGTGTAAAACAGTAAAGGAAAGGACTGGTCTCACTATAGATAGGTACTTACAGCTTGTTCGTTTCTCATTCCCACATATTTTATTCCAACAGCCTGGGCTGCAATTGCAATTTCAGTGACAGGAATACCAACAATTCCAAACATGTATTCTATATTCTATAAAAAAAAATATTGGAAGAAATCAGATTGTTTTTTCCCAAAAGACAGCATTAATGAGCACATGCCTAACACAGACATGCTAACAACACAGGCAGTCCAGACCTGAAATGTAACAACATCTACAGTCACACAGGAGTTCACTGTGGAAACACACAGAGCTGGCCTCAGCTCGTGTTTACAGCTCAGCCCTGCATTTTGGAGGTTTACAAGCAGGGCAGCAATGGTTCAGTGTCTCAGTCAACACGTGTTTAGTGATTTCTAGTAACCAATTCCTGTTTGGGACTTCTCTGCTCTGTCACTTACCTGTTTCTCAGTATGTCAGCTTGGGCTACTCTGAAAACGCCTCATGGCACCTTGTGTTTTTACACTTTCACAGAAAATTAGCACCAGAAAGGCCCCAAGAACTGTTTGAGATAACACCGTGCCCAAAGAAACGCAGAGATAAAGCAACTACGCTTAACTCGATTACAACAGCCTGCTTTCCTATGTTTCACAGGCCAAGCGCAAAGTCCTCTGTCAACACCAGTGCCGGGTTAGCACCGCCCGGAGCTCAGCGACAACACAGAGCGCTCATCACCGTGAGGGAGGCGCGGGATGGACACCCCGCTGCCTCGGGAACAGCCGCGGGGGGCTGTCGGCATCGCTTGCTGGTAACGGGGGCACCGGCTGAGCTCGGGAATGGGCAGGCTCGGGAATGGGCAGGCTCGGGAAAGGGACACGCTCGGGAATGCGGCAGGCTCGGGAATGCGGCAGGCTCGGGAATGCGGCAGGCTCGGGAATGGGCAGGCTCGGGAATGGGACACGCTCGGGAATGCGGCAGGCTCGGGAATGCGGCAGGCGCGGGAATGCGGCAGGCGCGGGAATGGGCAGGCTCGGGAATGGGACACGCTCGGGAATGCGGCAGGCTCGGGAATGCGGCAGGCTCGCCACAAGAGGGAACCAGTGCCGGCCAGGGGAACGCCGCCCCGGGGTCAGCAGCCCACGGCTGCCGGGGCCGTGCGGAGGGACCTCCCTTCCTCCCTCCCACACAGCGGCGGGGCGAGCCCTTCCGCCACCGGGACAGCGGCGGCGGGGGTGA
>VZRZ01008643.1:1523835-1660943 GCA_013398175.1 Climacteris rufus
CCGCCTCGCCCTCCATGGCCGCCCCTGCCCCGCTGCCGCCGCCCGCCTGGAACCGGCCGCGCCGGGCCCCGGGCCGAAGGTCGCGCGGCGTGACTGACAGCCAGCCCGGCCAATCAGAAGGCGAAGGGGGCGGGACTGAAGCACCCACCCCTGTTCCCACTGGCGGGCGGTGCGGGGCGTTGCCCAGGAGAGCTTCCTATTGGTCAGAGCGGGCAGCCAATCAGAGGCCGGGAGGCGCCGGCCTTCCAGCGTGAGGGTCGCGGCCGGCGCGGGGCGAGGGGCGGGAGCAGGAGCGGGACCGGGACGGGGACCGGGACCGGGACCGGCCTTTCCCTTCCCTGGTGCTGCCGGCGGGACGGGCAGCGAGCGGCCTCGGAGCGCGGGGGGCGGGATCGCTGTCGGCCCGGCCTCAGGGCCCTGAGGGCCTCCGTGAGCCGCGGGGCCGCGCGGGTGCCCGGGGTTGTCGCCCCCGAGCGCTCCGGCTTTGTGGGGCTGGTCAGAGATGGCGAACACGGAGCGGGGCAAAGTACGGGCTGTGTGAGGTGCCGGCGCCCGACGCCGGCGCTCACTGGAAGAAATGTGAGACACCTTCCCAAAATCCCAGCAGAAGGGCGGCGCAGGCCCCTTTACCCTGCTCGGCTCTGCCCTTGCCGGACGTGTCGCTGAAGTGACACCGGTGCCAAGATGTCCCTGCCCCGCCTTCCGGCCTGGCCGTGCCGCCGCCCTCCGCTGTCCAGCCCAACCGCAGTGCTCCATTCGCCCCCTTCAAACAGCAAAACGCCATAGATAACACAGATGACATGGATAAAAACCCTTCGCAAAATCTACACAGTAAAATACCATAATATAATGCAAAAAATAAAAGCAATAGGTAGGAGGGATCAGTGGAAAAAAACTCTGGTATTTCACTATATTTTATAGTATGTTGTATAATATATAGTACTATGGCAGCAACATCACAATCCGTGGATATAATTCAGCCTAAGAAAGACTTTATTTTTTCACAGCCAGTTGAATATTTGCCTAGTAATCCTTACTGTTTATGTTATTACTTATTACTGTTTATGTTGCTATTATCTTACTGATAACCATGTTATACTATATGTTAGGCATAGCTTAACGTGCATTTGCTATTAATCACTTAGGAGGACTCAGACTGGTGCCGTGCTGCTGCCTCTCATCTCGTGGCCGGTTGGATTCTTCTGAGGGTAGAAGTGCTAAGAAGGAGGGTATGTGTTGCTTTGCTCTGTGTATACATCAGCTGTGGTGAGAGGTGACAAACTTACCAAATGTTTCCAAAGTTGTTGAAAAGCACGTCACCGGATGCTTGAATTCACAACATACTGAGATTAGATGGTTCTGAAAAGTTGAATAAGAAAACAGTCTGCAATGTGACTGGGGGGAAAACTTGGCATCCAAACTTAAACACCAGTCTTTTTACCCTTTGTTCCTGTCTAACTGGAATATTGTGACTGCATGACAGCATTACTGCTATGAAATATTTATATTTGGGTGACATGATCCTGCTGAAGCCTGTCTGTCGGGCAGAAGACCACGTAAATCACAGGAAAGGGACATAAAAAGAGATAAAATTATAAAGCATTTCGGGTCTTGATTGAAAGTCATGATTCAGGTGAGGTGACAGTTCTGTAGATCCTAAGCAAATTAACTTCTCTTCAAGGAAAGGATTTATGAGATGGTGTAGCACTTTCCAGTAGGAAAAAAAATCCAGAATGTGGCAGAGACATACTTGGAATCTGAGCAGCCTAAGGGCTGAGTAAACCCTGTTGGTATCCTTGTTTTGGCTGGAAATTTTAATATACCCGAGCCCAGCCGTGGGGCTTGTCAGGGCTCTCCACGTTAGAAGCAATCCATGAGCTGACACAGGGCTGCTGTTCAAGCTGTCAAACAGGGGGAAGGCTTTAGGGAGCACTCACACAAGTGCTCAGCCATCATCTGCAGCACTAGCAGGAATCACAAGCCAGGGTAGGACTCGGAGGAATTATTTCAGTTATTATTTTAGTTGGCCCGGGTTCAGTCACATGGGGCTGTGTAGTTGCATGTTCAGTGCTAAACCTCTTGCGCATCTCCATGAGGAGGAGATTCACAATAGTACTTGTGAGTGTTTCTGACTACTAGGAAGTGAAACATGGTAGAAAAATAAGAACTCTCCAAGCATGTTTGTAAAATACAACATTTTGTAGAAAGCTCCTTACCTGTCAATTATTTTCTCTTAGTGTGTTTGGCTTAAAAAAAAGGGTGAGTTTTCTAACACTTAGCAATTCCATCTTGTGATCTGAAGCTCTCCAACTTTTTCCATCATTAGTAATGATGAATTCTAATTACATCTTAGTTGACAACTTTATTGAGGAGCAGCTGACTAGAACCCATTCCTGTCCTAAATAGGCATTTTGGCTCTGAAGGGGTGACAAAAAATAGAAAACAGAGTTTTGTCAGCGAAGTGCAACACTGTTTATTTTCAGGACTTTCCTAAATTGTGAGAGGTTTCCTACCCTCCCTCTCCCTTCCCCTGCTACTGCTTTGTATCTTCACGTGTGCTTTGGTGTTTCCTCTGCAAAGCTGAGCTGCACAGCACAAGCAGGCCCCTCTGTTCTTGATATGCATTGTCAAATCACCCCCCATGGGTACTCAGTGTTTGCCTCAATATGCAGAATAGCAAGGGTGGCTTGTCGTACATCAGTTTTCAAAACTGTTTATATAAATGCAGTATATTTAATCCATCTGATTACACAGATGCCAAGGTTTTATTCTGCTTTTGTTGTACTTTAAATAAATTTACCCTTGAAGGCATGTATGTATGCACACACTGGCTAATTAAAGCTCAAGGAAATAAGAATATGTAGTTGAGCTTAGCAGCATTGAAGAGCTAGGCTACTGCTGTACCCTTAGAAGTTTTATTATTACATATTATAAAAACAATATTACATATTATTTTATTATTAATATTAAATAATATTATTACATATTAAACCAACTTTGTGGTTGAGCAAACAAGTCTCCTGCTTACCATGGGCACTAAGGTTCTGATTTTGCTGTCCTACAGAGGATTGTGTTGCTACCAAACCAGTGTTGCAAACAGCATGCAGAGCTCATAGAAGGAAACAAGTGCCTTAAACTAAGATAGTACTCACTAAATGCTTTTTCCATTTGTTCATTTTTAGGTACTAAACAGTTGGTGTTTACATAAAAAAAAAGCAGTATTGAGGATTGTTATTAGCTGCTTTTCATCCTGAAATTCAAGCAAAGAGATGTTTTCAGTTAACTTAATCATAGACTTTCTTTTTTTAGGTACAAAACTACATTTAATATAACATGAATAAAAATAAGTCTGTGATTAGTTTAGAATTGATCTTTATTTCCTGCTGAACTCCTAATGGCATCTAGAGAAGACTCTTTATGCCTATGTCTATCAATCTGTAATTGCTCTGGAAAAATTAATAAAGTTGTGGATCACGAAGATGGAAAGGCACTAAGAGTGTTTTGGAACATTTTCTTTTTTCTTGGATATGAGTTCCCAAAGAACAAATAAAATTAAGAAGTCAGTAACTGAACTTACAGCTATCAATATAGAGCACCAGTGCATCTTTCCTCCATGCTTTTTCAACTTCATTGATATTCAGGATTTAATGCTTTAATGAATGGATTTTTGATTTATTGTTATTAGTACAAAAGCATTTTTAACCTTACCTATCTGTATTGTACAGGAGGAATGTGGATCTGAATTCCCTCCACATTTTTATAAATGTTCAAAGAAGCTGCACTGTAGGAGAAATATTTGCCTGTTACATATGTGGAGTTGGAATACAGTGAATCCATAATCCATTAGGAGAGGCATTTTCATGATAGAAAGATAGATAGATGCAGAAGTAGTATCTAGTATAGACCTCTTGGCAATTATCTATTTCAGTATTGGTAAAATAAGTTCTATTTCGGCATCACTACTAAATGCAGTCTCCAAGTAATTTTAGGAAACACTACTTTTAAATACATCCCCCATCAGCAAACAGGGGAGGAACAAATCTGTGAGCTGCTTTTAACACTTCCCAAAGATGCTTTGATATATATGGTGAAATAATCTATACATGGGTGTTAATTGTAAAGGGAAACCAAGCAAGGAGATCAGTAGAACTAGATGTGAAGCTGAAACATTTTTAAACAGGACACAGTTATTTAAAGCTCCAGTGTAGATGGATTTAAGGTTTATTAACAAAAAAGACACCACACTGCTGGGAGTCTCAGTTACCATCCATGTTTAATCATAAATTGAAATGCCTGGCACGATATTTTGCTCAAGCTCCCCCCAGCCCACCTGTTTGTTTTTTTCTCTAGATCCACGGCACCCACCATGGTGGCTCTGTGCTGGAGGCTGCCCATCTGCTTTCTCCTCTTCCAAGCCGTGGCAGGAGGAGCAGGGAGCAGGGAGGGGCACTACACCGCTGCCGTGTACGAGCACCAGGCCGTGCTGAGCCCCGAGCCCGCGGCCGCGGTGGAGCGGCGCGCCGCGCTGCAGCTCATGGGCAGGAACCTCGACATCTACGAGCAGCAAGTGGTGGCTGCTGCCAGACAGGTAGGGCCCGCCTCAGAGCACCTGTGAGTGCCCAGGGTAGCTACAGAGGAAGTGCTGTTTGTGGATAATCCTTCACATTTGGGTTCCCAGGCAACTCAGGCCCTGTTTATGTACAGAACTCTGGGCTGGGTGCTCAGACGATCTGACCTGCCAGCAGCTCTGGAAAAGAATCAGGCCAATTAGCATCCCGCCTGACTGGGGTTATTCCAAGCTTGGAAAAACATGCCTACAGTTATCCAGTGTAGGGAAATTAATTTTCTGTTTTGGTCTGAATACCTAGCTCCTTTCTGTTGTCTTAAATGGAAGGGTTTCCTTGAAGGATTGTCTTACTGGCAGCTGTCTCGGGTTGGGTTTTATTCCTGTGCTCTCAATGGAAATTCCCAAATGTTTCTAAAAACTAAGGAAGTCAAATGCTTTGGAAATTAATGTTCCACTGTTAACAACTTTGTGGAACTAAAGTTTTCCATTCCTTTATCCTACACTCCGTGGAATGGTCCTCAGTCTAAATATATCTAGAGGAGAGAGACTAGTATTTCCAGCTGTTCTTATGCACAGCCCTCTTTCCTCCCCTCTCCAAGAAACCCTGAAGCTGGTTCTAATCAGAGGAAGCTAGTGGTATTGTCCCTACACAGAGAAGAATTGATTTTCACAGATATGTTTTTCTGGGAGAGAATAATCACCATTTTTATATAATTTGAAAACATGATTTTTTGTTTTTTGTTTTTTTTTTTTGTGAGAAGTTCAGATGTCTGGGCAGAAGTATAATAGCAATTTTTATGCAGCCCTGCACCCAAAACATATAAATTATCCCAAAGCCATGGAATAGATAACACAAACTGACTTTTGAACAGTAACAGGAATTTGAATGACTGGTGCTGCGCCTGATTTAACAGGAATCCACCTCATTTTTAGGAACAATTCAGAACTCCCTGAACTTCAGGCAGAGCCAGCCCAGCTCTGGCCTGTCTGCATTTTTGCCAGGCTGTGCATTGTTTTCACAGTCAGTCTGTTTCTGAAACCAACACTACCAGTACCCTGTCCAGCCCTATATACCTAATCAACTGAGTGATGCTGCTCCTTTGACAAAGTTTATCTGCAAATAGCATAATTCTGATTTAAAAAAAAAAAGACAAGTTTTAACATCATCAGTCTTTAACCTGAATGACAACATTCTCATGACTTGCGTGAAGGGAGAACACCTTTGGTAAGAAACGGGATGAAATATGCTCTTATTTGCATCCCCTTAAAAAAAAAAGGCAAACAGTTTGCAAGATAAAATTATGTGTCAGGTTAAGTCATTTTTATAATACACATACTTACACACCTACATATCTTTGTTTTACATACAGGGGGCACAGATCATTGTTTTTCCTGAAGATGGAATCCATGGCTTCAACTTCACCAGAAGCTCCATTTACCCTTACTTGGATTTCCTTCCACATTCACACTCTGGGAAGTGGAATCCCTGCAAAGAGCCCCATTTGTTCAATGACACAGAGGTAAATGTAGGAGTGATGCCTGCAGGGGGGGATAACTGAGTGCTCCAAGTGGGAAATAACTCCAGTTGTTTTCTTAGGGAAGTAAGCAAGAAGTTTAACAACTCAAAGTAGCAGATTCTGTTTTCGTGGATGCTCAGGCTCTGCTGGTTTCATTCTTAGCAGAGGAGGGGTTAGATCCATACATGCAAGGAGATAAGTTGTGTATGAGCCATCTGGATTTGTCATCTCCTCCTCCCCAACCAAATGGTAATTACTCTCTAGTGAGATACGTTGTGTGTGATTTTATTTTAAACAATATTATTTTATACAAAACAACACAGTATCTTCACTTTTTGTGCATTCTCTTTACTTGGGCTTACTGACTTACTGACATCATAACATTCTGACTCAGCAATTGTGTACAATGAGCAGCACAAGTACCAGGACTTGATCTGCTACCATGTAATAGAAGTCACAGCTTGACACAGACCAAGCAGGGTTACATAGGATGTGAGCTGTGTCTTACAAGAACAGTGTTTGCACTGACTGTTCTGGATCTGAACTGAAAATAAGCATGGTTAGTAAATACAGACTATTCATTCTTCGTAACATTACAGTACTCAGCATAATGAAAGAAATCCTGCACATACCTACTAAGCAGAATTTGTGTGCAAACAGGAATTGCAGTTGTAACAATGATCTATTTGGGCCTATCACTCTTTGCTACCAATGATCATGGCCAAGCAAGCAAGAACTTCGTTTGCCATTCAGATGCTGTTTGGAGATTGCAGTAATGTCAGTCTTTGGTATGGAAGAAATATCCCATTAATATTGTAGTCTGCAACTTTTTCTATTTCTTTTCTGTAGCTATGCAAAGTCTATCCATTTACATCTCAGCCTCTCTAACTTGGAGCTAGTAATCGCTTTTTTAAAATTTGTATTAAAAACACCCAGTTGCAGATGATCATTATTAGACATTTGTTGTTCTAAAGGCACACACAGATCAGTTATGCTGCCTTGGCAAAGCTTTCAGTTGATCTATAAAGTCACTGGTACTCCTCCAAGTCATAAATTTCTGAAAATTAACACCTTGAGATAGAAAGATTTATAGATTTATTTACTCACTTCTCAGGAAATAAAACTCATATAACTTTTTTCAGTGTTATTTTGAAGTTAACACTTTTCTGCCTACAAAGCTGCTGAGTTCAGTACCTTTTGTCACAAAATCATCAGCATTTTTAAATTTAACAGATACGGTCCAATGTGTTGAATGTTGAACCCAGCCGAAAAACACTAATTTGGCAAGGATTAAATAAGTCATAGGTGGTGAGGTGAACCCGAAAACCCCCTCCAGGCTGGGCAGGGCTGAGCTGTGTGCACGCCGTCCGCAGGTCATCCAGCGCCTGAGCTGCATGGCTCTGCGGAACGGGATATTCGTGGTGGCCAACCTGGGCACGAAGCGGCCGTGCGGGCGCGCCGAGCCCGCCTGCCCCCCGGACGGGCGCTACCAGTTCAACACCGACGTGGTCCTGGGCAGCAGCGGGGCGCTGGCGGCCGCCTACCGCAAACACAACCTCTACTTCGAGCAGGCTTTCGATGCCCCCCCGCAGCCCGACTACGCCGCCTTTGACACCCCCTTTGCCGGCAAGTTCGGCATGTTCACTTGCTTTGATATGCTCTTCTTGGAGCCCGCGGTGAAGCTCGTCACTGAACACAAGCTCAAGCAGATTGTTTATCCCACTGCCTGGATGAACCAGCTCCCCCTCTTGGCCGCCGTGGAATTCCAGCAAGCTTTCGCAACCGCGTTCAATGTCAATATTTTAGCAGCCAATATCCATCACCCTACCCTGGGCATGACAGGGAGTGGCATTTACACCCCAGTCAAATCTTTCATCTACCACGACATGGAAAGTTTTGGTGGCAAGCTCATAGTAGCAGAAATTCCCGTGATTGCCACAGATTATAAAACCAATTTGGAGAGTAATGAAAGATTCAGAGAGAACTTACGTGACTCACGCGGGACTTTTACGAGCACCTCGCTGGATGATGAAGTTTGTTTGAAAGAGCAAGAAGAGGCTCCCGGCAGAGTGTCTGAAAAAGGAAATGAACAGTCACCTCCCCCATTTTATGCAGAAATGATGTACGACAACTTCACTTTTGTTCCTGTATGGGGGGAAAAAGGGGAGCTCCGGGTCTGTGCCAACACCCTCTGTTGTTATTTAAATTATCAGAGAGCTGTTTTAACTGATGAGTTCTATGCTTTGGGAGTGTTTGATGGGCTGCATACAGTGCATGGCACGTACTATGTCCAGGCCTGTGCCTTAGTGAAGTGTGGTGGTCTCAGCTTTAGCACTTGTGGACAGGAGGTTACAGAGGCCACTGCTCTGATAGATTTCCAGCTATGGGGAAATATGAGTACCCCTTACATCTTTCCTTTGCTGCTGACATCTGGTATTACCTTGGACTTTGCTGATCACAGGGGCTGGAAAAACAACCACTATTTCATGAGCAAAAATAGAACATCTTCTGGCCTCCTGACAGCTGCTCTGTATGGACGATGGTACGAAAAGGACTAGCACAGATACTTGCCTGAGTCAGAAAACAACGGCCCAAATGTTCAGAGTACGTATCTTAACAGAAGGTGTTGAATACCTGCATTTGCTAGAGGTTCAGGTGTGTTTGTTACATGGCTGACTGATAAGGTTCCACATTTGAAATGGTAAGTGAAGCACTCACCCCAAGAGGCCCTAAGTACAGTCTCTACCCTGGTAGCTTGTGTCCTGCCAGGAGTGACAGAACTGCCTTGCAAAGATAAAGGCCTTGCTGTGATGTACTGAGATGGTTTATGCTGGGAAAATAACACTTCTCATTTCAAATGAATTTGTTTCTTTTAATTTAATCCTTTGGTTTCCAGGGGTCCTGGCTAGGAGTATGGAAATGAATGGAATGGAAAATTATTGCAAGAGGGGAAAAAAAAAAGGAAGGAAGACACAAATACTGTGTATGACATGAATGAAAATATGTAGGCATTCCTCCATATAGCTTGTATGTGCTGAAGTTCTGATTTCTGGTTAAGGTGCCAGGATTGTTTGTTTCTTAGAGTCAAAAACTCCCAGCTGAAATCATCACTATTTACTGGCCACTCAGGTATCTGTCATCCTGTTAGAAAAATCTGAGTTTTCTCATATACATTTAACAGTATCTGAATGCTACAGTTTTAACATCTACAGAACTGCTAATCTGGGGAACAGGATATCAAGTGATTGTTAAAAACTAGACTGCAGTAAGGCACAATTCACAAGAAATTATGTTTAAAGAAAACATCAGCAATGAATATCAGTGACCGTGGTCGGTACTATGTGAGTACTTGAACTTTCCCTGTTTAAAAGAGAAGTCATTTCAAGACTGTTTTGACTTTAAGACATCTTATACATTGTTCATTAATCTATTCAAGAGGAGTTATGAAAAGCACATAATAAACTGCAGGATAGCAAGGTTTTTGCATCAATGCTTCATGTGCCAGATGGCAGGTTTGTGCTGCAGAGTGAGTAAAACACACCATTCTTTCCAGAGCAATAACTAGAGTAAGTGCCATAGCTGTTCTACTGCAGGGAAGAACTTGGGAAGAGAATATTCAAAGGATATTAATTTGGGCTTAAATTCAGACAAGTTAATGTATTCTCAAGCATTATAATTTTATGTGGTCTTATTGGCTGTTATGACTTCATCTGGGTAATGGCTGTTGAGTAATGGAATAAACACAACTGTTCCTTTGGTGAGTCCTTGTGTTCCAGCTGCTCTGACTGTTGGGCTGAGAGGAGCAGGGCGCTGACAGGAGAGCTGCAAGTCTCTCTGGGGGTCTGAGTTGGTTCAAACTCAAACCACTGCAGCTACAGGGACGTGTCCTGAGAGGTGCTCAATCAGCTCCTGCTTTCAATGAACTCACCTGCTGGTTTCAGAAAGCAAAACAACCAAAAAATTGCTGAATTTCTACCTTAAGGTTTCTTAGCTATTTGCACAGAATTAGTGTATAAATATTGAAGGTCTTGGACTCTATGAAACCTTCCTTCTCCAGTCTGTATCACTGTGAGTCAGGCCCTCGTTGAACACCGCTTTGATACAGAAGCAGACCAGGTTTGTTTATCCTGCAGAATATACTGGACAGAAATATGGAGAGGGGAATGTCTGTATCTCATTAGGCATACACTTGCTGATATGAAAGTAGGCCATTCCACCACAGGGTTATTAAAAATCATTAATTCTTTGGCACCCATGGTGGTGTTCTTGCTGAACGCTGCACGATTCCAGGACGTACAGGGCAGAACAGAAAAGCATTTGAGGTGCTTATGGATGTTTCTGCTTCTAGTACCACACAACCAGGTCTGAAAGAATGCAACAATGAACAAATGGAGATTTCAGCTCTTGGGACCCTCCATATTGGAGGCTGAAAAACATGCAGCTTCATCCACTAAAATACTTACTGGGATTCATTTCCAAAGCAGTCCATGATCACAATAAGAAAGGCTAAACAAATAAACAGCATTACACCTATTTACCATGCTTAAGGCAAAATAAATATTTATCTGTGAAATACTTGCAAAGTGTGTCCCAAAGAGCTATTGTAGCTTTGAGTGTTAGAATTGTTAGAAAACAAGACCTTCTGGCCTTCCTGTTTGCATGGGGCACATTTCTGTCTCCTCCCTGAGAAGAGCATGCGGTCAGTATTAGAGTGTGTTCTCATACCTTGTTCCCTCCACCCAGAAAAGCAGCCTTTGGCAGAGACTAAAGGTTGAACAGGCAGTAGCAGACAGGATTCATTACCAGCAGCTACTGCCCCCTGCCACCCTGACCTCTGAGAAACATCAGATGTGTCCGTTCTGACACGGGTGAGCAGCAGTAACCGACCGTGCCACCGCACATCCGTGGCTTTTGGAGCAGCAATCCCAGCACTGCCCTGTTCCCAAACAACCCTGTGCTCATGTGAGTGAAGCTACTTACCACACACACAGGAGGAGGGAGAAGCCTTCAGCAAGCCCATCATCTCATACCTTTTCAAAGGATTTGAACAGTTTTTTAAGGCTTCCTGAACCATTCCTGTCTGAGAGTGGAACAAAACCACATCAGGACACAAGGATCTTTTGACACAGGGGAAGTACAGCTGAAATCTGGAACAACTTAAAACACCCAGTCTGTGGACCAAAGTGAAACCAGCATTTGGAAATTTGTACTGACAGCAAAGGAATTTCCTTTCTGAGCAGACAGCAGAAGATGGTGTCTTTAAAGAGCCATGACACTGCTCCTGGGAAGGGAAAGACAACCACAGAAACTGTCCAGGCAGGGATAACAGCACACAAGTCAGAGGTGTTGGGAGGTTCCTCATAAGGGATCTGCTGCTTCAGGATTCACAGTGCATTTTCCAGGTGGATGTCAGGATACTCTGCTTACAGTGAGAGAAAACACCAGAGAGCACATCAAAGGAGCAGCTGGAAAACAGGACCTTGGAGTTAAGCTATGAAGAAGCACGGGAATAGGCTGAGGAACTGGTGACACACTGATACAGCCTCTTCAGATCACAGACCTGATCAGTTTAATAGATTAAGAAGATTGTTAAGAAAACTATGCAGACAGCTTGAGTAACAAAGTTTGACAAGGGACAGAAAATACACGACAGGAGAGGACATCAATTATTAGATTTTGCTTTAAAACTATTTAAGATATCTAATCTATTCTTTTAACATAAAAGAACACCTGAGACATCAGACTTAAGTCAGGTCCCAGGTACACAGAGAAGAAAACCTGTATATCTGTCATCTGACAAGGCCTGAAAGCAGGCTTCATTTTGTTCTGCTGTAAATCTGAACAGCGAGAGTTCTGGCTGCTTCTAATTCAATTTTAATTTAAGAAAAAAAGAGAATGGAAGGTGTTTTTTTCCTCTTTAAATATTTAGTGACACTATCAATGTAAAGACAGCTTGAAAGGCTTTTTAGGTTCTCTATTATTTAACTTTGTTTACAGTTACATGGGGGAAAATTGCAAGATCTCTTTTCCAACCTCAGCCTGAAAATTGCCAAAGCATAGCATGGAATGGAGGGAGCTCAATTTATCCTAATGTAAAATAAAACACAGCACACCATGGATAACTTAAATACTGCTTTATTTGAAGACAAATACAGTGCTAAAGAGACTGGGCTACCAGGTTGGAAAGAGTCGCAAGAAATCTTCAAGTCCCGCAAGCAGGGACCTCTTCCTCCTGTCAGGAATATTCAGTTGCAAGATGAGTTGATTTGGAAAATTTTAGTCACATCTGTAACTAATCTTCCCCAGGGAAAGGAACCAAACCACTCCTGTGATCTTCCTGGGCTCTAGATGGCTGAACAGATGAAGGAAATGCTCTTTCCAAGGCTGCCAATGCAGACCGTTTTCCTCTCAGTAGGTCTGAGAGGGAACACAGATCAGGCTGAGGGGCCTGGGTGACAGGCACAATGTCCAGTCTGCTTCTCCTGTTACAGAGTAAAACAAAGGGACTTTGATTGGAAGGCTTATAGTTCATCACAAATGCAGTAACAGGTTGGTTTCTTCAGAATAGCTGGTTGTTTCCTTGTTTCAGATTAGTGCACAGTGATAGTGGTGCACGTAACATTCTTCAATCCATATGGATATTACAGTGAGAAAAGGACTGCAGAAAAAGCAAAAATCCAGTGCTATCAGCTGACAAAGAGGCCTGTGCTGTGTCTCTTCTCATTTCATAGAATATGTTTGCAAGTGACCCACAAAGATCATCGAAGTCCAGCTCCTGGCCCTGCACATGACCACCCCAAGAATCACACCACGTTCCCAAGAGCATTCAGCACTCCAAGTTTCAGTCTCTAAAGTTTGGACACCCACATTTTATAAATTCTCATCTTGACCAATTCAGAGTCACAGCTACACAATTATATACAAGAAAGATTTTTCACCCCAATCAGAATTCTTCTCCAACTGTCCTGTCACCTTCTGCAGCATATTAAAGAGGATTATAAGGAAATCATTACAAATCACTGAGATTACTGCAAGAGGCAGTAACTACCAATCTTGGATTTAAGGATTTGTATGAATTTTCTTGACCAACTTTAAGAATTTAAATACTTTTTTTTGGGGATATTACTATGAATTTTGCCAAGTTTAAATCCAGACCTATGGAAGTTGTGTCAAAAGTTTAAACTACTTATTAAGAGATCAATAAAGGCCCTTCTCTCCAACCAGGACTGGATTATCAGAAATTACTGTCATCAGGAGTCAATGCTTTTAAACCAAAAAAGTGTGATGGCATTTCTGTTGTGAGGTGGAGAGGTACCATCAGCAGAGGCCCACAGAGCTCCCTCACCTGCCCTGTGGTACACAGAGCCAAACAGCAGAACCTCCAGTCCTCCAGAAGTGCTGTTTCCATAAACATGTACCCTTTTTATTTCGGTTTCAGTTTTTTAAGTTGTGAACTTCACTGACCCAAACATGGGGTTGAGTAGTATGGGCTCCCTGCAGACATCCAGCAGTGTTAAAAATGTTCCATGATTGTGACAAACTTCTCACAACTAAATGCTGAGCAGTTCTTTGGGCAGTATTCACTGTTGCTTCCCATCTTTCTACAGGCTGATCCTCTCACACAGTTATTGCAGGATCAACAACAGAAAGGTCACAACACTGTTTTTTGCAAAGGAGAAGCTGAGCTACTAAAACACTTGTGTTATCCCCAACCAACTGCATTTAATGAACATTCTCTTATTTTCTTTGTAAACTAGATATAAATAGAACATATTATTCTGGATTACTGCAGTAGTTGTTGTCTTTAAATGGACATAATCTCTGGGCAAAACAGGAAGGCTAATTCCTCTCAAAACCAGAATTAATTGGGTTGGAGAATCTGTAAACACTGTCTCATGCTCCTTTTTAATCATCTTCTCTACAGTTTAGGTAACAGCTTTGGGATCTTTAGTGCCCCATCTGTGAAGATATTAAAAGCAGCAAAACTCTGAAATAATTAATTTTTACATACTAAAATTTTTTTTCAACCAAACATTTGTTAATGTTTTAGCCTGGTAGCCAAAACCAGAACATAAGTCAGAATTTTAAACAAAATATATGACCAGAAAAAACCTCAAACAATTGCAACCAATCTAAGTTTAAGAAGTCCTATAATAAAAGCTCTGACTGCTCCACATGTATTTATACAGCTATTTTGGAAACGTCTAGCATGGGAAGGTAATAAAAAGTAACAGGAGGAAATACAAAGCAGGAGACACAGAAGTCAAGATTTTATAAGGAATTACAAGAAGAATCTTCTCAATTACAGTAGGGTCACTCTCAGGGGGAGACAGACTGATTCTTCATCTTATCAGCATCCAGCATTTACCCTGCAACACAACACCCTGAAAGTAACAGCTCAGCCTATGAGGTTAATACTGACTTGGCATTAGCTCCTGCAGAACATTTATCCCCAGGACTGAAAAACCCATAAAACATCCCAGAAGTCAGAGGACACAGAAAGCTGAGCAGAGCCAGCTGTCCTAATTCCTCAAGTCCATGTGATTTTTTTTTTCCCCAGGACAAAAAGGGTTTCTTTTATTCTAATATATTGCTTCAGTAGTGCAGCCAAGGCTCACTGCTCTCCCTTGATGAAAGTCCAAGAGATTGTTTGGATGAAGGCTGTAAGAATAACTGAGCCATATTCATCTGTAGAAAATCAGGAGGATTTCTTTTAGAAAAGTGAAGGTTCCAAGATAATTTTCCATAAATGAACAGGCCTCCAACTGAGGCATGAACGTTTTTTTTAAACCCCCACCAACCACCATCAACGTTATTTGCTTTTCAGAAACAAGGCACCTGCTGTTCCTTGCCCTCTCATTAAGAAAGTGGTCTCTGACCACTTAAAGCAGCATGGTCTTTAAACAAATCACATTCCATTCTTGGAATTAGACCATATTACAATAATAGTCTCAATTACCACTTACAAGGCACAATTACTGTCCCACCCATGCTGCCAGGTAGTAATAGAGGTTTGTTTGGTTTGTTTTGTTCTTTAACAAATACATGCAAATTGCAACATACAGACTCACTGAATAAAATTGTAATGATGAGATAAATGAGATACACAAATCATGTTAACTCTGAATTCATAAATGGGCTTAAGAATTCATCATTTAAAAAGACAGATATTTAGCTAAAAAAAGTTCACAAAACCTAACTTTAAAATACTGCAATTTAATGCAATGAGGAACTTTTCTTCCTCAAGAGGTGAGCAGCAATGAAATGAAAGAAAGGCACAATTCCTGATTGACATAAGGCAACAAACATAATCAACAGCTCTATTTTCTACATATCCCTGCATTCCACATCCAAATCTTTAACTTTTAAACAAACCAGTGCCATCTGAGCTTTTCCTCCTGTGTCATGCAGGCACAGAGTGGACATGGCCAGCTCAGTCTCCTCGGTGCTGCAGTGTTTCCAGGGAGGCTGCAGTGTCCCTGCTAGAACGTGCCCTGTGGCCACAGACACCACACAGGGATAACAGGGCATCTGCAAGTCAAGGTCAGCACAGATAACAAAGGCCTACTAACATCATCCTTTCACAGTGCCTTTGAATCAACCAAAAATGGAGATTTGAATGAACAGACACATGCAGTTGTTACCTTTTAAATAACAGACACAGGACTTGGCCTTCTCATCGCGTTTCCCACGAGCATTTGAGGAAAAGATGGGTGGGTGCTGCTTCTGCCTTTGCACTGAAATGGTTGCAGTGAATCTCAAGACAGCCAATATGGATCTCTGAGCTGCCTGTGTGCCTGGCTCAGGCACAAACATCACTCCCACAGAGCCACACACATGAGATGCAGAGGGAAGAAACCAGAGAAATCACGACCTCCCTGAAGTCATCTAATTCTGCTCACAGATAAACAACGAACACAGGCACAAATGGTTAAGAAAGCAATATTTATAAGGAAGCCTAAAAGAATAATGAAGTAATTTAATATTTAAAATGACTTTTAAGTAGCTCACCTTCACTTTAGAATCAAAATGCTGGCAAAGCCGTCGTGAAGTAGATTTTATAAATTCCAGCAGTTCAACAAGAGACCTTGTCATTAATTCTTAGTACATAGAAATAAATTATGCATTAGTAGAACTCACATTTGGGTTTTATTATACTCTGTAAAATATACAGGAATCTTGAAGTACTGAAAGAGTGCAGGTAAGTACAGTATTCAAGCAGTCACTATTTCTATGTACATGCTCGTTGAATTCTTCAAAAACCCCACAAAATTATCAAATAGATCAAAATATTGTCCCATGTTTCCACACTATGTTCAGAAAAGCAGCTGATAATTTACAATATCAAAGACTTCCAGTTTCACAATACAAAAAAAGGATAAAAATGAAATTGGAATCAGTTTGTAGTAATTTATTTGTACTTTGCCAGGACATGCAAGGATTCCTTGCATGTACATAAACAAATTCACTTGAAAAGTAACAGTTATAGTTAAAGCAGAGCCAAATAAAGTAAATTCATATTTAACAGACAAGACTTCAGCTTACTTATGTCAGTTTTTCATTCTTCAGGCAATTAAAAAAAACACAGTAGTCTGTTATAAATTAAAAAAAAAAAATTTGGGCAAGTCTGAACTACATTACAGGGACCTGTTTCTGCTGTTTATTTTCTAAATGGAGCACAACAAAGATACACAGCTCTTCCCACAGACCAGACACTGTACTTTTTTCTCTAACAGGGAAATATACTTTTAAATCCACCTCCCCCCTTCCTTCCCCCTTTGTAAATCTGGGATTAAAAAAAAGAATTGACAGGGATATACAGTTTTAACCTTACATACAAATTTATGATGTAAGGAAGTAGATAAATTACTGAAAAGAACTCTCAGTCACAACAGGGTTATCAAGACATTTCAATTCAATTTTTTATGCAGTTTCATAGTTTCCAAGTTACTCGTGTATTTTTAAATTAAGAAAAATCTCAATCCAAAACCCAAAAGTAAAAAAAAACAACTTGTAACTGTGCAACAATTACTTCTTCCCTCCCACATCTCCCACCCCTTCCCTTGTTTATTACACTGTACATTTTTCACCCTGACTTCACCTTGTTAGCTGGTTTAATTTTAGTATTATAAAAGTATGACAGATTATTTTCATTTCACCTTAAAGAAAAAGAAAATAAAACTTAAAAGTACATCTGCTTTCTTTCATGGTACATTTAATAGTGTCGGAAGGCTTTCAGATTATTAAAAAAAAATAAAATTCAACATTTAAACCCAAATCTAAGCTTCTTTTCCAGAAGTAATTAAGGTTTGGTTGAAACAACTTCTCAAATAACCTATTCCAGTTTTCACAAAAACGTATTTAATTAAAAAAATCTTTAAGTTATTTGGTCCTTTGGCAATTTGCAGCACAAACAATGCCTACTGTACCAAACTCATTTATTGCCTTCAAAATGGTTTTAGTTTTATTGAGAGTATTTAAATCTAGCATCCTCTGTGTTGTACAATGGTGTTGTTCATTTACATCAAGTTGGGTGCCCAGTCTGCAGGAATGACTCCTGGCACCAGAAACAGAATGGCAGAATACGGTTAAATAAAACAGTTTGGACATTCTTTATTTTTTTTCTTTTGTCATGGATTCCAAGTACTTATTCAAGAATTTATGCTTCTTCTGCAAAATATGCTCTTAAAAATCTTCCTAGAGTCTCACAGATTTTTTTTTTTTTTATATGCAACCACAATAAAAAACATCTTCTCAAAGGTGTGTCCTCTTCCTGTATTCAAACAGCAACAGCTTTCTGACAGCTCAGGTCTGACCTTGCAGCGTGAGGGTTCACTCAGACCTACAAAATGTGTCTTCTAATAGGTCTCAGAATCGGAGTCATTGAGCTCGTCTTCTTCCGTGTAGGGGTAGCCACCTTCCCTGGCAATGTTGTTGAAAGTACAGTAGGAGCTGTGGTCGCTCCTGACGATGGGCAAGGAGTCGAAGGTGACGGTTTTGGAGGCGTTGGTGTAGTGGTTAATGGCATTGAAGGCGAGGGAGGGCAGGCTGCTGCTGGGTGGAACGGGCATCATGGTGGCCAGGATGAGCGCCAGGCAGTCGGCCACGTCCTTGGTGGGCGCGCAGGCCAAGGCCGGCGTGTAACCTGGGGAGCCAAGGAGAAACAAAACCTGCTTTGAACTGAAAGGCCACGAGCAAACTGCTCCAAGATCATACAATCTTTCAGCTGCAAAAGTATTTTACATTGCTTAGTTCCGCTCTGTTATAAAAATAATAAAAAAAAAAATTTCAAATAAATGCATTATCAATTAGTGTTTTTAAACTTTGGTTACAAAAACAACCTTGAAGTTAATGGGCTTTGCAACAAAGATGTCATTGTCCAGTTAAGCAGTCAGACACTCTGGGCCAGTGAGAAAAGCCTGGATCTGAAAATGGTGAGGAAAGTCACCTGGCTGAGGAGAGACAACTAACAGTGATGGGTGATGGCATCCACTAAAGAGCCACTGCAGAAACTACAGCTCAACGTGTTAAATGTTTCTTCATCCAGAAGCTTCCACCACAGCTGTTCATCACAAACAGTTACTTTAATAAAATTGCTGTCTCACTAACAAGCTGGCTAAAGCATCAGGGCCAATTAATTAAAAAGGCAGAGTATAAATTTCAATTAACTTATACCTTATTACAATATTCAGTGTAGTAAATTATAAAGTCAATATCTAACTTTAACTGGGATATAAATTAAGAAATCCAGAGAAGTTTGAGGAAATGCCAGCTGGGTTAGGGGGCTAGGATTTGCAGAGATCCTTCTTGGTTGCCCAACTGGTCCAGCCAAACTTCTGCCAGGCACTGCTGCTGTGACAGCCCCCAAATGCAGGAGGTCTCGGGCTGTGGAGTGATTTGCAGTCAGGTCACATAGCTGTGACACCTCTTCTGGGTTTCTGGGGCTCTAACAATTCTCCACCATTGTTCCTTCTGCAGCTTCCCCTTCTCTCTGTGCTTGCCTCCACTCATTCAATGTCAAGAAAAATGCTTCAGATTCTCCTCAGTGGAGATCTGTGCATGGCTTCTGTCTCGCTTAACCATTCCCATGGCACCTGAGGACACAGGTCTCAGGTGTGTCACAGCACCGAGGCCCTGCACTTGGTGGTGACCCTGGCAGCTCTGAAAGCACAGCAGCCTCTTGAGTACAAGCACAGATCACAGTTAACTCAGCTGTCCAGAGCAGGACAAGCTCCCTCTCCCTGGCTCCAGCCGGCAGCACGTGCCCAGGTCACCCTGCAGTGCCTCTCACTGTGGGGGACAGACATGCCCACAATGAGCTCAATGGGAAGACTCATGTTCAGCTACATTTGGGAGCCTGAAGTCCTGCACTGTCCCCAGTCCACAACTCAAAGGTGTACAACATCCCAGTAAAAAGCACACAAGTAATTTAGAATCATAGATGGCTTTAAAGCAAAGCGCATGATGGACTTCTACCCAGACTGCAGGAAGGCAGGGACAACAAGGCAATGCCCATTCTACCAGCAAGTGTTTCACGTACTAAGGAACCATCTTTATTGTAGAAGTAGGTCCAGATCAAGTTTTAGGATAGAACTCAGGAGCATTTACTGTACTGTACAATTGCACATAAGTATTAAACCAGTAGGCACATTACGGAAAATAACTGTAGCCAGAAATTAAGAAAACAGCAAGCAGGGGACAGTCTTGCAGCTGAACTATTATTTGCTCAGGACAGACCTTGTGCTTGATGCTTTGAACAGAGCAAGACAAGAGTCCCTGCCCGAGGGAGCACACAATCCAAGGAAACACAGAGAATTCAAGCACAGAACGCACCAGCTGACCATGCGATAGGGCCGGACAGAAGTGCAGCGCAGCGGATGTTTTCATTGTTAGTAAGGTACCACAGCACTTAAACAGCTCAGAGTTAACAGTGACAGTCTGCAGAAGAGATACATTTTGAGAGGATTCAGAAGCAAGGGCCAGAGCTCGCCACACCTGGATCATGACTGCATTTGAGGCATGTAAGGCAGAACAGAAGGCTCAGAACTGATACTCAGATGCACACCCTTTATTATCTACAGCTGCTGGAGGTTGTATGAAGGTAAGATGACACACAAAGTAAGTTTATTCAAGCTGGTCACATTCAACACCATTCCTTTCACTAATGTAACTTGATAAAAATTGAAAGAAGAAAAACAAGCAGCCACCTGCTACTTTTTTAAGGGTTTTTTTTGTTTGTTTGTTTGCCCCCTTCCCCCCTCCCCCTTTTAAAGACTGCTAAGATCTTGAACACTTATGTTCCTTCTGGAACAGGGCATCACAGTTCATCATAAAAAAGGCCAATATAAGATTAAACAAAATAGTTGCTTCTGTTAAAAGTTCTCTGTTCTCTAAAAACAGTGTTTATCATTAATAGACAATTGTAGGTCTCAAGCTCCTGGCTTTCATAAGCAGGAATGAAATACCACAGTTTTATTCTTGCCTTAGACATAGCAAAATGAAGTAACTGCTTACACCACGAAAGACTGACATCTGTGTCCTCCACCATATTCACTTAAATTAACTTCACTATATGAATTCAAATTTCTAAGAACAAACTGTATTTTCATGTCACAACTGCAAACTGATCCTTCGTATGTCAGGGGAACAACAGATATAAATAAATTTTCTTCGAAGATAATGTTGGGAAATGAACTTGACTCAACTGAAATATTCTTACTCAGCTCTCCTGTAGTGGTCCCCATAATCTGTGCTTGTACTTGCATAAGCCTTCACACAACAACAACAACAACAATAACAAAATTACTGTCTTCATTTGTAGATGAGGCAATAGAAGCAGAGTGAGGTGAGGCAGCCTCCTGGTACAACAAAAACCAGTCTGCCTGATGGACACTGACTTAAGGCCAGGGCACTCCCTACCCAAATGCAAAGCTTCTTCCTCCCCTGGGGCTTGAAAGTTTTCAGGAAGGTGCCTACAGGAAAATCAGAGGGTTATGAATGTGGTCAGTGCAATGAGAATTCCCAAGATGAACTGAATGAGGAGACAACACTGGGACAGAGATGAGAGTTTGAGGCACAAGTAATCTTGTAAGCACTTACAGAAAAATTCCTTCCAGAAAACTGGAGCTCTCCAATATAAACTAGAATACAAGTTAAATAGTCAGGGAAAAACCCACTACAAAAAAACCAAACTGAAAACAAAACAAAAAAAAAATTGAAAAGTTGCTTGAGTGACAAAAATAAAACTTCATATGGTGTCAAAAGAAAGAAAAAGTTAGTAATTTCTTTTAAGACAGGCAAATTTACATTAATAATGTCCAGTTCCACAGAATCTTTGTAGATGCAGGTGATGGCAGTTTCCTCACAGCTGGTATGGAAACATGGGAAAAGAACTGCAATTTGAATAAGAACTGATAAAGAACTGAGAATGAACCCTGACTGCTTTTGGGAAGTATACTGGACAGTGAATTTGCTGTTTCAGCTGTATTTAATCTTTTAAGAACCAAGAGGATTACATTTTTTCTACTGACATTAGTTCTCAAACAAAAGTAATCTCATCACATTAAGAGATAATCTATAACAAAAGCAGTGTGAATTCAAAGCTAGAGTTTTAAATGTCTTATAAATTATTTGTAAACTGAAATGCAGGTAATTGGAGTGAGTGTTTTTCAAAGCTCATGTTTTTCTAGCATGATCTCTAGCTCAGATACAGCAGCAGAGGACTCAATTTATACATACAAAGCTATACATACAAATAGAGACTGCTTGCAAAAAGTCAACGTAGCTTTTACAGAACGGGACAAATTCAAAGACAAAAAGTGGATCACACTGCACAACAGCTGAGGTCCTGCTTGTTACATGTTCCCTACATCAAGACATGCTTCCATGGAAAACACTAGCTAAAACTTTCTAAAAATAAAACTAAACTCCCATGTCATCTAATTCTATCTGAAATGCCCAGCCTGTGTGGCAGATCACTGAACTTATCTGGACTATGCTAAAGTAAGAGAAGGTCAGCGCTGTGATCCAAAATATCCCAGTGCCTATTTCGTCAGTCAGAGAAAGAATTCCTTGTGAATAGTCCCATGGCTGCTTAAAATTTTATAAATATAGCTATTGCTATTAGAAAGAAAAGAACCACAGTGAGGAAAAATATTAGAGCTCAGAGTTACTTTAAAATATAAAATATGAGCAGAATTAAAAAGATTTTTAGATCCCCAGGCTGCCAGGGTACTTTGACACAAATGTTTTTCCTTTGTTATGTCAAAGACCCACCCTAACAAGGGACTGGCTGGCTGCACATGAGAAGCCCACAAAAATGCAAACGTCTCTAGTCAGCATACACATGATGAGAAACAAAAATAAAAAAGATCTATTTTCAATATTTTTATTTTAGGGAGTTTTGTTTAGCACTTACTCCTGTGCCCTATTTTAGGCAAGGGATGATCAAGTCACCCATGTTGCTTTAAGCAGTGTAATTTGAGAAACACACAGAGAAAGTCATGGTGATCATTAAAAGAGGAAAAACTTTCCAAACTGTAAATAAAAGTAGAACTGTTAATTAGGCATATCACTTCTGGGGAAAAAAAAACCCCAACAAACAAAACCAAAAAGCAAACAATCCAATACCATCCCTTCACCCCTCCCCAAAGCCCAGATACTGCTTTCACTTCAGACACATTGGGGTATGGCATATGAGACAGAGCTCTCACACTTTTAAATCACAGCTTCTGAGGACCACAGATGTCACATGAAAATATGCAAATTACTCAGTAGATCTAGTTTTCTTTTGTTCTTACAAAGTGTAGGATTTATTCTCGTGATAAAGCAGTTACTTCTTACTTCTATGTGTCAAAAACCTCTGAAGAGCCCGAAGCTTGAGAACAGTAACTGAGAGCTGTAAATCACAGCAGCTTTTAAAAGCTAACACTGATGAACCTACCGTGACAAAATGAACAGAGCTCAATCCAGCTTCTTAACAGCTGACAGTTACAGTTTACTTTGAGCATTATGTTTTTCTGACCATTTTTGGTATGCCAAAGCTAGTGCATTTATAGGTTCATCATAAAACTACATTTATAGTGCATCACAAAACTACAAATGCAAGCCAAACGTTTCTGTGCTGTGACCTGCATTGTTCTGAAAATGTTCGCTCTCCTTACACTTCTGCTGCTTTGCTAAAATGATCCACCATCAATGCATTTTTTTCTGTGAGGGCAATCTACTACAAGGCTCAGGTTTCCACCATTATTGCTTTTCAGGGAGTTGAGTTTAGAACCACAGTTCCTTACAGGGAAACAAAGTTAGATTTTTCTTACCATTTTCATCTACAGCAAGTACACTTGCTCCCTTCCCTAAAAGCTCTTGAACTACAACCGTTAGTCCATTTCGAGCAGCAACATGCAGAGGTCTGTGAAGACAAGCAAACTCATATATAAACCTTAGAACAAGTCATTAAGTAAGATAGGTAGCTTGCATCTAATTAAATGTAATACTTATACTTGTATGATATTTACACATTAGATCAATATTTTAGATGTAGTAACCAAGATGGGAAACCCAGCACGTCTCTTTTCTTGTTGCAAAGAAACTCTACATCACTAATTGAGAACTTTCTTCTTTCCATGGCAGCACACAGTGAGGAAACAGCTACCAGCAAAGATATGACTGTTTATGGATTTTATCCTGTTAAAAAGTCAGAACCACCTGGCACACTACTGCTGATAAATCCTCCACTCAAGTGCTGTAACAGATCCTGTCACATCTGAGAGTTACTGCATATCACTGGCACCAATCACTGCAGTCCTAGCAGCAGAGTGGCAGTCACATTTTACAGCATGTAAATGCTTATAAGAGATGCAGAAGCATTTCATCAATCTGCCTTTTAGAAACCACTATATTCCATCGTGGTTAGAGACAAAAAAAATATTTCACAGTATAATGCATGAAGCAAGACAAGCAGATTACTTTTCAAAATCTCAAACTACTAACCATAAATCAATTTTGTGTTGCCTTCCTCTATGAAAGTGTAGTTTTATCTCAAATATTCTAATTATATCTTTTTCGAATGCAACAGTTTTTCAGAACTGGTTCCCATTGGCTTAAATAAAACCTTACCATCACTCAGCAGGAAAACAGAATAATCAGCTTTCTTCCCTTCTTCTTTATATTGCTCTTCATTCATTCTTAGAAGTTGTTTGAATTAACTATAAACTATATTTTGAGTTGGAAACAAATGCCTTACTTAGATATCAGAAATGCAAAAGATACAAATGTGAGCAGCTGTGTCTATGGTGCTTACATTGAAGTATTAAAAATTCAGTAACTACCACACACCACAAATATACTGGAAAATGTACTGTAATTAAAATAATTTTAATACAGAGACCAACAATTTGAATGCTTATCTTGCCATAAAGAAGGACTTTGTTTAAGCTGTTCAGAAAGTCAATTTAGTTATTAAACATTTGCTAAAGCAGTAATATTTTAAACAACTGTTAAAACCTTGCAATTTATATAAACACTTCATGGAGGTGCAAATGTGTACCTATTTTTCCCCATGACATCTCTTGATCAGACTGTGTGAGCCAAGGCACGTGGGTGGAATTACAGGAGCCTGTGCTAGCATCCTTTGCCACATCTGTTCCCACCTCATTTTTGCTCTTCCTTCTCTCTAGACATCCTTGCTCCAAGCCAGAAAGGAGGCAATCAATCCCTTTCCTGCTTTCTGGTTATTTCATGCTGCCTGAGGTGCACCATGGTGAGCAGCAAAGGAAGAAGTCTTACTATTTTAACTCCTTAATCAAGCAGATCTCAGGGAACACTTGGAAGCACTGTATGAGTTAAGATTCCATAAGGTATATAAGGCCAGAAAAATATGCAAGTTGCTTACAAGTTCCAGTGATTTTTTGGTTTTTTTTTAGTTCTAAATGGTCTGTGATAGCATTATTACAGCAGTCTAATAATTCATGTGCATGACTCAGCTACACAGCAGGTGTCAAGCATTCCCTGTAACACAAATACCTTCTCTAAAGGAAAAAATGCAAAAGAGTCATTTTAGTAGCCCATCCTGATTGGTATGACATACCATACCTATCCAAGTTTTCCTTTTGATTTGGACTAACCAAATAGGCTTAATTCTACTTGAGAGAAGGTCTTCAGGAAGGTTTAAAAATAGTGTATTCTCCATGATATTTAATAGAAAAGAGTGATTCATCCTCAAAACAGGAAACAGAAAGCATGCTGAAGAATAAAAGCACACTTCAGGCAGTTTTGGTTTTTTTCCAAGTAGCTACCTTTGAAGACCAAATCTTCATTTGCCTTGAATTGTTGAGTGAAGTGTCATTGGAAAAAGAGATAATTTTTAAAATAGAAAAATCTTGGTTTCCAGGTAATCTCAGTGGTTTGCAGTAACTCCACAGAGGAGTCACAATAACACAAGTTTTATTTATCACCCTGTTCACCCACTAGAAAAAAAAAATCTAGAACTTTCAGTATGATGAAAACACCATTTCAACTTCAAGTTGGTTCAACTCTTGGTACCTATTAAACAACTAAAATTTAACAGATTAAAAAAAAAATTCTGAAAAAGATTCCTCTTTATGAGCACCCAAACCTCACCTTTCAAACACCCTCACTGCTGATACGTACGTTTGCAAGGCTGCGTTGGTGGCGTTGATGAGGTTTCTGTCTGTAATCTTCTCCAGTATTAACAAGGCACTAGTTTCATGACCCTTAACACAGAACAAACACCTGTCATATGACAAATACTCTTCACAAATGGCTTTGAATGTTTTTTCAAGGTAACAATGCTTTAAAACAGTGCTTGGTAACACAAAGCACTGCTAAGTCAGACCATGCACACACCTTGCTGCAAGCCAAATGGAGTGCTGTGTTCTTTGAACTGTCTTGCAAAGTCAGATCAGCCTTAGCACTGCTAACCAGCACCTCTGGGGAAATAAAGACTTATTAACAAAAAGCATATCCCTTAAAGTCTAAATGGCTTACATCAGTGCAAAATGAAAACAGAATTTTGACAAAAGATACTCACAAGAACGTTAACTATAAGGCTACTTCACCCACAGTAAGATTTACAAAGCTAA
The DNA here is from genome assembly GCA_013398175.1 of Climacteris rufus. NCBI lineage: Eukaryota > Metazoa > Chordata > Aves > Passeriformes > Climacteridae > Climacteris > Climacteris rufus. The sequence goes on from VZRZ01008643.1 coordinate 1,550,022, forward strand.
GAGCAGAAGTATATAAAGCTTTCTCTTTACCAACTGTATTCGTCTGTCCATTTTCTGCAGCCATCATTAAAGGTGTTTTCCCAGAAGAATCTACAGCATTTACTTGAGCACTGTGACCAAGCAGAAGCTGTAGACACTCAACGTGATCTGTAAAAGCTGCTGCATGCAGAGGAGTTCTACAACAGATCAAAAGACAATATGGCCATGTTCAGCCATGCTTTCTACTGGATTCAAAGGGGCATCCCTGGCTGTGTCCCTACACATCCAAAATTCTGGGCAGTCTCTCCCACTGATCCTTTGCAATCAGTATTGCTGGAGTCAGGACTGCTGCCTTTAGAAAGTCACTTTCTCATTTCAAATACTTCCAGCCATGTAATTTATAATAGACATACAATGTGATTTGGAAAAAATAGAAGATGCATAAAACTTTATCCACAAAATAATACAATTTAAAACAAGCTCTAATTTGCCTATAATAAAAAGCCAATTCAAGTTTAGTGAATCAGAACAGGATTTTAAAAATCTAAAATTTATTTCTAGTGCAGAATAAAAAACCCCAAACCTTCAAAGAATAAAAGCAGGGGAATGAGGAATTAAGGTAAGTAGCAAAAATAAAAGCCCCAAATGAACTGAAGAATTTAGCACAGCCATTGTATGACATTACAAACATTCTTTCTTCATTTCTCTTACCTTCCTTTTGAATCTGTTGAATTTACAATACCAGCACCTAGTGTATCAATTAACATTTCTGCAGCACCTTCATTGTCATTTATCCTATAATGAATTAAACAGACTGTTATTTACAGAATGATAAATCTTTTGTTAAATACAGCAATGAAATTTATGAAGAATAATATTACACTTCCTTACACAGCACAATGCAAGGGACTGAAAGAATTTCCTTCCATTTTCTGGAAAACTTCCTGTTCCAGGAGCAGCTCTACACAACTGTCGTGACCTAAAGCAAATGTAAGAGTTAGGTACTGAAAAGAAGGGAAAAGGTCTAATTATGACTTACAACAAAAAATATGTTTCTAAATTAGATTAAACAGTATTTTATTTGAAAGGTTCAAAGAAAGACTGCTTATATTCAACAGGGCTACATTTAAGAACCAATATGTTCTTAGAATCCTGAAGATCAAACTGACATTTAGTACTGTAAACTTAATGAACTTTAGAAGGTATCTCATGCTGTCTGAGGAACATCCAGAACACTTAATTTAATTCTTTACACCTCCACACTTCAAACTCTTCTGTACATTCACCACTTTGTCTACATGAAAACAACTCCACCATTTGAGGTTTATTTTTGTTCCACTGTCTTGCTAAATGCAAAGAAAAACCAAGTTGATAGTCATAACAAAAATCTCAAAAAGAACATATTCAACCCACCATACTAAATATTTTCAAAATTCTATACCCTGTTGCTGGACAGGTAGCTAACAATGCTAAAACTATTTGTTTGATCTTCAATGCATCTGTGAAAAGAACATTAGTTCAACATTCACTGTTGGCTAAAGATTTGAAATGTCACAAGTCCTGTCAAATTTTCATTCTACAAATAAAAGCATATCTCATTTCTGTTTTATTCATACACTGTGGTCGCTGAAAATGGACCAAGCTGCAAGAGTTTAATGTTATGAATGTGATATAGACATGCTATTTTAGTTCACATTAATGACCAGCTGCATCAGCTCAGTAGTTATTCACTTAATAATAATTGGTAAAATGAAGGTCTAATCTCTTACTTCTTGATTTTTCTCTGTCATCTCACACAGAGATGAAATAAATTACAACCTCTACTATGCTGGAAATGAACGCACGAAACAAAATCTTCAGCAAAGGAGCTGAATGCATTTCCTACCTTTTAAGGCCTCCCTCACTCTCAAATCCATGAAAAGTATCAGTGAAGAAAAAAGTAAATTCTTATTGAATCACTTTTACATCCTTTAGTTTCTTATGTCTACCGCAGTTGATATGAAGCAAGTTTAAAACCAGATTTAATCTGAAACCATTCCTCCCTGTGAAGGTTATCTTTTTGGGATGGGTGGCATATTTCTATTCAAAGGTACTGTGCTGAAGTTCTTTAAAGACTCCTTGAGGCATAAAACTAAGATGGTAGACAACAAAAACGTAGGACAAAAGTAAACATCTCTTATTATGTATTAGATGTTCATACATTCCTCTTCAAGGTACCACGTTTGTCACATCTCTCACTGAACTGAGAGAGCACAGACTTTACAGTTGCTTTTCTCAGCATTCATAAAGTCTGCCCCAACACCAAGCAGAGGTGCAGAGCTGCATTTCCATGCACTTTACCGTTGTAGCAGGCCCAGTGCAGGGAGGTGTAGCCGTGATTGTCTGCCATGGCAGGGGCAGCCTCCACAGCAGCAGCAGCCTGCAGCAGGGCCCCCAGCACTCCTATATGGCCACAGGCAGCTGACAGGTGGATGGGCGTCCGTCCCCTGCAGTCTCGTAGCAAGGACTTTGCACCGTGCTGCAGCAGAGCTTCCACACACTCCTCGTGCCCTGTAACTGCCTGTCACAGGGAGACAGCAAAGGGTGAGTTTCAAAATATGCCTGTTTGTAAGCCACAGTGCAGGACTAAAGCAAGCAAACCTCAGGCAAATTCTTGCATTTTTAAGGAATAACAAAATAAGCAAAATAAGTTGCTATTTTTATTCCTGAAAACAGCCATTCTGTTGGAAAAATAGCAATGTATTATAATACTGATGACAGAATATTTTCTTGGAATAACACTGAATGAAGTGCTAATCTCCAGAGCTCATTCAATTGTCTTATCTGGCAGAGACTCTAACCAAAATATTTGGCATGTGGCATGCATCGTGCTTTTCTTCCTCCCATTAATACTACCTCCCCTCAGCACAAGGCTGTACTCTAGGACCTCTCCAGTCAACATTTTTACTGCAAGATTGCGAGGCTCTAGAAATCCAAAAGAATTCTGAGGGTAGGCAGTAAACAGGCAGAAGCCAACCTTTTGAACACAACTAAAAATACAATTAAAACTAAGAATGGCAAGATGAGAATAATGAGAAATTGATTACCACTACATATGAAGTCTGTATTTGAAATTACCATGTATGCAACTGGAAAGAAAAGGAATATTCTCTTACCCCTCTATGTAATGCTGTCCTTCCCCACTTATCTTTGGCATCTACATTTGCTCCTTTGTTAAGGAGGGAATAAACACAGTCGGTGTGCCCGTTGAGAACTGACAACATCAGAGGAGTCCTAAGCAGAGACCAAAATAAAGCAGAAGTTTACACTTGGAAATTCAACAGTCTAGCACCCAGCTCAAGTATAACAACTGCTATCCTTCCAGTCAACACTGTTCAGATTTACATCATCAATGACCTTCTCAGGCGCCACCTTCACTCTGAGAATGTCACTCATTTGCTTTTTAGATTCAAGAGAATAAGTTAATATCCCCCATTTCAGAAGTCCTGATTAGGTAACTAGATGCCATTTTCTCTGCATCTGGGCAGTAAGACACATTTTAGTGTCCTTCCAACTGAATATTTTTCACTGCCAAATTTATGTTTATTGCAATACATACAGTCGTATTAGTACCAGTTCAAATATGAACTCCTTTTAAAATAAGTCAAAATTACCACTGTAAAACATTTTTTTCTTTTATAACTTGCAATAACTTGTGAAGAACAGAATGTCTATCATTTAAACTCACTGTCCATTTCCATCTTGAATGTCCACTGCATTCTGTGGTTCTGCATTTCCTATCAGGAGCCGCAAACATTCTGAATGACCATTTGTAGCTGTAAAACATCATAAAAAGATGGGGTCATATCACACATCATACATCAGCTGCCTTTGAGTAGATAGCTCAACCAGAATGGTAACCTGCTCAGACTAAAGCCCATGAGCTTGAAGACCTACTGTTCAGCTTTACCATTGCTACAACTTGGAGTATGAACACCAGAAAATAATTTCGGAAATCAGGCAATTCTCAACTGCACGGTGCTAGAAGTAACTGATTCCAACTGTCAGTTGCCAACAGATATTTGTTTTTTCACATATAAATGAGGTTGCACATATTAACAGTAATTAGAATGCATGCTTATACAACATCCACAAGAAGGAATGTTTAAATACAGGAATTCACGTAAATTTTGCTGTTTTAGAGCACAGGTAAATGCATACCTAGCAAATCACAGACAGATTTTGTTAGCAAGTGTAGCATGTGCAGAGTTATAAAATAAAAACAGAAATCACATTTAGAAAGGGGAAGGAAATGCAATGCATAGACATAATAAACCAAGCAGTTAAAAAAATGGAAAAAGAAGAAACAGAAAACTGAGGAATCTCATTTAAATGCAACTCATGAAAGACAAATGATTGCTTCTTGGAAGGGAAATTATTTCTGACCTACAGCTGCAGTATTCAGTCCACACAAGCACAGCAACAATTCATGTTTCTGTAGCTGACAGACGTGCTAACACAAGTTAGGAAAGCTAAATCAAATAGAAGAATACAGCTTGTGCTCATGAACAACAAATTAAGTGGTTAGAATGATGATGTTTTGTACATAATGTAACACTTCTGTAACACCATTACTATAAATGTCAGATTTAATAAGACTGTTTTCAATGTGAGGGAAAAAATAAGACTCTAGTATGGATGCTAGACTCAGAGAAAGGCAGGCCTAGAGATGTCTTCCAGGAAATTCAGCAAGAAAATACTGCAAAGCATTGCTGTTATTTTGAAAATGCCCAGGAGTAATTTAAATCCTTGGAAAAAAATCAAAGTAAGTTTTCATGTCTCTTCTCAAACTGTCACAATTCTCCAAGACTCCAGTCATTTTTAGAAGTATTTTACTGCCAAGACAGGCAACCCAGTTTGCCTATCTAAATTTGGGGCTGCAGTTCAGGCTGTGTGAAAGCCAAGGAGAGAGGCAGGGACATGTCCCTGACACCTGTCAGCACAGCCAGCCCCACCAGCTCAATGCACAAGGACAATGCTCCCTTCCACAGGGAACTGTGCAACAGCACTCTAGAGCCCAGCTGCTTTCTTGGATTCATACTGGTTCCTGTCTGCAGCTTTCTCAGCACAGCATATCCCTTCAAAGTCATCATCTCTTCCTAAACATTACTCCTTAGGGCAATGATAGAGTTTCTAGATATGATAGAGACTTCTAAACAAATTATCCACTTCAAAAGCCAACATTTTTGAGGTTAGTAGCTAGCACATACCTGCAGCATGTATTGGGGTCCTTTTTACAACATAATCTTTCACCAAGATTGATGCCCCCTGGTTAATGAGCACATCCACACATTCCACGTGTCCCTTAAAGGCAGCAAGATCCAGTGGTGTCCTTCCATTGTTATTCCTCACATCAAGGTCCAGCAGTGACTGCACCAGCACTTCCAGAGCTTGATGGTGGCCATGATAGGCCTACAAGAATAAGAAAATGTTTCAGTTTTCCTGTCCTTAACATTTTTCCCGTTCATGCCAGAACTACATACATGAAAATAGATACTATTTTTGTTTTAGCAAGTAGAAGAGCAACTGATGCAGCCCAGAAGTAGTTACAACAGTTATGACTGATTTAAAAACCCCACAATTTCAGCAAGAAGGCTGGTAGTTTTTTTCTATTTTATCCTTCCAGTCAGCAACTGCAACTACTCCCAGAAAATCATCTGTCTTCAATCTGCATAGCTAACAGCATTTTGACTGCTGCATGTTTCATCACTTTATGTTATAGTTACATGATCCTCAGATTATTTCAAGTGAGAAACATAAGGAAACTTCAGTAATTCCTACTAGCTTTTTACATAAATTATTTTTAAAAAGCACCAGAAACAAGAATGCAGTACAAATAGCTTTCATTTACCACTATCCAAGATTACTTTTTGCTTTGGAGAGGTACATATATAGGTACTCTACGAGACTTACTCTATTTGCAGAAAGTAAAGTGTGGTTTTTCAATTGCTTTAAGTTCATTGAAAAGATCAAAGCCACACATTGAGCTGGTTACTCTGTATTTTGAGTATATTTGTATAGACAGAGTTTCATCACTCTCCTAGACTACTACTTATGCAAATCTTTCTTGAAGTATGCAGGACAAACATTTCTCATACTAAACAATTATGAGAGTAAAACAATGTAATGATTGAAAAAAGTCATAATTACATATATATATAGTCTTATAAGTTTCATTAGTATAAACTTTAGCATAAATTTTAATTAGAAGATTCCACATGAAAGCTGTTCCATGAAGCAAGTTTCAAGTGAAATGCAAAAATCACTCTGTATACCTCATTCAAGAATATTGGTACACATGTTTGCATTTGGTTTATTGTTATCAACCTATTTTGGAACAATCCAGAGTGAATAAGCCTGTACAACAACTGTTTGCCACGAAATGAGCTGTCATCACTAAAGAACAAAACACTTACAGCTAAATGCAGGGGACTTATAGGTGCTCTGTTGTCTGAGTCATTCAGCATGTCAGTACCTGATGTTTCCATCAGCTTAGAGAGAGAAAGTCAGAGTGAGTGCAAAACCCCCTCACCCTCAAAAACACTCAGCAATAATTGCTACAGTTTCCCATATACACAGATTGAAAAATAAAGGAGAAAACCCAGGAAGAATAATAAAAAAATTACAGATCTCCTGATCTTCAACCCTTTACAGAGTTTGAATCAACCGCAACACCTCCCCCACATTCATCTTCCAAGCCCAGTAGTTTAATTTTGTCTAATAATGCAATAATTCAACCAGAAACTAAACTAAAATGATTACTTTTTCTGAAGTAGCCATATGAAAGATGAATACAAAGGGAAGACAAGGACAGGTGACAGCAGCAGCAGCAGGAAAAAAAAAAAACAAACCCCAAACATCAGCCAAGTAAGCATTTTGATTAGGTGAAAAGTCAGCAAGAAAACAACATGAAAGGCCAGAACACAGGATGGATTTCTCAGAAAAGGAAAACACTTCTCAGAGAGAAAAAATGGACTCAAAAAAAAGGCAAAAGCATTATAGCATTTAAATATCTATGTATATACATTTCTATTTGTGACTTTCAGGTGTGTTCTAAAGTTTTAATTCTGAGTCTTTTTCAAGACCATATTTAATTGAGTACACTAGTAGAATTAAGACATTCCAAGTGTTTGAAGAACACCAAATACATTCAAATGACATTTTCATTATCACACTTTTATATCATGGTCATACGATCGTTTAAGTAAAAAAACACATGGCTAAAATAATAATTTCCTATTTCAAAATTTTGAAGCCCAATTAAATCTAAATGGTAGTTGAAATTAAATAACACACCCATGCATTGAAGAAATGGTTGAATAAGTGTAAAAATAGGCAGTATTTTAAAACTGCATGTTCCCTTTTGCTGTATAGTAGTACTTTAACAATAAGAAATAATACACTTACAACATCTAGAGGCGTTTCGCTTGCAATCTGTAATTAAAAACATTCAGAATTCATGTTTGAATAAATTTGAATATAAAAGTGCAATTTGTATTAAAAATACTGAAGTTGTATAATACAGCCTATCAAATAATATCCATATTTTTGCAAAGGGAGCAATAAAAAACTAACTCCAGCTTTATTGTCTGAAATTCTGTTATGTGGCCAGTAGTTACTGTGACTGTGAACTATTTCATAAGGCACCCTTTCTTTACAGGTTTTCCCTACATTTTCATTTGCTCCTTCCAAATGACATTAATGAAATTTCTTAACAGTTCTCAATGGGATAACCCTTGGTTATTTTATTTAGGAGTGTAGTCTAAATTACAAAACCAAAACTAATGTCCCACATCCTCAGTTATCTCTTCATCTGAGAATGTTTCATCTTTTTGAGCCAGTCTCTAGCATCTCAACTCCTCATCTTGCTTCTATTGTAGGGATACCAAATGCTCAAATTGATCTGCACAGAGGCTGAAAAATGGTATTGCAGGTGAGGAATGCCCTGGCCTGTCCATGCCAGTGTGGAGGAGCAGCTGTTTCACCTCCCAGGTGTGATAGGTTTCCTTACCAATTCCAGACACAAGCGGTGGCCGTAAGCAGCTGAGTAATGAACTGCATTGTATCCTTGTTTGTCTCGGATCCCAGGGTTGGCATCGTTTCTTAGCAAGTATTCCAGGCACCTATTCAAATTGACATATGCAACCATGTATCTAAATGCTGAATTTCAACTTAATGCTAAGTGATAAATTGTTCCAATTCAACTGGAAAATAGAATACAGCACACAGGGACACTGGTTTAATGTACAGTATTGGCTAGGACTAGAGAAAACTAACTCATTACATCAAATGTTAAGGTCAATCACAAAGCTTCAAAATTTGAAAGAATCCTTCTCTGCAGACATCCTGCATCTTCTGAGTTATCTGACTTGGTTAAAAGCAGTGTTTCCATGGCTATTTTCCTCCCAGCTAACACAACTGCAGTTACCTTTGCTAATATCAATGATTACTACTTTGTATGTATTTCTGTGTTATTCCCTTCTTCTGTACTTAAGATGGAAGGAAGAGAACCAGTAGCTGAGTTCTTCATGGTAATATACAAGAGTAACACACACACACACACACATTCATTACCAGACACTAGTTTTTTGATTTATTTATACTGTAAATACTCAGCTATTGGCATACTTATATCCTACTATTCCTTACATTCATTAGACAAATTTATAAGGCAGAACATGATCAGCCCAGTTTCAACCACAGACACTCAGCCAGGAGGATGAAAAATAGGGGATTCAAATCAGCTCACTCTCTCCTTAGCTTTCTATTTTTAAGAGACTCCATGCATGCACACTAAATGATTGTGAGCAATAACCCTACTGTTTCATAATTTTATGTTGTTTATAATGTCAGCAGCATTTTCCAAAGTCATTATCATGTCCTTGAACTTGCTGGTGAAGCCATTTTTTTTTTCCAAGTGTACCACAGGTCACCATCCCTGTTTTTTCTCTGGGATCACTAAATACTTCTTTATCAGAGGTGCACTCTCACGTCCATCATTTTGTGCCCAGCATAAAAAAGGACTTAGTATGTAGTGAAAAAAGTAAAACTTGCTGAGTTTTAAAGAATAACATATGTAATATGAAATATAAGTAACTTTACAACAAGTTCAGTATACCTAATAAAAAGCTACCTGTAAGGCATACCTATGCTTTTAACCAAATAATTTGGGGTTTATTTGCCCAGTAAACAAATGCCTGAATTTCATTAATGACGACTGTGCTTGCATCTTTTTATTTGAATTAAAATGAGATGAGATTTCTGAGCAACCAAAGATAAATTGATTTCTCATTAAGTGAGAATTACAGTTCTTACATTTTATTTGTCCCATTATCTAACTTTGTTTTTAATTTGAAAGAGTGATTTTGTGTTAACATTCATGGCTCATGTTACAGGTCACTGCCCTTGGCTACCTAAACTTCCACAATACACTAATTATGCTGCATGGAACCAAGTCTGCTAAAAATCCTCAAGTACCCTTCCTATCCAGTGCTAACCAGATAATTATTTTTGATATTTCTTTGCAACCAGGAAAGAGATTAATTTTGCATCTTTCACATACGTAACTGTGCTCAACAGGTCTCTTAAAGATTAATCAAACTTTCTGAAAGAAAGTTAAATTCATTTCCCATATATTTCTTGGTGTACTGTCCATCATTCTAACATAGAAACAGCGTGTGTGTTTTCTCCTTTAAGATGTGCTTATTCTACCTCATTCTGAAATCATGTTTTTCTCTCTAATCTTGGCAAAATGAGGCTTACTAATGTTTGTTCCAGGTGAAAAGCATTTGTCAAAGATACAAAAGAAATACTTTCAAACAGGAACAAAACAGAAAATAATTTTCAACAAAAACATCCTTGTCTCTAAAATCTGTTTTTTAAGATCTCTGAAGACAGGCTATAAAAATGCACACAAATATCTTTGGAATTTCTATATAGATAGTTTCCTGACATGTTTTTTCCCAGGCTTTATACTCCAACTTGTCATCATTTTTAACTTCATTCCTGTTTTGAATGAGTGCTGGTTTTCCAGCTGTTCCTAACTGCTGCATCAATGTAAAAAGCTTCTCCTCAGGCCATTCTGCTTTGCAGCCTGTCTTCCAGAGACCCCAGTGTTAATGAGAAGGGCAACAGCCTTGGGTCCCAGAGAGGATGATTTCAGTTACCCCACAAAGCTCTGCAGCATTGTCATCATCATTCTTGGTCGTGCCTTTTGCAAGACAGATGGCAAAACCATGTCATCTGAAGAACCATTATAGTTTGGGGGTTTTCAGAGCAACTGTGAAGCTAAAATTAATCCTAGCTCAACTTGTAAGAGGGCAATTAAAGTAAAATTATCTCAGCAAGCTCCAGCAGGAATTGAAATTATTTCTAAAATGCAGCGGACAATTTGATTTTGAAATTTGGCTTTACATAAAAAGGCACATTTTTCAAACACAAGTTAAATGACCATGGAAGTATTCTTTATTTAGCCTTCAAAACTCAATGTAATTTATATGCCACCTTGTTCCTATTGTTACCTCACCTTGTACAAGGTGCTGTGTTAAAACAGCACGATGTGGCACAAAGCAGCCCTTCTGCAGGGAAGGTGTCACTGTGTGCTGTGCAATGTGCTGTGCACAGCCTGACCTGTACGTGTCCATGTCTGCACCAGCAACTGCTGCTCTTCTCAAGTTCCTCAATATACACAATGTCTGGAGCTTAAGCACCCTCATCAGTTTTGTGCTATCTAGCTACACTTTGTATATGAGCATTTAAGTCATTAATAAATATAACCATTAGTTATATTAGTCAACTACATGTAAGAGATTTGTGGATTTATGAAAGATTCTGGATGCGTTTCATTAATAAAAGTGTGACTATATCATAAAAATTTACACTATCAAGAAATAGTCATGTTTGGTGTTACAACTCCAGTTTACTCAAACATCAAACGGATAAAGCATCTTATATTGAAATGGCAAGTTAATATCTATCCTTCATCAGAATTTGATTTTAAAGCAAGGTGACCTTACTGCCCACAAGTAACTTAATAACCCCCACAAAGGATATTTACTCAACCACTACACAGCAGATGGGATTAAAAACTCTATTCCCAATTAATTCCTGAATTAGGACATCTGCATTATAGGACATAACAAAATTATTATGATACATTTTCCCGTTGTTCATTTTTTTCCTCTGAATATTTGTTACATAAAGTCTTTCATATACAATGAACAAACCACTGTCAAGTTTAATCTTTAAAAATACAAAAAATGCATTTGGCAAATCTGAAGGCAGAACACACACAAAATTCACAGCTCCAATGTTCCTCATGAGAAAGGCTTTAGTACAAAGCATGCCACTTACTTCCCATCTGTGTCTGATGCAGCTGCATAGTGCAGAGGTGTACAACCCCTCTCATCAAGGTCATTCACACTAGCTCCAGATCCCACAAGGGCAAACAGGCACTGATAATTACAATTGGCAGCAGCATAATGGAGTGGAGTTCTTTAGTACACATTTAAATAAAAAGTACAATGGTAAATAACAGCAAAATAATATTATAGAGACAGAAAAAGCAAAATAAAGTGAAACTTAAATCCTCCTCACATTTTTAAACAATTATTGTGGTGAAAAATGCATCATTACAATTAGAAAATATGTATTAGAAAATACGGCCAATTTCTAGGGACCACTTAATAATGCTGAACAATATATAGGGGATTTATTTGCCAGCCAAAATATGTACAAACTTTGTATTAAAGGAAGCTTTATGTGATCTTTCTTGTGTAAACTTTTAGAAGGAAATCAAGTTTATATTAGAAATACTATTTTCTGTTATGTAATTTTAAGCCACATGGAAAAACATGGGCCAATCAAAAACTGCACAACTAAACATAGCACAAATAAAACACAACAATTACAAAAGCAGATGTTTTCAATAAACAGATCTGAATTTTGTCTAAGAAAGAAAAGCATTATTATTTTTAACTATACTAACATGGAAGAGGCACTGTTAAATATTTTTTTTAAAGTGTACCTTGTCTTCTTCTAACCAAACCATGAAATATTAGTACTGATGTATAATTCAGAGAAAACTCAGATTCAATACATAAACAATTCTCAAAACAAACCAGTTTGGCTAAAATTTTGAAGGGACCAAGATGACTCAGAATTCCATTTTCTATTTTTAAAAAGAGATTGCTGCTATAAATATCTCAATTTTGAGGAGACAGTCAGGCACTTCAGTGTGCCACCTCTCTTCTCTCTCTTAAAATGCCTTTTCCCATTTCTCTCAATTTTAAGTTAGTTTAATATTTTCCATCTCCTGAAATATCTGCTCTATATAACATGCATGTTAAATCAAAAACCAAGCCAACAAGGAACCCCAACTTGCAATGACAAAAGTTGTGACAGATACTTGTTCCTTTCCCAGGAAATAACAGAAGTAGAATTTAAAGCAAAATACAACTTTGGATCCATAGCTTTTTCCTTAAGTCATACTCCTGCTGTTCACACCCTGGAAAATCATATTTTCCATGATGTGATGTGAGATTTTACGTGAGTACTGATCATGCCATCTAAACTTAAATAATCCTATACTAAAAATAGAAATTAATGTAATTCCAAAAGAGTTCAGAGCTCAAACAGGGAAACAGAAAGGGATGGATACAGTGAAAGGAAAAAGGTGAAGCAACAAGACTAAAGACCTACCTAACAAAACACAATTAATAAAATATGTTTGTGACTTTTGACAACATATGCTGAAGCACAGTTTATTAGAGACCATAAAAAACATGAGAGACCATTAGGGATCATAAAAAAACATTTAATCTGGAACACAGACTTGGCCACATATCAATAAGCTGCTTCTGCAATATTTTTAACAGCCCTTTACAATATACAAATATAGAATGTCTTACCTTCCAAATCTGTCCTTTTTGTTGAAATCTGCACCAGTATTTAGCAGAAGATTTAGGCACTCCAAATTCCTATTAAATTAATGCACTATTACTCATGATTGCAAATTTTATTTCCTTAATATTGGCCTCTACAAGTATCAGAATTACTACACACATATATCTCATATGTTATTTTTAATGGAACTGAACTATAATATGAAATTTTTGATAAATACATTTCTGTAGGTAAAATAGATTTCATAATTGCTGGACCAAATCAATAAAGAATATAGAGTATTTCAAGACCACATATATAAATTTCATTGATACCAAATAGAATGCATAAAGCACATAAACATGAACCTAATTCAATAAAAAATTCAATTCTTATAAACAAACAAACAAACAATAACATCTGCATGTCACATGCTGTTTGCTACCAGGATTCCAGAACAGAGGCAAGATTTTACTGCATATTTTTAAGGGCCAAATGTAAGTTGCAACATAAATATTTTACTTTTTAGTGTAATCAATTTTAATAAAATATTATCATCATAATAGATACTGTTTATTGTTTAAACACTATCTTGATAACTTTCCTAAACTGGAGATGAGTGAGGGAATGTGCCACAAATTATGTGTTTTTATATGGAAAGATAGCATTTTAACCTTAAACACTTGCAACAAGGATGTATCTATCAAGTATCTTTCGACTTGGAATGATTACTTAACAGTATTACTTAAACAACATTCAAACAGAAAAATGAAAATATCAATATCATGGAGTTCTTGTGTCCCACAAAGTGTATCATGAAATTTATTACCCAATTCTTCCAGGCAATTTTGAGTAGCTGCTATAGAAAACCTACAATACAATAACAATAATCAATATGGATCACAATTCAAGTGATGAGCAAGTAGTTCTGACTACTTCATCCACCTACACTCTGGAATTTGATCATTCCTTTTAATTTCTTTAGACTGACCTTTTATTTATGGATTTGGTAAAAACAAATTTCCCAAACTTGCTGTTCTCTATCTCAAGTCCCACAGTGATCTGAAGTGGGCATGCCATCTTTGAAAGCTGTAAATTCTAAAAATTTTATCATCATTCATGGAAATTTAAAAAAATCAAATCAGTTCATCCCCAAACATAAGCCTAAGGTAAGGCTGATGATACTTGGACACTGTACTCCAGCAAGGACTTATTAAGCTGAACATTTAATTTATTTTTTTTGTTTGCAGATAGAATCCATCTTCCAGTTATTTTCATGTTTACATAATGTCCAAGGGAAGAGGGCAGGAAAAGTACAGAGAGGAAATAATAGAAAAAAAGAACAGGAATGATCAGCAATTAAAAAAAGAACAGCAAACATATGAAAGCATGAATTCTTTTTTACACACCCTCCAGCTGCAGCTGCATGAAGACAAGTCCTGCCAAAGTCATCTGGTGTGTCAATGTCAAAACCTACAAGGCAAGTATTTTGTAAAATCATTATGTAACATCACCTTTCACAAAACTGCTGTCATCTACAGTGAAGAGAAATGCTTGCTAAGCAAACTTAACAGCTATTTGCAGAAAAGCACTCCACTCTTAAAAATTACTTAATTTGAAACACGTTCTTGCTATTTACAATGTTTTGGAAAGCAGGCATTTAAATAAAACTGAAGGGGATAAGGTAAAATACCAGTAGCTGTACTGAAGCAGGAGGCTGTTCTTTCTCATTCTATTTACCTGCTAATATTTCAGTGCAATTTACTATTGAATACAAAATATATACAGGCAATATGAAAATTTCAGACTATGCTGGGATTTACTATGGTTGTGCAGAGATTATTAATTTGTGAGGATATCAGCATTACTAAATCCAGGAGCTACTTCAATTTCATCCTTGATTTTAGCGCTTTAGTCCCAAAAGAGAACTTTGTTGAGCTGGAGTGATGGATGGAAATAGCAATAATTACAGAGGAACCCTTTGCTGAACATTATAGTTTTCTCTTTCCAAAACGGCTCACTGTGGAACTTCAAAGCTGAGATCAAAAATTTCAGCTGTGCAATTCCATATCTAACCATATATTTTGACACAAAGATTACTATTTGAATCAGGTTTCAAAGCTACATTTTTGGTTTGAGAAAACTGCTGTACTCTTGCTCTTGTATAATAAATAAATCTCCAGCTGTGGTACCTGGGAATGCCAGCACTTTTTTGTGCCTTTTTAAGGACTGTTCAACAACAATAAACAATGACTAACACAAGATGTGTTATTCAAGAATACTATTATTTCCAGACTGTTTTCCTACTGCATGTTGCATTATAAAAGGTTTGGTGTGTGCCACTACGTTCTTCTATTTCAGTAGGCAATGCTATACAGCAAACAATTTAAGAGAGTGCTACCAATTTGGTTTGAAAAAAAGCTTCTCATGCCTTTCCACATCCCTAGGCTGCTTGTCTACCATCACGAACTACTTGAATGTCATTCAGTACTGGGACAAGGCAGATTGGTGATATTTTGTTAAGGTCTGCACATGAATATTAATGAATTAAAAATCAGAAAGCTTTCATTTACATGAAGGAGACATCTCCTCCCAACTCCAAAAGGACATACACTCTGCAGACACCAATCCCCACACCAAGAGCACATCCTGAGAAGCTTTTAGCAGTATCCAGTCTTTCTATCCTGAAGGCTGAACATACTCTTCAAGTCCTTATCTGCTCCAGGTTACATTTGTATCCAAGTTTTCTCAACTCATGTAAAAGTCACAGAAACCACTTGCAAATCTTCCACGTGGTTTCCTTTGCCATACTGAATCTCCAGTAAGAGCACAGCCAGTACAACACCATGCATGGAAAGGAAAAAGAGCCAGTATCCCTAATTTTGAACACATCCAATTCAAGTTAACTATTGGACAGTTCTTTCCTGAAGTGAATCCTTGCATGCTTGCCCATGACAGGACAGTAAATAAAAAGCCTTACCAGTGGGTAGTTTTAGTTATAATCCTCTAGTTCTTCTCCCAGGCTTCCCTAACAAACAGTATAAAGCTGGGGAAGCAACTTCTTACCCTTCCTTTTCCCCAGCTCTCTCCTCCCCACTCCTCTTTTTTCAAAAAACATTAAGTGTCTTCAGATTAATAGAGAGCTATTCCTATACTTCTTTTGTTCCTGAAGTTTCCTTTGGACAAATCTGCTTTCTCACAGAATTCACTTCAGACTCTGGCCAACACGGGAAGTAATGACTTTCTAACCTCCACATCTTCAGGAGGGAGAAATACAAATGGAGTTTGTGTTGCATTTGATGAACAACATACTACCAATGCAACAGCTTCTTCATGTAGCAGTCCACAGAGTCTTCAGAGCTATTAGGTGCCCACTACAGGAATAGATAGGAATAGACTGATCTATATTAAGTTAAAGACACCATGGAAGGGAAATCGGAGGATGCTCTGAAATAATTTAAAAGAACATCAATCTTTCTCCTTGAAGTTATATTATGGTCTGAACCAGTCATCCCACCTCTATGGCTAACTCAAAATGCACAAACACAACATTAAAAAAGGTATAAATGCATTATTACAGCTTGGATGAATTTTTTTTAATGACTTCTGCAAAAGTTTGCATTCACTTTAATTATGGACTGTCCATTTAAAAACAAGCACTGGCCCCAGGGTACCAGTAAACTATAAGGATCTTTACATATCACTAAACTGAGATTTAATGAAAAGCTACTCTATGAAATAAAAAATGAAGTACAAATCACCTTGTAAGATTTTAAAAGAGTATCCTACCTGATGAAAGGAGCTTTCTGCAGCAGTCTGAAAATCCACTTAATGCTGCCAAATGGAGAGGAAACATCCCATGTATACCCCGCCTAAGATACACCATAATCAGGTATCACAGATTCATTGCAATTAAAATAAAACAAACACAACTGTGTGACAAAGTGCACATGCATGGTGGGTTCAGCAAACCTTAACTTTACATCTCAAACACTTTATTCCAAGCTATCAGCATGCACTATCAGTGCAATAACCCATTAAAATGTTCAGAGCATTGACTTCAAATACATTAGCAAAAAATCTCTTCCTTTTTGTTTTGGTACAATTTGCTATATACTGAGTAGCTACTTACAGCTACACTACAGGATAAT
Source organism: Climacteris rufus (assembly GCA_013398175.1). Lineage (NCBI taxonomy): Eukaryota > Metazoa > Chordata > Aves > Passeriformes > Climacteridae > Climacteris > Climacteris rufus. Next base: position 1,567,073 of record VZRZ01008643.1, read on the forward strand.
ACAAAGTAATTCCTACTTAAAATTGAAGATGATATTAAAAATTGTACTAGTCCTGTTAATGTAATAAATAATGTCTAAATTATGTCAGCATGCAGTGATGTCAGTAAAGTTACCTACTTTGCAGTGTCAGCACCACTCGTAATCAGAGTGTTGATTAATAGCTCATGGCCATATCTAGCTGCTATGTGCAAAGGGGTATTTCCATTCTTATCTTCACAGTCTATTTCAGCTCCTATAATAGAAAGAAATTACTAAGGAAGAGTATATGTACAAGTAAGAGTATAGATACAGATAGCTTGTTAGAAAAACAGCACTGATGATCATTCAAGCAACATTATTAGTTGTCAATGACTGACTACTTTGGATTTAAAATTTATATAGCTTTCAGTGCTAGAGAAAAGCATTTTATTACGTAACCTTATGGGACAAACTCCCTACAACAAATCTATATATATTCCTGAAAAACAAAAGGTTCACCAGTGTAACTTGTTAAATTTTATAAACAGGTATGCCAGACTTCACCACTATTACTGGACACTGGAAATGCAAAAAAAAATCAGTATGTTGTTACCAACACAAGAGGATGAAAATATCCATAAAACTGGAAAGCTTATGACAAAGCTACTCCCTCCCCCTTTTTACCATTTTGAATGATGGTCTGGGATCTTGAAAATCTACCATGGATTGCTGTCATGTGCAAAGGTGTTTTCCCATCTTTACTCTGGAAAAGAAAAGAAAAATCCTGTGTTTACTTACGGTCAGTAACATGAATCCACAAGAACTGACAAAAAAATCCCAACAAAAAGGACATTTTTCATTTTTTTCATCTTCCTTTCTACACTCTGACCTTTAAATCACTTCTGTGCAATTCTGCCAGCCAGATGCTGGCAATGACAAGTCAGCATGACACAGCAAGCTTCTCACAAGAGCTGCTCCTAGTCACTCTTCCAGCCTTCAGTGACAACTCAGGGATGCCCACTCAATCACACTTCTGTCTTTCAGATAATAACTCTCAAGAGGATGGTGACAGCACACAGTTCTAGCAACAAGGCTATGTCCAACTCTTCCCCCACCCAAGTCTGTTTTATATTGTAAAATAGAACAATGCTTTCAGTTTGTTTCTTGAAAGAAAGTAGCTGTATTTAGGGGTTACACATTGTATTACAAGACAACACATTAAAAAGCTCATGTGCTTCCTGAAAATTTCTATAAAGTGATGTTTGCAAGCAACAGATCATAAAACCACAAGTAATCCTAGGGTAGAACTGTTGAACCCTACTTGGTACTATACACTTGAAATGCACATCTTAAATGTGCACTTAGTCATTCACCCTGTAAAGACATCCTTGAAGTAGGCCAACAGTAATGCATAAGGAAATTTCAGTTTCTAACAGCTCAATCTCAGTGCACTTACAAACCCCTTTTTTCTGTTGTTATTACTTTGGAATGATTTTCCCCTCGTACTTATCACAGGTAATGGGAAAGCTTTACTGCAGAAAAAGGTTGCTACACATGCACTCAAAAAATTGCAACATGACACAAAAATAAAAGGACTCTTGAAGGCACACACACCACATCTCTAAATTTTCAATGATGGCTTTGAAGAGTATGAAATGGTCACAAAATATGAAGTTAAATTAGAAAAAATGGTAGGGGGAACATTGAACATATTTATTGAAACACCACAAATTGCTGTCACATGCAAAAATGTCTTCCCATCTTTACTCTCCCTTTGACACCAAATGGACAGGGTTCTATGGATGTGTTACTGAAAGTCTGCTGGAAACCCCTTTAGAGAGAGATGGATATGGAATTGTTCATTGTGTCACTGCCCAGAGCAGCATAACACAATTATGGGAAACACTGTCTTCTCAGAGCTAGATTGAAAGAAATAAAACACTTGATAAGGAAAGTCAAGTTATCTCCAGATCTTCCAGCTAGCAGATTTCTTTGGCCATAAATAATCCAAACATATCCATAGCAGATCCAAATAAACACAAAAATAGGGTCGAAATCCTCTTGAGGAATTGGACAATCAATTTTAATTCTGTCACTGGAGGCCTTAAGAAAAGGCCAAATAAACATATCATAAGTGACAATTTCCCCAAGCAATCTCTGTGCTCTGATTTTCTTTCATCTTTCTCCCTACAGTTCAGTTCTCTTGTTATCCAACCATTAACAGTCTCTGTGTCCAATTACTTTCCTCCTTTAAAACAGCTGTTAGACATCTGGTGACTTTCTCCCTCACTTTTATTCTTCTTTAACCAGAAGAATCTATAGGATCTATTAATTTAAAGAAAAAGTATCATAAAAAATAAGCTTAGTGAAGACAGAAGAATTTCAGAGCTCAGATAAAGCAACCTGCAGTCTCACTGACTGAGATGGGATAAATCTGTGTCTCAAAGGAAAGCTGATGAAGAGGAAGAAGATGGAGGTGAAAACAATAGATCTAAGTCTCACTGAGCACACTCATAATGCACCATACAAAGACACAGGAATAACTTCAGGTGACAGTACGAGAAATTGAAGAGCACCGTGGTTAAGTGAGAACCCTCACAAGACAACTTCAGTAAGATCTTGCAAAGAACAGCAAAATAAGCTAGAAAATCAGTTTCCAGTTATAAATGAAAAAACACAGTATAATCAATAACTGATTTTTAGATCTACTCTGTTCAAATTTACTTTAAAATGTACTTTACATAGATTTCTAAGCCAATGGATTTGATGAGAGTGCCTCTCTCATGTTTAACAGTGCCAGGTTCCTTTCCAGCCCAGGAATAACACAACATGCAATTGTCTACCAACACATAAACATAGAACAGGCATAAAATTCAATGAAAACAATTCCCCTGTTGAAGCTGAACTGGGAGGTGTAAGATTGCATTCAGAATTCCCTTTAAGACATTGTCCCTAGAAAAGGATTTATAGAGTCAGAACCAGTAGCCAAATACTTCTTTAAGCAAATATCAAGGTTCTATTGAGCAAATCACTATATCCTGAGATGCCAGGAGGTTGGACTGCATAAGCAGGGAGGTACCTTCAAAACTTTTGCTTCAATTTCCCTTTCTTTGTGCCTTTAAGGTCTTCTATTTAAATATCAAGCTCACTACATCAGTGTGATTTTACAAGATCAGGCAGGATCACAGCACCTGACAGAACAGCTATGGGCTAATGATAACTTTTGTTGTCTTCACTGAAACTCAGTTAAATAATAGGAAAGAAATCAGCCAGATCTCCTCCATCACTAGAGAAAAGATAACCACAAAATACTTAAGATCATACAAAATTTATTGAGAACAGTAATTGCTACTAGACAGAAATAATACACAGCACAAGGTGTCCTATCAAGTGATTACTCACATGTTCACTGTACTCAGACTACTGTACTTCACTGATGGTCAGAGGAAATGTGCATCTATCATGTCACAGCATTCCTCCAAGTGCAATCTCCTCCTAGCAACCATTCTTATGCTCTAGTATCACCAAAGGAAGTAAAAAACTTTTTCTATTTAGGTCACTGAATTTTCAATCAGCAATGGGGCCCATAAAACAATTAATACTGTCCCATTACATACTCATCTCAATGTGTTCTTCCATGCATGGAAATCCTGAATAGTGAGGAGAGAGTGCTGCAGTAATGAGCAATACTTAACAAGGTTCACTGTTCTACAGTGGACCCTGACAAGGCTATGAAAACAAGTAGGAAATCATGTCCAGAGGTGATAAAAAGCACATAACGTATTTCTACTGTTCTATGATCTTCTGCTACATAATCCCTTCTTGAGATGAGGCCAGCATTCACAGATATGCACAAGAACTTACCCTCCATCCACCATCAAGAATAAGAGCATTTCCCTTTTGCTATCCCCACTAAGTCATCCACAGCAGAAAATCCTTTAATAGTCCTGTCTAGTCTGCACCTAGATTACCATCCATATCCACCCTGTTACCTCTAAAATCGCAGGAACAGTTGCACATGGGAGGAAATTATTGAATCATCTTACACAAGCAATATAGTTATGATGAAAAATAGATGTTATAAACATTTTAAGAACTACTTTGAACTTCAGCCTCAGTATTTGGAAACTGAACAGGCTTGGTTTCAATAAATATTTAGTAAGAACGCCCTAATATAATCTCATTTAAAATCCGCAATTCATTCTTAGCTACACAACATACTCTATTTTTTTTAGGGATTTTTTTTTAGGGATTGCTCTTCTGATTAAATCCACAATTTATCTTTATAGGCCTTCCCAGGGAAGTAGAAGTTGACTTGGAAATTATTTTCTTTTGTCTCAGTTCTTGCACTTTCCAACAGTGCACATGCTACATTTTCATATGCAAAGCAAGGCTGTTCACGCCTTAAGGTGCAAATCTGCAGGCCAAATTCAGTCACACTGGTTTAAATCCACAAAAATGCTACCAACAGAATTACAACAGAAACACCTTGGTGAGGAAATGGGATAAACACTGTTTTCAAGCTATAATTGCTTAAAATCCCTACACAGCCCTACTTGCTTAACTTTGCACTTAACTATTTTGATATGTACTAAATCAACACATTTTAATTACAACCAACCTCTAGCTAAAGCTACTAATTGCCCTTTCTGAAACAGAGCCCTGCCCACTGCTTTCTTATACATCAGAAATATGCACAAAGTCATGAAACCTTGCAGCCCTGCATATAGAAAAACAGTAATTCCTGGCTTGTTAATATTTGTCACAGCATCATAGAACAGATTGGGTTGAAGGAGATCTCAAAGATCTCCTGGTTCCAAACCCCCTGCTGTGGCCAGGGACACCTTCCACTTGACTAAATAGCTCAAAGCCCCATCCAACCTGGCCTTGAACCCTTCCAGGGATGGGGCATCCACAGCTTCTCTGGGCAACTGTTCCAGTGCCTCACCACCCTCACAGTAAAGAATTTCTTCCTAATATCTACTCTAACCCCATCCTCTAAATTTGAAGCCATTCCCCCTTGTCTTATCCATGCCCCTGCACAAAGTCCCTCTCCAGCATTCTTGCAGGCTCCCTTCAGGTACTGGAAGGTGCTATAAGATCTCCTTTGTTCTTAGTTGTATAAATACCATAGGAACATAATCACTAGTATATTTAACATTGTGGGGTTATTTTCATGGCAAGACCACACCTCACTGAGAAATGATGTTTCGAGAATGTAGGACAGAAGTCAGCCAGCCCTGCAACACTGAATACTCAGTCATATGCAGTCTGGGACATTATGCAGAGCAGAAAGCTGGCAACAAAAATAAATGGACTGTGACCTGGATATTTTAGGACAAGCTGGCAATAAACCCTGTAACACAGCTCCTTACTTCTGTAGGGCACTTTGGTGATGAATTTTTCCACAACTGAGTTATGTAGATTTTCCTTCAATGAGCTGCGTGTCTAAATATATGTAGCAGTGAGCAGGAACATACATTTAGGATTTTTCCACATCAAAGAGCTTATTTTTAAACTACTCCCAAATTTTCAGTTGGCTATGAGTTTTGTACTAACAATAGATATAAAATTGTATTTTGAAATTAGTTAGCTGAAAATCAGCGTGAATCACCATAAAAATCACTGCTTATATGAAATGAACCACAAATCCCAAGATTTTTAACAGAAATGTCAGCTATTCTAACATTCACCTCCTGCACAGATTGTGCTGAAATTCAAGCATAAACCTATAAAGCAGATATTTTTCCCACTTTTTTCAAGAAATGAAAGGAGAGAGAATTCTCTTCATACCACATGTGGGTGACAGTTCAAGCAAGTAGACACTTCACGTAAGGAAAATTCCACATACCTGTTTCCCACTTTCCCTAGCCTAAAACCTGTCAAGACATCAGATACTGCCACTAAATATTTCTGAACACAGTTAGATTGTCATTACTAGGGTAAAAATCAATGTAATACAAAACAGAAGGTCTTACAACTCTCTCACACATCTCAAGACCTTACCCTACACACTGGAGAAGACAATAGAAGATAGAGGTTATAGCTTCCTTTTAAACTTCTTTATTTAAAATTATATCTTTTAAGCTTGTGTATTTTAAATTCTACCTGCAATAAGGCTGGCTTCTAAGGAATATTTTGCAGTCAAAGACTTGTGACCAAGTAGAGATGTAAAATGTGCTCACACCATTTTGCCGGAGTAATTAAAACACCAGCTGTTTAAGACTTCCCATTGGCCTGATCTACTCACATTTGTATTTTTAATTCACCCTTCCCAAATCTCCTTGATTATTTCGATGCTAGGATCTTACATTATTACCTTGTCAACTGCTCCAGCAATTAGCCTGTTCATATACATTTCTCTGAAATATCCTTGATTTTGTTCATGTTACTTATTTATAAAAAAAAAAATCTTCTTTTGCATTTTTTCAAATTATTTGCTCTTACTTATACAGCTAGACTAGGGAAAAAAATTAAACAGAATTCTGACATTTAAATGTAATCAAGATTGACCAGACAATATTGTCATCCTTCTTCTTTATCCTTTTGGGGTATTTAATACATCCTATTGAGGTTTTCAGATTCAGATCAAGTTTCTTGAAGCAACACACTGGCTCATTTTTACTGTAGTACTTTTCACACAAGTATTCCATCTTTCAGTGGGAACCTCTCCACGTTATCAAAACAAGTATTTTTGAAAAAAATACCTCTGATAGAGATGTAGTGCATGTTTAAGTGTGAATGGATGGCTTTGGATATTCCTACCTTTATATTTACATCTGCTCCATTGCAGACCAAAAGCTCTAAACACAATGCTCCATGTGTGGATGCAGCAGCAAAGTGCAAAGGTGTAAACCCCTTCTCATTCACTTGATTTACATTAGCACCACAGTCTATGAGTTCATTCACCACAACATCTTGCCCATTGTAGCAAGCCACGTGGAGAGGAGTATTTCCATAGGCATTTGGTTCGTTCATCTATCAGGAAAAAAAAAAACAAAAAACAAGACTAGTTAGTAGTCAAAAATCTGTATTTAATGCAGAATTTAATTCTACAAAAAGAAAAAAATCTCATGTCATGAGATTGTGTTTTGGAGCTCTTCAAAAGCAGAAATTAAAAGCAAGTTGTGGCTATAGCACTTTGATCAAGATCTGTCTCCTGGGGGAGAGCATGACTGCTTTACAAGTGAGCCAACCTCCTCCAATTGTCTCCACAGCAGTTTCCTGTATGCAACTTAAGAGAACACACACCAAAAATGTCAACTGTGGCCATTTGCACAGATGCTCCATACAAAGCATAGCACAGACCTCTGTAAAACAGCATTGCAGGTCTTCATTTAAAACAGAGGTCAAAGAGACTCTGTGTGTCTATGTGTGTATAGAAATACAATTTGTTATACACAACATGACACTGAGTTCTGATCTAGTTCTCAATATACAGCTTGGGCTGCAATCTCCAGCCTCGTAGGACTAAATTTTGATTTACAATGTAGATTTCTTACACAGTTTCACAGTTTACTGTTAACACTTTTTTTACATGCAGGTACTGTAGAACCTTCACATTTATTTTGCATTTCAATATTAATATGGCCTCACTGAATGTAGTACTGAAGTTTCTCACAATTTTTAGTATTTTCTAAGATTTATGTGATGTAGAAAAGTCATAACATCTATATTTTACAAACTGAAGCAAAAGCATTTAATTTCCTGCACTTCAAAGATTATTGTGTGACAAAGCCAGGATCGGAATTCCTATTTCCTGACTTCCAGTCCAATGAATTAAGAGCAAGAAATATCAAATAAACAAAACCCCCTACTAAATACACATTTATTTGCAAATTATTGTGCCAAATCTGTAAGGCTCTTAAGGAGTTTTTCTCTTAATGAAGACATGAGGGTTTGTAACAGAAAAAGTATTTCCTGAGATCTTCATTTGCATACTTTCACTATATCATAACCTGCCCCTAAATAAACAGGATGCTACAGCACTAACAACAGCATTTCAAACAATAAAAAAATATTTATCACTTCATTTCATTTTTCCTTACATCAACTCCAAGATCCAGAAGATATTTGACCACACTGATCATCCCACTAGATGCTGCAGCATGTAAGGGTGTATATGATTTCTTGTCTTTGCATGTCACTTCAGCTGTATGGGTCACGAGCAATTTCACAACTTCAATATGACCTAAAATAAAATAAAATTTAAAAAAAGAATTAAGCATCACTTTTTATTAGCCAGCACAAGTTTTCAAACTTCATAATTCTACAATTGCTAAAACATGATCAAAACATTATTCCTTTGGACCTAATCTGGAAAACAAAGAATTGTTCTTTACTTTCTAATCCTATAATGAACTATAAAAGCAATATAAAATAATAACCTCCACATAACACATCCAACAAACATAGCATTTACACTGCAAAATAAATTTGTATATTCAAAACACAATCTTGTCTTCTGCTTACACAGAAGGGGATTTTTTTTGAAGACTTGAGAACTAGACAGGCAAAGCAATTTTGTAATTTTTAAATATTTACTGCAAACTTACATTAACAACTCGAGAGACAATGTGACTGTCAATGTTCCACCATCACCTCAATTGCAAACATGGCCATTAAGGTTATTAATTCTTAAGCAGAAACTGAAAAAACGCCACAAATATGAAAAGAAGAAAATATTCTACTTTTACATAAAAATATAGCCCCCCCTAGTCCAACTTCCTTTAGCTGCAAAGCATTTAAAATGTTGAGCCAAATCATGCAGGATTTAGCAAAGCTCTGTTTTCAAAACTGACTCAGATCATCTCTGAGGAACCACAGCCTTTTAAAGCAACAGCTGCTCTCCTCAGACAATGGAAGGACAGCAAAAGTCGAGTTGGGATCACGGGGAAGGGCTGACCTGGGGGAAGTTCCAGGTGGAGAAGGGAAGGGAGGGCAGGGAGCCCACCCTGAAGCAGTGGGCAGCAGCTCTCCCTGCCAGCTTTGGACACCAACACCCACCCCTGCTGCAAAGGGCAAGGAGCTTTCCCTTCTGTGCCCACACGCTCCTTCACTGCCTGTAGGCACTTGTGACACTGCCCACTAAGAAGGCACGAAAATGGGGTAACCAAAATAATCTGTCATTCTTGCTCCATTGTTAATTTAAGTGTCAAACAAGTCATCACTGAAAACACATGGATGGTTGTGTCAGAGTCTGCAGAATAATGAAGTATACGAGTAATGAGTTTAACAGTAACAATACACTTCATGTTTTACCTTTGTACCTGACCCACACAGACACATGTGGGACTCTGCTTCACCTTTCAAGTGACACCCTTACCGTGGTTACAGAAGTGGTGAGGGGCACACTGAATACTTATGCTTTTACTTACTCAGTCAGACAGCTCAGTAGAAAGTATCAAATCCAGCTCTCAGTTTAAGTCCTTCATAAAGAGTGAGGGTCTTTGCTTTTTAAGTGATTAAGGGAGTTTGCAAAAGTTTGACTAGAAAGTGTCTACCCAAAGGAATACAGACAAAGCTATTTTTATAAACAATCAGCCCCCATGATACTTATTTCATGCTGCATACCCAACAGCATACAAAACACCATTTCACCTAGCTATACAGTCAAAACCACAAGAGTTTACCAGTGCAATGTGAAGTGCTGCAATATTTCACTTCTTAATTACTTCAGTATAGTAGGAAAGAAGGGAAAGAGAAATGCAAACATGATACTCATCTTCTGACCTGAATACAACGGGGACAAGAATGAAAACAAGCCCTACATGCAATACAGAAGTACCGAAGATATTGAAAGCAGCAAAAGGAGACGCTGAACAGAACAGTGGCAGAAAAAACTTCAAAGAGAAGATAAAAAACCAAAACCACCCCTGACCTGCAGTGAAAAGGCAAGCAGCGATCAGTGAAGACTCTCAGAGAGAAGAGCAAGGTGTTTGAGGTGAGAAGTGCTGCAGAGACACCCCGGGGCACCACTGAGGGCACAGGAGCACACAGCAGTGTCAGCCCATGTCAGTCCCAGCCCTGCAGCCACACAGCGAGGGAGCCGGGCCAAAAGCAGGAAGGAAGGGAAACAATGGACAGAACCCTACAAAGTTATTTATAGTGGAGTGACGAAAAGCATAACTTTTTTATTTCACGGTCAGTTTTACATGGTGAAAAAGCTTTTAAGGTTTTCTCCAAACAACTGGAGCAATGTATAATGGCTCTAAATCGTGAGAGAGAATGTCACAATTTTTTTTCTTTGACTGAAGACTTTCAAAAGCTTTTTTTTCTCTATTGTCTACAAGGATGTTTAGGTAGATCGACATCAGTTAAATTACATTTTTCCTGCCCAAACACTGTTCATTAACAGAGTTTCCTGTAAATAGCCCACAAAATAGCACTGACTAAAATGGGAATAAATGTAGCTTATCCAAAAAACAGAAGACTTTTCTCTCATCTAGGCAAGCACAAGCCAGAAGATGTCTCTGTCCTCTCACTGACACTTGTTAGTTCTCTGACATTTCATTCAACAAAATTTTGCAAATAAGCACCTTCAGTAAGGAGGCTGGACAGACTGTCACTGACGTCGCTTTGCAGATAAAAGTACATTAAAAATACTAATGTAAAATATTGCAAAGAATATTAGATCAATAATGAAGATTGTTCTTTAACTTCTGGGGTTTCAAGTACTGGTATCAGTACCTGAACTGCAATGTCATCCAGCTTCACATAATAAATTCAGAGCATTAACGCTGTGATGATCACTTCATCATTCAACGGCACATTCAATTCTTTCCAACTCTGATAAAAGGCAAGGAAGAACATTACTCTGACAGGATTGCCAGGGCATTGATCAAGACCATGAGAACAGTAATTATCCACTCTTGGGATAAGAATGGCATGGCAAGAATTTGTAGTGCCAGAGATGAAATATTCTTTGAAAATACAATCCCCAAGGTTGCTGAAATGATCCTCTGTTTCAGGTGCCCCTTGTATTAACTGCTTACTTTTTTACATAGCATTACTGCAAAATTTTTCACCTGTGACTCAACTTGCTGACTGAAGAACACAGCTCCTCCTTTTTAAAGAAAAAAACTACTTACCTTTTCTTTTTCCAACAAATTGATTTTTCTCACCACAAAAAAACACACTTACAAGGCAATTTGAACCATACTCTTAATGGTTTTCTGGCAGACACAGATAACCTCAATGCTTACAATGCAAATATTTTTCCTAGAAACATGTAAACCCACCAAACATAAGGTGATTCTTTTTTTACTACCACAATATGATTCAACAGAAGTATGTACATACCCATATATGCTGCCCAATGTATAGCTCGTCTGTCTTTCTTGTCAAATGCATTAATATTGGCCCCTCTAGACAAGAGTAAGCTGACCATCTGAGAAAAAGAGAAAAAGAGATCTTCTATTCAGAATGGAAAACTTTGCTTTGACAAAGAAAACCATAGAAGAAAACAAAAATTCACGTGTTTTCGGAGGATTTAAATGGGCTGATTTTTGAATATACCATAAGCTTGAAAAAACTGGCTGCCCCAATGAAGTGACTGTAAGGAACTCAAAACTTGATGTCAACAAAAACATTTCTCAGTTAAATATGGCAAAGCCATGAAATCTTTCAAATCTTCAGCTTCTTACTGAGGGACTCACTAAAGGTAATCCCTAAAAGCAAGCCTTTTGCCAATTTGTCTCCAATTACCTATACACAACTACAATGGAAATTTCTCAGCTGTCATTTCTCAGGGCTTGAATATTAGTGAGTTAGACCTGGATTAGACATGTGTTTCTTCCACATTTCAGTGACAACACATTCCCTGTGTTCAGTATTGATTGAACAGAAAAATATCCTGGGTTTTCCATTTTAAATTTACCTGTTACTTATTTAACTCTACTTAACTCGACAAATTTGCTTTGGTCATAAGAAAAGTGAACACCGCTTCACATAACCTTCCAACTCAATGATGTAACACCATTTTCCACAACCTTTCTGTACAGAATGCATACAAAAACCAAATTCAAATACAAAATAGGAGCTGGGGTTTTCTAGGGGGATGGGGGAGAAATTATTTTAAACTGGAAAACGAAACATCAGAAATATGACGGACAGAAGGATGAGTGAAAAACAAGAAAATTAACTTTTACCTCAACATGTCCACTGAAGGCTGCATGATGCAATGCTGTTCTGCCTGCTCGATCAGACACATTAACATTGCTTAGGAGAGGCACCAAAGCTTCAGCACACTTCACAGCTTTGTTTGCAGCTGCTATATGTAAGGGTGTCTGCCAGTTTTTGTCACGAGCATTGACGTCGGCTGAATGCTTCAACAACACCTGAACAGCATCCTGGAAGCATTTCCAAAAAAAAAATGAAGCCACTTAGTTAAGATCTGAAGTGACAGTCTTGGATTCAAGGACAGTATAGTGGAATACAACTCTTTACAATTTGTTCATTTGTAAACGTAATTTTACACTTTGGGATTTGTACTTTACCATAAATCCAGACCTGAGGATGTTCTCAAGAACATGAATAATATACACCCTACAGGATTCAACCAAATCAACCATTTCCAGATCTTTTATCAAGTTCCTTAAGCCACATGGAAAACAGTTTTGTCATCAGAACTGATTTCCAAAGTTTAATAAACCACCCTAGGATTTCTTCCAGTGCCAAGGATTAGTGAATTACTATGAACTTATAATTCCTTTTCATCAATCTGCCAAGCAAAATTTTTCAGCTGTCGAAGTCTAGAAACGGCAAAACCCAGATTATTAAATGTACATTTAGAGAACCACAGATAAAACAGTGCATGGTCACAAAAAGTTTCACCATACACTGTTGCAAAACTCCTGAAAACCGTTTAAAAATATTGCACTGAATTCCATCACTCAAAAAGATTATTCATTTCCTTTTTTTAAAAATACAAGCTGTGAAAATTCTGACAAATAAGGCTGTAATTCTAACAGCAAGATAAACAACTCCCATTAAAATATGCACATGCAATTGGAATGCCTAAAAAAATAAACGTGTTGGCAGTATCAACACAATGATGAATATTTCATTTTGCATCAGCTGTGTGACCTTCCCACGATTCACTAATTGCTTTTGGTGACTGCCAACTCAGTCACTGAGCACACAAATAATTGATTACCACTTTGAACTTAAAACATGTTACCACAAGTTGTTACTAGAAATTTTGAATTACACTGTGGTACAATAGCAAGGTACTATTCTCAGCTATCAGCAGAATGCTCAGTAACTATTGATCCTATTTATATTATAATAAATTTAAAATGTTGAAGTTTCTCATACTGTCAGTAAAAAAGAAGATAGGAACAAACACAGAAGTGAAAATACTGCATCACAGCCTTGTAATTTAATGAGAAAATTGAATAGCTCTTCCATTCTCTGAGAAACTCCAGCAGATTTAGTACTTTAAACAACTAATTAGATTTTAACTCTTGTCTTTTTTAACTCAAATATTAAGAAATACCATAATCAGAAAAAGGAAATGTTAGAACAGCTATCACCTGCTTTGCAGAAGGAAGCACAATAATGCTAGTACAAAAATAATGAATCTGATTTTTATGAATTTCGTGACTGAATATACTGAGGGTTTTTTTTAATTTGCAATGTACACCAGGCACACACAAATAAAAACGTGACTGTCTTGACATGAAGCTGCCTGAACTTGTGCAGCTGACAGCTAAATCTGTAATTCCAGCTATTTTGTATGTCTCAATGTCCTTGTTTAATTGCAGCTGTCCTTACTTCAAGAGTCCAGATGTTTTACTGAAATCATTATCAAGGTTTTTCTTTACAGCTTTTCATTTAGTGCCCCAAGCCCAAGCAGGTCTGTCAGCTAGAAAATGGTGCCTACATGGATCAACCATCTACAGGGGCTCTATGACTCGCTGTGTTTATAAACAGAGAATTCTGACAAAGGGCTGACTTCTGGGTAAATATTCTCACTGGATTTCATGTCTTGCTTGCCTTTGCTTAATATTTTGTTTAAAATCTTCCATATTTAAAAAACTATGACCATGGTAGCATTTCTTGAAGTTGTAATTTAAACCCAGTTTGTCTGCAGCACTCCTCCCAGCAAGCATTACTGATGTGCAGAGCTTTTATTGTTAAGCTCTGAAGAATGCAGAATTTGGTGCTTTGGTCAGCTCCCAAAGGAACAGCCTAAAAATATCTCAAGAACAAACAGCATTTGGGAATAAGGCACCCTTGAAGATTCATTTTCAAATGCTGTTTTGAATAACATGATCTCTACATAACTTTGCTATTAATGCTAGTGACAAAATACTGCAATTTATCCAGGGAATTTAAAAGCAAAAACTGAAACAAGGCTTGTTTAGATAGTTCGTGGATCAAACACTTGAAGTTCAATGCTTGTCAAAACTAAATATTCAATTCTATCTTCCCAAACAAAAACTGACTAATAAAAAACCTTTATTTGAGACGTACTGAAATGAGCATCAGTTTGATTCAGGATCTCAAAGGAGACAGTTTAGCATAAACTCTTCCACATAACAAGCTCAGCATTTCTCTGTTTGTTTTGATCTTCTACAGGCATTTTAATTTTTTATTAGGACAACCACCATAGAGAAACAGCAACAAAGTAATTTCTTATATTTTTACATTCTCACAAGTGTATAACTGGTAGGCTTCAAGAAACAGCCTACATTCCACTTAAAAGTTTTACAGTGATGTTCAATACTATTATTAATCAACCACTTTTTTAAAGAAGACAGTTGCAGGCCTTTATAGAACTATTTATTTCTTCAATACCTGAACAGACAAGCATGTAAAAAAAATGAAGAAATGCTAAAACCATGCTGTAAAAGTTGTACTACATCTTAATTCATCTCTACTTCTCTCATGCTGAACCATTCTGGTTACCTTAGGAGAAGCCAACTGGACTTGAGAACACTGTGTGCAGAATCCTTTGCTAGGGAAGTCATAGAGAGCAAGGCTGAGAACTCTAAATTTATAGTTTTCCTCCTGTCTTACTGCTCAAGTAAGAGATATACATATATTCATATCCTCAACAGGCTAAACAAACTGTTGCAAAAATGTTCTGCAATTCCAAATGTTTGGAGTAGTTTCACTTTTTAAAAAATGAACAACAGACAGAAGGTAATTTGAGACATTTATTTTAGCATAAAGCAGTCAAAAAGAGCAACATACCTCACTACAAGATGCTACAGCTCTGTGTAAAGGAGTCAACCATTTGCTGTCTTTGGCATTAACTCTAGCTCCTGTAACAAAAAATAAAAATAACAGAAATTTAAAATATATTTACAGAATGACTGAACTATTTTCAAGAATAGAGATAGAACTATTGGAAGTTACGTATTCCAGACTCATTCATACAGTATAATGCAAAAAATGAGAAGGGATCTTTTCTCCAGCTGAAGTCAACCCTTTGAGGAAATTCTTTTAACACTGTACCAATAATACTCTTCCATATCAAAATACACCCATACTTTTACACTAGGTCATCTTCTGTAATCTTTTGCACTTCCAAAGCCACATAAAAGCTGGCATGGAAGAAAGATGAACTCCTTGCCTCCATTCAGCAACAAAAAGCTCACAGTTTCCCACTGTAGCTGAAATCCTCCATTAAAATACAGAAAGAGGCCATGTATACTCCCCACACCTCATTTCCTTGTCACTGGCATGTCTGATGCACAGGTATATGGAATGAGGATGATTCTTCTATTGGGACTTTGGGAACAAATCTCCACTACTCCAGCAGGTCACCCAGCCTGCTCCAAGACCTCTCGGTCCTCTCCTCATGAGAGATCAGCAGCCACACCTCTCGACTCCTGCAAGCACACTCCAGGAACAGCTGTCCCTGCCCCGAGGAAATAAAGCTGCACAAACATCTCTCAGGGACACAAGCCTGGGTTTGGATTTTCATTTTTTTCTTAATAATAAAGGAAAGGATTTGGGAACTTTTTTTCCCCTAAAGGAAGCAGCTGAACTACAATTTAACTTCCAGTGAACTCCAACAAACAAGAAAACTTATATATTATGTTTAATAATCTAATTTCTTATTGATACACAGACACCAGACACAATACATAACCTTTCAGGTTATTTATACCCTGAGTGGAAATTTATCCATCTTTATTTCAAAACTGTTGAGATCTTACAACAAAATCTTATATTTTTGAAAAAAATCGTTTGGAAATACTGTTGGAAAGAACCACACAAATGCTACATGACCAGAGCTGATTCACTTCTCAGGCTAAACATATAGATCAGAATTAACTGTAGTTTTTTCTATGCAAAGAACAGAAAAGGATGGAAGACACAAAAACCAGCTGCTGGTCAGGTCAGGACATTCAGCTGACAGACAGGATATTTTTATCCAAGACCTGCACCAGCAAAGAAGTCTTTCCCATTCCAGCTGAACAACCTGACCAAGAAACCCAGCAGTGTGTACAAAATCATGGCTGTATATACTAAGGAAACCGAGTATCTGAAGTCAATTCTCTTGAGTTTCTAATCAATCCACCCCTTTCAGTGGTAAGAACAGAACATGAAGTTGATGCAAACTCCCAGTTTGATCCTAGGTCTTCCAAGCACCAGAGACTGAGGTCTAACTGCTGCCTATGGTTGCAGGGATTTCCTTCTTTCCTTATCCAAATTTCAGAAGCTTAGGGTGTCATCCTATTTTTCCAAGTGCAAAAGATTTTGAAAAATAAGGCTGATGCACAGGGAAGAAAGTCCAAGTCCATTTGAAGAAAACCCCCACAATCTAACAAAAGCTTAAGAGACATCATCATACCATCAGTATCTGCTTTTCTCTAACATCCTAAGGACCTAGTGGTGCATTGCATCACATGATGTGCCACAATGTACTGTACTGCATCCAGTCCTGCACAGAATTCCAGTAAAAAAACAGCTTGAGTATTACAAAAGTCACCAGAAATGTTTTGGGACTTTTGGCAATCTTTCCCAAAAGACAGTGAGTAATGAATGGTATCTCAAATATAATGGAGTAATGATCAGTAAGTGAGAATGTCATTAATATATTTCACAACTATCTGTAATTCTTGATTATCTTCCAGGTAATTGTTGGCCACATCTTTTTTTTTAGCAGATGGGACAAAAATAAGAGCCAAAATCATACTCCAAGCTTCCCCTGACTTCATGTCTAGGCATCAACTATGGAAAGAAGACTTTCATAGTCTGATTTATATTTCTAGGATACAAATGTCTTTAAAGCATTTGAAAGAACTTGAGTCAGTTACTAGGCCATTAATTACCATCCTGATTTTCATGAGAAAATGCATTTCCAAGACTTGATGTCAGGTCAGATCCATCCAGGTAATGAAGCCCAAGAGTGAAGAAATGCACATTTCCACTCCAAAGAAGCAGCAGTTACCTAAGCTCTAGCTCTAAGTGAAAATGTGCTTAGAGTCCAAGCAGTGTTTATGTGTTTAGATAAGTTGTTTACTGACATTTCTGGTACTTTAAACACACAACCTAAAAGCCAAACCAGAAGAAAACAGGAATAAATACAAAAAGATACTGCATAAAAGGTTTGCACAGTAATAAGTCAATCACACTTGCTAAGAGTAAAAGAAAAGAGTATGTGAAAGTAAGAAAGCAAATCAGCATTAGCCATTAAGGAAATTGGAAGTGATATCTAAAAGTAATATAGTCCTCTCAAAAGAACGAAAATTAACACAGCAATATCTGCCCCCCATTCCGTAAGTGATCTTCAACCCAAAGAAATAAGGAAGCCTAGGTCTAGCACATCCCATAGTTAAAACTGTAATATGTAGACACTAAAACAAGTTAACTTTTCAAATACACAAAAAATTGTAGATTCTCTGACAAAAGAAAAAAACAAAGTTGACTTTCGATAACAAATCTACATCTCTGATGGACTTACTTGAGAAAGAACCACCAAGCTTGTTTTTTCCTTCCACAACAAAACCTCTTAAAGAAGTTGCAAAATTGTTATATGGAAAGACAAAGTTTTTAAGCAATAATCAGAATAAGTGTACTACTAAAAAACACATATGCACTGTTAATGTGGGAACTGGGAGATCTACAGCTTTAGATACACTAAACAAAATAACATTTTAAAATAGAGAGACACTTTGCCCTTAAATTTCTTGGAGAAGCCTTGCTGCCAAGAAGATTTAAATTCCATGAAAGAGCTTCTCCAAACAGCCTTGCATGTGAGGACATAATCCTCCTCTAGGCTGTTCTTTACTGCCCAGCACATGGTTTGGGGAAAATGTCACTGTTCCTCCCTGACCCTTCATGGCTCCCTCAAACCTATCACAGTCCTACCCTGCAACACTGGGGGAGTTTACAGCCTTGATTATCTGAGGTAAGGCTACTCCAGACCATTGCAAATAAATGTTACAAAAATGTATCACATTTCTACCAAATAACTTTTGCTTTAAGCTATTGCTTCACAGCGTGCTCAAAGACAGCCTGGACACATGGATGTGTATAACTCACTGCACAGCACTGCCAATGCAACATTATCCCTGTGCAGCTCAACCTGCTGACATGTTAACCAGGGCATTTCTCACGTTTCAAATGCCAGTTATGAGCAGTTTGCTCTTTCAAAGCACAGTACAGTGTATCTTAATCCCCAGCATGCAAAACCAAAAAAAAAAAAAAAAAAAAAAAAAAAAAAAAAAAAACAAACACAAAAACAAAAGACAACTAGATTTGTTGNAACCAAACCCAAACAACACTCCACTCTTCCCTCCCACCAACTCTGCCCCTTGGATCTTCCAGACTTCAAGGGCCTGGTCTTAACACGTACATTAAAACTTCTCAAATATTTCATTCATTTAATGTAAAATTTCTTATATTTCAATTCTTTTAATGGCATAGAGTTTGCAGGAAAAGGACTAAGGGGCTTGCCAGAGAGAGCAAACAAAACGCAGGAACACAAATATTCAACTTGAACCTAAGAATCAATCATGTAAATGAGCCTCCCCTAAAACTGCACCTTCCAAACAAAGGAAATTATTCTTCCATGTTGGTGCACTAAGCTACAACATTAAAGATCATCCCTTTCATCAGTAATTTTGCTAGTATAGCCTAGTAAGTTTACACATCTAGACAAATACAAAAGCAGGACATTTGCTCTGCAAAAGGTGGGGTAGGGGAAATGAGAGAGAGAGAGAAGTATTACATAATTTTCTTCCCTTGTCCCTGAATCTTACATTTCATCTTGCCAAGTTGTATTCACAAGACTGACAAATAGAAAGACGTTTTATTTAATAAATAAAAGTACAGAAGCTACAGAAAAACTCTGTGATGCTTTCTTCTAGCAAGTTTATGTTTCAAGAGACACATTTTCCAATTGAATACATGCACTGATTTACACAATGATCCTGGAGGTTTTAATTCTATCAGTCCACATGTGGCAATTGCACACGTAAATGTGCTGTTAGTCACCAACTCCTGGACACGTGTTTCTGCACTCTAATTGCAACTTCTTGGTGTCCACATCCTTACATTCCAGGAAGAGCTAGCATCTCAACCATCTCCTGGCAAGACAGACAAGGAACCACTGGGCAGGAAATGCTGCAAGGAGCAGCAACACAGCTCTTCCTTCACCCATAAACTGCCATACAATTCTTACACAGCCCTGTCTCTCACACCACCTCCAGGTTCCCCCCATAAGAAGTTTTGCTGTGACTCTTTCCCAGCTCCTCTGCACCAGAATTCTTCCTATTTGGAAATGTTCTTAGAAGACTAATGAATGCAGTGGCTGAATTCCTTATGCGTCACTACTTGGAAACAGATTAAGAAATACAACAGAACTGACAAGACATTTTCATCTTTGTTCACAGTACTGACTTTAGTACTGAATTGCCTTCCACTGTTCTGTTTGCAATCTGTATTTTTAGACTTTCAAGGATGGTATTTTCCTTTGTTATTGTACAAGATGTGCTTGTGACTGAGCAATATGATAATATAAACAAAGAAAGCAAACGTGTTTTCATTCAATTATGCAATACAGACACCCAACGTTCGGTATTTGAAGCTCTGAAACATCTATTTAGGAGTAAAAGATGAAAATAAGATCTTTATAGAGTGCATTTAAGAAAGTAACAAACTTTGTCTTAACAACTAATATACTGAAATAATTTTAGGAATTATCTTTGGAGAAACTAGAAAGATCTCACGTATAAATCACTGAGAATAACTACCAGTCCTACTATAATTAGGTTCTATTTAATTATTTTCCTAACAGCTAGTAATAAGTTCAGTAGTTCTTCCTTTTAAATGATCCACTTTTTTATCTAGAGACAGTGACCTTGGAAGCACTTAAACTGGGAAGCAGAAATTCTCAGACTATACTAAGGAATAAACAGATAGAGAAGAAAACGTTTCCTTAGATAGAAAAATATGCGAACAGTCAGGAGGAGATACAGAACATGTTTTCAAAAGTAAAAGAAGATTTGAGATATGAATTGGAATAATCAGTAATAGAAACTGAGGGTAATATCCTGTTGAAAATTTGGATACTTAGAAAATAATTGTTGGAAAATAATGAATAAGACCTTACTGAGAGAAAGCTTCTTGCTATTTATAAGCTAAATACATAGTAAAAGATCTATAGAATACTGAAAAAATCCAAGAGGAACAGGACTGCAATCTTTTGACCAGGTACAATCATGATTCAAAAACTTTTTTTTTTTGTTCTTTAAGAACAAACAAACAAAACCACTCCCAACCCCCAAAACAACCCCAAAAAACAAAAAAACACATGGAGATACACTTGCCACAAAAGAGAGGAAAACTTTAATAAAGTCAAAGCCATCCTTCCAGAACTTTCATGATTTGTCAATATAAGTCCATTTCCTTTCAGAATTTCACATCTCAGCCTCCACCTCCCTGAGCTTCAGCAAGCAACAAGAGGTTCTCTGACTCCAGCTACTGAACACTTCACTGCTACTTTTTCCTAAGTCAGCTCAATTTTCCCTCTCAAAGAACATCAGAGCTGCTTTCTTCCCAGCATCTGACTGTTGCTGCTGCCAGGGGGAAGTTAGGCCAGCTTGAAAAAGAAAAGCATCAGCCAACATCTCTGTCAAAAGAAGGGGAAGCAGCCAAAAGATAGAGTCAGTGTAAAAGGG
Organism: Climacteris rufus; assembly: GCA_013398175.1. Taxonomy (NCBI): domain Eukaryota; kingdom Metazoa; phylum Chordata; class Aves; order Passeriformes; family Climacteridae; genus Climacteris; species Climacteris rufus. The sequence continues at coordinate 1,588,174 of VZRZ01008643.1, forward strand.
CCCTGTGAAAGGCCTCTGGGGTGAGGGTACATCTGCCAGCCCAACAGAGGCAGCTTCATTCGCCAGCTCAGCTGTGGGACTGGCACTGCATTGCATGCACTTCTAATACTCTCACAGCTTCATCATTAGATAAAAAACACAGGTGGAGAGGTGTAACAGTGAACCATCTGTACTGTCTTCCAAAATCTATTATTGCTATAATGATATTTTCCAGCATCAGCATGATTCTTACATTTTCCAGCTGACCCAGAGGAAACAAAAACTTGTGGGCTGCCAATCTTAATGAGAGTGAGTTTGACCACACTCGTGTAACACTGAGCTTCACACAGAGAAAATTTGGGGTTAAGCAAACAGCATTGTGTTGTGTTAGTATTTAAGTATCAATGCAATATAGTAACTAAATCTATTCAGAAGTAAACAACCAACAATTCAAATGTGGTTTTCCATGAATTACACTGATTTCAGTGAAAGCAATAATCATCTGCATGGTATTTTAAGAAAATAAGTGGAAAAAGTTAGTAATCAAAAGAACACATTCGGCAATCACACTAATTTGTTCTGCTTTTCACACGACATTTCCTGGCACAGTAGACTCTGATGGTATTAAAAATCATAGGACAATCAGTAAAAAATGATTTTTTTATAAAGCAAGAAGCCTCTCCAGCACAGTTCATAGGCAGGGCTTAAAGAAGGGTTTGATTTTTTTAAAACAGGACTGCTTGGAAAGGACAAAAATCTGGACATTCAGTTAATTAAGACTTAACTATTATACTTTTCTACTTTTCAGTAGTTTGCCATCATTTACACTATTAAATTCAGTGCAATTATGTAAAGTAGACAGAAGTATTTGTGCACCGGGATGCAGAGCTGTACAGAGACGTCATAAAAATACAACTGTGATGAGTGTTACAACCCTTCCCAAAGTAATACAAAAAGGAAAATGCTTCTAAAGTTATGATTCTCAAATGACTAAAATGTAAACTTTTCTGGATGCTATAAATAATCTTCGTGCCTCTTCTTTATTTCTGGTCACCTCTCTCCCTTAACAAATCTAGTAATGCTAATTGATTATCAAGGTACAATCCAATAGTGAGAGATGATTTGAACATTTAGACTTCCACAGACCACAGTGGTATGACAACCTGTTGGTAAGACATTGACATCCTCAGCAGACAAGTTTAGTAGTGTTCAGTGTCTCAAAATAAAAAATAAAAGGCAATCTAAATGTCCACACCCAAACTGCAGTCAGTAAAGCACTTTTCTTTGATGTTTGGAGCCTGTATCCAAACCATCACCTTGAGATCCCTCATCCAGGTGAAAGACAGTAAGAGAGGTCACAGAGCAACCTTAACGTTTAGTGGGAAAATATCTCAAGAATTCAAAGACTAAGAATGTTCTTAAGACTGAAAACTTACTCCACAAAAGTCTGGATCAGTTATATCTTCATGATGTGCAATATGGGTTACTCAAGTCTATAGCAAAGCAATATAAAGACATTGTGACTGCAACATATGACCCAAAATACATATTTGAAAGCAGTATGGATCCCATGGAGCAGGATGAAAGATGTTCCAACCAAATTTAGAAAACCTGTTGTAGGTAACATATAACAACTCTTTAAGACTAGAGAGTAAGGAGAAAGAACCAAGTAAGAGCCACTGAATAGTGGAAAGATTAATATTGACTATAGTAATTTTGAGGTTGAGTTTGAAGAAAGAATAAAAACATCAAAGCAAACAGTCTTTATGGGATACTTTGCACAGCAGGCAAACAGAAAAGTGGTTCCTAGTAACATTCCAGCAAAGCCATGTTAAAGGACACTACAAGTTGTAAAGACAAGCTCTCACAAGGTGAGAAATGCTAGGATGAAAGCAGTCTACACTTAACTTAGTCCCTTGTGCAGGTATGCTACAGTGGGTCAGTTCAAGTCACATACATAATTTTTACATGCAGATTTACTACACAGAGGAGATGGCTGTTAAGAGATGCTGTTTATCAAACAAACGACTTTCCTCATTTAAAAAAAAAGAGTTCTTGCAGCATGGCATGCATTTTTCAAGCCTTGATGTGGTAACAGATGTTCTTCATTTGCTCCCTAATGCTCATCTATTATGACAAAATGTAACATTATACATCTGTCTCAAAGGAGAGATTTGATTTCCAGCTGAAACACAGAGATGAATTTTCCTTATCTTTATGAAATGGAGAGGATAAATACACTTAACCCCTGTTCCCCATCTTCCAATTAAGAGAGTTAAAAGACAAATCATAGCTTGTGCATTTTGAGACACCTAGACCTGACTTCTCTGAGAAGCAGCTGGCTCAGCACTCCTGACACAGCTGAGTGCTCACACTGCACCAACCACAAAGGTTTCAAATCCAGCATTCAGAAATGAGGAAAACTAAATTAGTGACGACTCTTTAGAGTTTCGTTTAAGAGGCTTGCCTAAAGCTATTGCCTGCAGGCAGGTAATACACAGATTCGTGCCCAAGCACAGCACAGCACAGCCTTTCAAACTGAACAGCCTGAACATGCAGACATCATGTTCACCCTTCAATTAATGCCCCTCTTCACTCACAAACGTGTCAACAATTCACACCTACCTGTGCATCCCACCCTGGTTCACTCCCAGTGCAACCTCTCACTGGACTTTCAGGAGGCTGTGCCTCTCCAGCAGGGCACAACAAGGTACTGAAGGCCACAGCACAGCACATGAGCACAGCAAGGTCAGACTGACATGGCCTAATACAAGCCACAGCTTCCAAAGCTTTTGATTTGCAACTAATGCATTGTTTTGTTGCAAGCAAATCTTCATTTTCATTAAATAAATGTTACCTGAGACACATCAATTCCTCATAGTCTTTCTGAAAAATCTGCAGACACTGCAGCACCCATAACCTCTCCTCAGCTTTGGACTATTCATACAGTCCTAATTCTTCGTTCCTCACTTCCCTTCTTTATTCTCCATCTTTCCCAATACCATGTCTAACCTTTCCTCTCCTACGGCCCTGCCCCAGTCAGGATCTTGTTTTGTTCCCATCCCAACTGAAACCTCACTCCTTCCATCAGCCCTTTGCCCAGGAGAGGGTAAGGTTCTGGTAAATGGACTGTGTTCACCCAAACCAGACACAAGAGTCACTCTCACAAGTAGGTGACTACAACTTTGCCAAGTTTATAACATTGAAAGTTGTTGAAAAAGTACAGTGACCCCTTTCAAGAGTCACCAGAACTTGTATTTCTTCTTGATAGGGAAAAACAGCACCTCTTTAGATTTTCAAACCCTGCACCTTTTCAAAAGTGAGCTTTTCTGGACAAAATGTCACTACAGAGTATTTCCATAAGATAGCTCTATAAATACACATAATGTGATATTAATTACTTACATGTATCTAGAATTATATAGAGAAAGTACAAGTAATATATATATAATGAAAATATTACATCTTGCTCAAATTATAACAAATTAAATTATGCCTGGCACTTTCAGTTGAAGGTGTGGACGTGACTCTGATAATCCTAAAAGTGGCATTTCCTTAAAGCAAAATTTCTTATAAAGGTTGGGGGGGTGGGGGTGGTGGAAATGGCCAGCTTTGCACAGGTAAGGTGTGCAATTAGGCAGACTGAAGATGAAAGCAGTTCTGTGGGACTGCTACAAGTTTTAATCTTTCTTTGTAAGCTTGAAGCTCCATATTATGAATTCAGCCTCAAGCTACTTGATGGGTAGGTCTGTCCAAGATCAAAGACAATCAATTCAGTACTTCAGTCATGAAGTTCTGCTTCTGGTTTTTGGTTTAGTTTCTTGGTTTTCTACTCCTTTGGAAAAAAAAAAAAAAACAAAAAAACCCCAAATATACTGTTTTACAGAACTTAGACTTTTTCTCAGTACAAATAAAAAGGAAAAAAAGAAGAGATTTTAACATTTTCAGCTGACCCTAACTATATTCTGTGCATTTAAACAAACAGGCAAACATACTTAAAATAATACACCCAACTCTGGATGGCATCTACTACGTTCAAATGTAATTGTTTTTCTGTAGGGCATTTCAGAATGAAAGCAATGCTGCTAACATCTACCTGTAACATATACACTATTACTTCTTTAAACTACAGTTAAACTATTGCAAGCTGATCAAGCTACAAACAAAAATAGCTATAACTGAGAAAGCTTTTCACAAAGAAATATTTTAGAGCAGAAATACATAGTATAACACTACCAAGTCTGGAACCCAAAAATTCAGCACAAGCATCTTTAATTTCTAGTACATTAAATATCTCAATAAAAGCTATACAAACTAAGATGTACATAAATACTTCTTTGGATGTGCATAGACTTATTTGTTTTCCATTAACAGGAACAGAACATACCAGATAAAATAAGTAGTTCAATAATTTCTGCATCTCCCAGATAGGCAGCAGCATGTAAAGGGGTCCTTTTCTCATTATCCTGTGGTAAGAGGGGGGAAAAAAGGTTTTATTTAAAATAAAAAAGTATGGTTTAGCATTTTGTACGTTATGAAAAAACACTGCATGAAAGTGCATCTTCCAAATACTGTACATTTTATATTTAAAGAAAATATAATTACTCTAAAGGCATCAGTCACATTTCCTAAGACAAGCATGCTTCTCCCTAAGGAGCTCTTAACACCTACATAGTCAAGCACTGTTTTCCTGACACAGGCAGGATGCTCATCTTTAGATTAACCCACCAGTTATAAATCACCATTCACTTGTCTCCAGAGACAGGAACTTCAGTCTGTCCTTCACAGTTAAAAACAGTGTGTCATTGTCATATGCAGCAATTAGAGAGAAACATTTTCTTTGAGAAGTTTAAAGCTAATTTCAGAAGTTATTATTTTAATAGAAAATAGAAAAGAAGCTGGAATACATTAAGGGCAAAACTAGTGGAATCCAATTTCAACTGTTTCATTTACTGCAATTAAGCAAAGAGAAGATAGAAGTGCAAATTATTTCACAAAAAACCCACTCTGCAAGTAACACCCAGCACCTTTAATCAGTTCAGGCTGATCTAAGGTCCTTCTGAAGGTACAAGCAAAAGATCTTATTTATCTATGCACAATATATACCAATGAAGATTCTATTTTGAAAGGTTAACACAAAGTATCTCTCAACTCTTGCAGGATCAGTGCCAATTTCCCTGCACCAGTTTATAGCTTTATTGGAAAAATAAGACCACATCACAGTGTATGATAAAAATGAACAAGAACCAAGCAGTTTGCTCTCTGAGGGAAGGCTGCTGAGAAATCACAAAACAGGCAGATAATCAGTCAGCATGCTGGTTCTGGTCCAAGCTCTCTTTAGATGTCTAGATCTTTTTAGTAGAGTTTCAAATGTGCTGGGGGTGAGGGATCAAGATTATATGCAGGAAGAAACTTTAAGTGTCAAGACATTTCTATTAATTCAACTGTTGTGTCATGACTATCATAAAGTTAACACACATTTTTTATTGACTTTTATTATGAAAAGCATTCTTCTCCATCCCTTATTCAGTGAATCCCTACTTGATAGCTAGCATCATATAAGAATAAAAGCAGAGTTCATGGCAGGAAAGATCTGATAGAAAAACTGGAGCTGACACCCAAGAAGTTATTCAGAAACATAAAAGACAACTTCAGAACTTACATTATTCAACCCACCCCCTCTAAGAAAACATCACCACACACACAACCCCTTGCCCTAAACAACCTACTCCCTGTCTAGTCCCTGCTCAGAAAAACTTGAAGTTACACAGTTCACCATATTATCAATGTTTCCTAACAGAATTTTTTGAATTACATGCAAGAAATTCCAAATTGAGCACTGCAAACCTGACACTGATACACCCTAAGGAATCAATGCCACACTTATCAGTAACATCACATAATACCTCAGCAATTTCTTGCCAGGATGTCTCAACTACAGATTACACATCTAAGATGTTAAAATAATACAGCCTCCTGGTACCAAGGACTTGCTATCTTAAAAAAAAAAAAAAAAAAAAAAAAAAAAAAAAAGAAAGAAAACAACAAAAAAAAAAAAGGGAAAAGAAAAAGACTAGAAGCTCAAGGGGAAAAGAAAAGCAGTACAAATAAGAGACCTGATTCCCCAGCTCAGACAGTAAAGATCAGCCAGCAATGAAAGATGAAAGTCAGTTTACATTCCTCCAGTATGGAGAAGCAGAGCTCCTATAGGTAGCTAGTATTGAAGCCTTTTTGATAATGCTAAAAAGCCTATAAACTAGAGATTAAAGAACACAGAAAAATGACTGTGATAGTATACTGCCTGCAATTTCATCAAAGAGTGAGAGAAAATAAGATGGGGAATGAGCACATTCCTCTGTAGAGACAGCATTTACACAAGAACATGAGAAAAACTGCATTCCCCACTTTAAGGGCAAAACTCACTATTATAACTCATTTTTGTAAACATTCATCACACTTGGTGTCTTTGTTTGGGGTTTTTTTCCAGTTTTTAACATCTCCATGACAGAAGTCATAAACATAACCAATGTGATAGAATGAATCAGAAATCTTCCAATAAAACGGTGGACAGAGGGGAGGTGTTTATCTAGAAATACCCTAATCACCAAGCCCCAAATATATTTTACTGAAACATCCATGGTCCAAAGTTCTGATAAATTTCAGACATGCTTCTCCACAAAATCCAACCTCTATTAATGAAAACATTGAGCACCCTGAAACCACCAAGATACAAACACGAAAGCAACATTTCCACTCCAGCACTCCTTTTTCCAAGCTGTGAGTTTCCAGTCATGGAAATATTTCAGTTTTGCTGCTCTTAAGCTGATAACTTGAAAATACTCAAAGCCCAACTGCCAGTCCTGCAGCAGGGATACAAACTGGGAGAGTCCATGTGCAGGAGCTTGGTGGAGATGTCCCTGTTCCCTGCAGCACCAGGGCACCACTCCCAGGACACTCATGGCTTGTCACCTTTTGGGTCAACTCTTGGTATTTCAACAATCCCAAACCCCAGGCTATCTACTGACCACAAATATTCTGCATGCTGAGGGTGCTTTGACAGAAGCCCTGGCCTTTTTTTCCCCTCTAGTTTCACAGCTGGCATGTTTTTGATGTTTCCAAACAATTTTTTTTTTTTAATTTAACTTCTCTGTGCCAAAGTTTTTGGTTTAGTATTTAAAAACCTGGTTTTCAGAACTTGTTAAAAAAGCAGAAATGCTGCATTCAGCAACCTCTCATGAAGAAGTTTTTATTTGCACGAAAGGAAAATTTTCATTTTCCTCCATGTGAAGTCTTACATTTAACTAATGAATTTTAATAAATGAAATCTGAATAAAATTAAATAGAGTTCTGTATTTTAAATGCTACTAAAGTACTGCTAAACAGATCAACTACTTTTTATTAAAACAGTAATCATCTGAGGAACTAATTCCATCTGCAAACACAAACTAGTGCATATAAAGGATTACATTAAATAACACTAAGAAAGTTTCCAGCTTTAACATGGAACTTTGGAAGTACATGTCTTGTAGCACTGAGATATTATCATACCATTATAGATATTGGGCCTAATATTCTTCAATTTCATAAAGTTAAATGATTGAAAGAAAAATTTCAGTAGAGATTTTGTACATAAAAGCCACTGTCACACAGAATGTAAAATCTAACACTGTTGGTACTATTTAATTCCAAGTATCAGTGTTACAGCAGAATTTGACAACACAGAAAAGCAAATGTTGTGGCATCTTCATTTTCCAGTTCAAAAATCTGTAAGGCAAATGGGACTATTACAACTCTAAATCAGCTGTAATGGTAGTAAGGAAACAGATCACACTGATTGCATTAGGCAGGTTTTAGATACCTGAAAAAAAACTTTCCGTTTTTTAAAGCTTGTTGTTTCCAGCAGAAACAGCAAAAATATTTATATTCCAAATAAGAAACTTGCAAGTTTAATTCCAGATTATTGGTCAATGCTGTCACTAAACTAAAAAGCAATAAAAGTGTCAGTTCTAAAGTAATCAATTTTCAGAATGATAGTTCTGTGCCACAGAACCCCCAGCAACATATTTATATGTGCCTTTGGATTGCATTATGTGAAAATATATAATCCCGCCATCCTCAATACTTCCACTTGTCAAGTTTCCCAAACATTTCATCTACACAGGAGTTTGCATGGGATGACAACATGAGAAATCCATAGGAGAAAGCCTTATGACCTCATTAAAGCCGAATTTGGAATAAAGTGACATGGATAGTGGCAGCGTGAGCTTCTTCATAAACTCTCCCAACCTAGAATAACCAGAAGCTTTAATGGCTTCACTGCTTATTTCACAGGTCTACAACGGATATATCTATGCTAATTTAAAGAAGCAGGTTTCAAACCTGCCTCTTTTTAAAGTAGTAAATGTCCTTTGAGATATAACAATTTTTGCCTCGTTTGGGTTCTATCTCAGTAATTGACTTAAGAGTAACTACGTGCAACTACAGAAAGTTTTAAGGAGCTACACGCCTTAAAGGCAGATCTCTTATCCCATGCATATCCTGTAAGACTACCACAAGCAGTCTGTGACTTCCCCAAGAGTATATTAGAATATAACTTCAATTTGACCTTCAAATAGTTCAACATCTACTGAGCTGAAGTCTTTGAATTAAAGCATTTTTTGAAAAAGACTGAATACAACTTCCCCCTTCATAAAAACTCCTCTTTAGCCTATCTGCTCTTCAAAACCAAATTTGGCAATAACACTTTAAAATACTCTCATTATTTCATGATCACATTTAAAAATATCATTTAATAGGTGTTTTGTGCTGTATGACTTGTCATCTGTCTGCTTCTAGTGCCATCTGTTCCTGGTAGAAATCAACCCTAAATACAAGATCATAAATCTTGAACGAGTTTCAGTTCCAACTGTGTTGGTTTTGCAGGGCCCAGTTTTTGGGAGTGGGGGGGGCCCACAGAGGTGGCTTCTGTGAGAAGCTGCTGGAAGCTTCCACCACGTCCAGCAGAGCCAATTTCTGATGGCTCTGAAGATGGACGTGCTGCTGGCCAAGGCTGGGCCAATTACAGATGGAGGTAAGGCCTCTGTGACAACACATTTAAGACGAAACCAAAACAAAGTAGAGCTGCACAGCTTTAGTTCTAGTTAGATGAAGAAGAAGAGCGAGAACATGTAAGAAAAACAACAATAGGGACGGCAAGGTCAGAGAAGAAGGAGGGGAAGGAGGCGCTCCAGACGCTGGGGCCAAGACAGCGCTGCAGCCTGTGGTGAGGACTGTGCCAATGCAGTGTCCCCCTGCACCCTGAGGGCCAGGGACATGCAGACATTCACCCCCAGCCATGGGGAAGGAGCCCACGCCGAAGCAGGAGGGGTGGATGCCTAGAGGGGGCTCTTGTCCAGCGGAGGGCTGACAATGGATACAGAGGCCTTGCTCCCCCACCCTGAGCGGGACCAGCCTGTCCTTGGAAGGCCTGCGCTTCGTGGCGGAGAAACTTCGGCAGCAGTATCGGGCGGGGCCGCTTGCTGCTGGGAGAAAACTCCTTTGGAAAGGGGATTGATACCACAGTGCTTGCAGGAAAACCGGGGTCCCTCTCCCTAAGCAGCAGAAGAAAATTCTGGTGATGAACTGACCAAAAACCCCCACCCCTGTCCTCCTGCACTGTCAGTGGGAAGGAGGGAGGGGCTGGGGGGAAAGAAGGGGAAATAAGGTGTTTTAAGGGCTCATTTTACTTCCTATTATCCTCCTCTGATTTTGTTAGCGATAAATCCACTTAATATCTTCAAGTTGAGCCTGTTTTGCCTTCGATAGTACTTAGTTGAAGTTTTTCTCCCAGTCTTTATCTTGAACTCCCTGAACTCTTCATTAAAATTCTCTCTCCTCTGTCCAGCTGTGGAGGGGGTGGGAAGGATGAGCAGCTGTTCGTGGGTGCCTGGTGTTTGGCCAGACTCAAACCACAACACCAACATACCCTGCAGTAGCTTTAACAAACATTTCTTTTAAGAGAAACTTTTTTTAAATATAACCCTTAGTGTATTTTTCAGTTAGGTTAGAGAGGCAGGACTTTTCAACCAGGATGCTGTGTACCTCCCCAGTTCACCAATAACGTATAAGAACACGATTACAAAGCATTTCCAAATCTTTGATGGTGTCCAGTACCACAGAGGTCTCTCCCAGTGCTAGACTTGGGAGTCACCAGAGCACCAAACTTTAGTTACAGATTTTGCTACAGTTTTTAGAATAATCATTTTATCAAGTAGAATAACTGTCTGCTCTAACTACATTTTTTGTTGCTACATTAAAAAAAAACAAACAAACCACATGTAAATATTTGGCTTTTACATTCCAACTTTAAACTTCTTAAAAGTTTACTTTAGGTACTTGATTCCAGAAATGGAGTATCTAACTCTTGGGAACTATTTTCAATCATAACAGTGTCTTAAAAATACATAACTAAAATTTGAAAATTAGTGAACTGAAACTAGAAGAAAAAGATTAAGTACTAGATTTTCAAGACTTGTAAATCTTGAGAAATTAATATTGTATCCCTACCCTATCTTAACTGTAATTCATCTGCTATTTCTTTGGATTTTTCCCTGCATTTTAAAGTCAATTCTCAGAACTTGTGTTGTCATAAAATAACAAATTTCTAATTAATTTGTTTAACATAATTTTTGGAAGCAGAACTCTATTTTCTCACCATATTTCAAATTTAAGATGTACATCCAATATCGAGAGCAAGCTAAGGTTACACTAATGGTCTCCTTAAAATGGAATGCTTAAAAATGGGAAGAAAGCATGCCAGTAACCACTAAAATAATAGGTATTACATGGCTAACCACAAAGTATCATTTGAAGCCAGATGATAGGTACATTGTAGTTGAAACAATTAGATTTTTCATGCTGACTCCATTAATTTCTTGAACCGTCATGCCGCTATTTGTTATGAACACTGGTACTGCATTTCAAAGAAACATTTTTGAAAGGCCAGTATCAAACTTTCACTAGTGAGACTTGATCAGGACTGATTACATTTCAGGACATAGCCTCTGCATGCCATCTATTAGACGGGCAGAGCAAATCTAGACCTCCAAGCAATCACAAAAAACCAGGGATGAGTCTTTGCCCTCTTGCTCATGAAGGCAGCAGTGACCAGTGACTCAAGAGGCCTTGTCATGTAGGAGAAGTGGTTTTAGCAACAAGGGTCATGTCACCTCTAATCTGCCAAACCCCAGTGTTGTTTCTAATTAAGATCTTCAGTACCAATTTAATAGGGTGTGCTCCTTACTTGTTTCTAGCTGATAATAATAATAATGATAATAATAGTAACAACAACAATAATAAAAACTGGCACACCATGAATTAAATCACAAAATCATTTACTTGTGAGTACCACTTGTGGCGTTGTGAGTTTGTGGAGACCTTAAAAAAACTGGATGGCAGCCGTAGGTATAAAATAAAAAATAAAAGATAAGTCAGAAGAGAACTACAAAGTAGCCTGGAAAAATGTCACCAGAGCACCACTTTATGAAAGACCCAGAGTTTACTTGCACATAAGTAATTTTAAACACGGGTGTTCCTTGAGAGCGCAAGCTGACAATTTTCTAAATTGTCACAAGGAACAAAAATTTAAAAAATAAAATCCCATAATAAGATAACTTTGAGTGGATCTACACTGGCACACAAAACAACCAGGAAGCATCATACTTCTAGCATGTTAGAAGAAATTGCTATTAGCTATATAATTGCAAAGGAGACACCAAGTTTCCACTCCAAAATCTGATTTTCCAAATATCAACATCAAACACTTATAACTGCATATGGACAGATTTTGCATATGGGCATAATTCAGAAACAAGACAGAAGCTGAACTTGAGTGTGGGTGAATGGGATAGGCAAAAGGGGGGGAATCCATGCCCAGTGGCATTGAAAACTACAGAAGTGAAAAAATCTGATCTATTCTAATTTCATTACTAATGGCAATGATAATTGGCTAAGAAATTTGGCTATAAAAACTATCAAGCTATATTCACATTTCCACCATGAGAAATGAATGAATAAGTGCAACACAGTGAACCTTGCTCAGGAAACCTCCATCCTATGGACAATAAGTTAATAAGTATCTGCCATGGTGAAAGCCTTGGGGAAAGGGGGGGAAAAAAAGCATCCCTTATGCCAAACTGGAGTTTGAGAGTATAAAAAACAGTGACCAACTACAGGGCATTCCATAACCACACAACTGGCCTTCCCTTTTCTGACTATTGGAACATCCCAGGCAATCACATTTCTTCCCTAATACGAAACCTGGGGAGTATTTAAAGCTTTACAGAAAAAAGGGAGCTCAAACATTGGAGTTTTATGTTTATCTAGAGAGAGCAGAATGACCCTATCTCTTTGCACACCGTTCCACACTGCATGCACACAAATGAGAATCCCCACCAAGGAGGCACAGAAGAATTCACATCGCATGGCTCTGCTGTCTGGACATACTTTGCAGTTCCAAAAGTATCCTCTTTTAGCCTGATGCCTCCAGGAATTTTCGTGACTGAATTTAAAGCTCAAGTTCACAGAGCAGCACTGAAATCCATGTAAAATAATTTACTTCCCATTCATCTAATGATTATAGTCAAATAATAAAACTGAAACTGAAAAAAAATCTCTAACCTTACTGAACCACTGCATAGAATTCATACACAACATAAAAATTCGCACATTGAAAGTTCGGTTCATTTCTAAAATGCCTGAACACTAAAAGCAACCTGGTAATAATCATTTAAAATTAAGTTTGCACAGAAAAAAATCATTCATATACATACATATATATATGATAGTGACATATTGTATTTATACTCAACCACTTACTAAAAATTTCTTTTTAGAAACAGGTAAGATAGCTCACCTGTATCTGTCTAGTATTTTTAAGTAACACCTGAAAATACCTTTTATAAAAATTGCACAAAGAATATCAAGAGTTGAAGTTACATGAGCAAACATCAGATGCCACACTGTTGTTGTCCAAAAGACAGTGTAGTCTTTAACTTTGGCACGCAGTAGAACACCTTGACAGTAAGAGGACAGGAGAAAATTTGCTGGTTTAACTTTTATTGAATCCCAAACTTTAATGTCCATAAACACTCAGGGAAGTGCAATTTTAAATGTAAGTTGACACTACACTACAAAAAAAGATTGGTAAAAAAGGAAATGAAATTCAGAACAATTCAATTTGTTAAATAACACTACTCCAGACATCTTTTAATAAAAGAGTTCACTTCAAATGCTGTCTTACCTCACCAGAATTAGGTACAAAACACCATTCAGGTGTAATTGTCTGAAGCCCTGTTCCTCATAAGAGAGTGGTTCCAATAGAAAGTCACACAAAGGAAAGTGAGTCACATTCAGAGCAAGGAACAGCTGCGAAGCTTCAAACTCCATCTCAGATTATGATTGCTGGACCTCACAGCCACCTAATGTCTCATTCAGAACACGAGAGTAAAAATTCTCATTTAAATATGTACACTCAAAAAACTCCACGTTATTTTGATGTGGCTAAGTTGTTTAAAAAGTGAGATTCAGTACAAGCATGTCTCATTCACATATGAGAACAGAAGTGCTTGAGGTGTTCTGCTAGACATTGCTGCCTTATTTCTCACAACTAAAGAGGTCCACAGCAAGAAGACTTTTTCACTTGCAGTCAAGTATTAAAGAAGCAGATTTTGAAACAGCTAAACATCTCTTTCCACTTCCAAGTAATTCACTTCAAAACCATTTCTCTTCAATTATTCTTTTTGGAAAGTTGTAAGTCAAAGTGTTTTTTGGAAATACACATTTTCTCATACCCATTAACCTTTATGTTCCATGCAGGTTTATAATATTGGTATTATAATTCTGCTAGTCAGCTATTTGAACTTGTGCATGGAAGAAGCACAGCTTGTAAGAAAAGCTAAGTCTAGGTTTTTACATGCTTCTACATTTTTACATGCTATGTGGACATTTTTACAGAACATAGAAATGTTTTTGGCAAAATTACAAAGGCCAGAATTTTTTGTGAGCGCGCTCAAGTATTCATTTGGATATTGGATAAGGATCTGAATAACTAAGCAGGTTTTGTGAGCTGCTGCTCCCTTTCACTGAGAAGTTCCAACATCAAGAACTGGTCCCATTTATCACTAATAAAGGTTACTGAATTCTTGCCCAATACATAGAATGAATAAAGAGCTGCTCTGTACCCTTTGGTAACAGCAACTCCATCTCACAGTGCAGCTGAGGAATTTTGGATGTATTTTCCTTCCTGTAACTCAGGAATCAAAAAAGACCAATTTTTAGGGCCAAGAGTATTTATCAGTATGCTAAATCACTGTGGGGGAGAGAGCAAAAAAAATTCACTGAAATTAAAAATATCCATCCACTAAACTCTAGAGCATTCAGAACTCTGCTATATTAAAAAAAATAAACACACAAAATCCCAACAACAACAAAAGCAAACACAACTCCCGTCCCAGGTCAATAATATATCATTGAAAATTCCTGCCCTTGGCTTTACCCTTCCCAAATGCCAATTATATGATTTGTAAACATTTACCTGATATGTATGGCAGAAGAAAACCCCAGATTTTAATCAGCATGCAGTTGATGGTAAGAAAAATGATAAACAATTCTGAAACTATTTCTGAAAAAAATAAAGCAGTATGAGAAAACAATGGATTTTCCATAATGAGAGTACAGTGCTGTGCAGCACATTATGTAACCCAGGCTGGGCTCACACCGTGGGCTGAACGAGGGGCACTGCCTCATCTTACAGTGTCATCATCTGCAATGTTTGAGGACACAAATAAGAAAATATGCCAAGAGAGAAAACAGTACAATACAGGCTCTGTTTATGCTCCAGTGAGAGATCACACACCACACTAGGTAAGGTATGCACATCTCCAGCACAGTTTAAATCCAGCACATTACGCTCGGGCCACTGGCACTTTTGTTCAGAAAAGCTGGGCTTTCTGCCCTTTTCATTGCAAAGTGCTCCAGTGACAATGACCCACGTAAAACACGTATCTGTCCCACTACCTGCATTGTCCTGCTGACAGGAAAAGATGGGCTTTTCAGGTTGTATGTTTAATGTTAGCACCTCTTCCTGGAGTGAGCCAAAACATTTTCCCAGTGTGTGTTCAGTTAAACAGCTTCATGAAGGAAGGTCATCCAGCTGGAATATGCAAAGCCTTTGTGTTAAGAGACCCTCACACCACTCTGAACTCCACACAGCACACAACACAACCTTTGCTAATACAGGGGCAAATTGTTAGGCAAAAAAATCCTGCAGAACACATCTTTTTTGAAGAACAAGAGTAAAATGAGAGTAAAAAAACCTTCCACCCAACAACAGTCTGCAACAGCAAATGAGAAGTCCCCACACTGATCACAAAAGAAACCCAACAGAAAGCCTCTGATAGTGAGGATAAAAACCCATCTGAAACTGCTGCTTAACTTAGAATAAGTATCTAATTTGCACTATTTCTTAGGCTAAGTGGACATGGGATAAGCTTAGAAGATAACTGACATTATAGGAAAAGCTTGCAACAACTAAGGCAAGATATTTGCACTCCTTTGAGATAGCAAGTCAGCATTGTGTAATTTATTTATAAGTTACCATAATTACATATATACATATGTATATAACTAGTATTTCATGCAAATAAAAACAAATTAAATTAATGCCCAGGAAGGATGATAATAATAAAGTAGGGCTTTAAAAGATTGAAAAGAGAACAGAATTTCACTGGTTTTGGAGACAGAAAGGTACAAGCTGATATCATAGGCCTGAGAAAATACCCCCTTCAACTTGGTAATCCAGATACTGTATCTGAATTTTTGGGGCATACTCTTCAGCAAGAACTCACTGCAATGATCTTCCAGTTCCTTTGTCCTGATACCTGACACCAGTTAGAGCCTTTTCAGGTCCTACTGACAGTAGACAAGAGTCCTCCTCCTTGGGTATTTATGGGATAGCCCTCCCTACATCATATAGCAAACAAATGAGAAACACTTTTTTCCCACAATTTTTGATATATATCCATCCTCTATTAAAGTAGATTTAAGGAACTTAAAAGGTGCAACTACCTCATGTAGAGCCTGTGTACAAGGGCCAAACTAGACAAAGGAAATTATGTTTACTGATAGCACACTGGATATCCCACAGTAGATATGTAAAATAGCTTTAACTGCTTGTAAAGTGGAGAAAATTATCTTGTTCAAAGGTATGTTGCACATGCATAAAGAGTCTTCATCCAGAAAATGACTACAAATAATCAGTAAATTCCAATCCTATCTTGTTTTTCCCAGCAATGGACTCTTTAAGGACTGTGTCCACGTTGGAAGCTAACGCACATTAAGACTACTGAACTTTTTTCTTCCCTCTGCTCTTTCAGTGGGGATGTTCTGTTCTAAAATACCAATCCTTTGCATGTCAGGCACAGCAACTGCCAGGAATAACTCCAGTAAGCTCTAACTATTCAAGACCTTGCCTCTAGCTTGTTTTGTAAAAGCAGCAGGAATTGCAGAACTTCAATTATGCTTTGAAGGTTACAATCTTAAGCAATAATCACTAAAAGTAAAATGGCAAATTAGACACGATCTACAAAATCACTGTCACTAAGAACCATACTGGAGACTCAAACACAAAACCCTTGAAACTTAAAAACTCTTAAAACTTTTAAATTTGAAGTAATTATTCATGGCTCTCTACACCAATGAGAATTTTTCAACGTTAAAGAAATAACAGTGACTGAAACAAAAGCTGTCTGTCAAATTCCCAATTACTGTAAAAGAAATTCAGTGTTTGGCCAATACAGTAAAACACTGCCATGCAGATATCCAGGCTTGCTTGCCCAGTTTAGCAAACAGTAAATCCACATTAGCATAGTACTAGGCAAGCTTAGCAGACTGATGAGAAGGAGGATGTTAGCCTGAGCAGCACACCACACTAATATTAATTCATACTCAAGTCTCTAAAGAGTAATTCTCATTTCCTGTACAAGGCAGCACCATGCCATGTAAGCACAATATTCTTTTCAGGGTTCTTCTCTTTGCAAATGGCAACTTTTTGAGAGCTGCTGCCTGTAAGCCCACTGTACTGAGTAGCAATTTGCTGATGTTGGCCAGATGATCCCATTACTCTGTTGAAGGTCTGTTTGTTTGTACCACTCTAATAAGAGTGATAACTCAATACATCTGAAAATCTCATTTGCAGAGGCTAAATACAGTGTTACTGACACGAAGCAAAGAAATATTCCTCTTTGGACTGGCAAGCTTTTCTCATTAAGATTTCAGTTCTGAGGAAAAATGCCTAATTATACAGATTTGTATTTAAAACATCTTGAAGCTATTTCTACACCAGAAGAGGAACTCAACACCATTTGGACACATATATTGAGGCTGAAAAACATGATTCACTCTAAACCACTACAAAGGAAATAAGATATCTGATTAATCATTACAGATGACACGCTTGAAAAACATTCCACACTGCTGAACAAGAAATGCACAGCTTTAAAATTAAGTTACAGTAAATAACTTCTATATGAAGAATATGAATCTTTTCTGAGTAGCTGGTGGATACTGTTTACAATACACAACTGGCAGCAAGTTTCCACTACACCTGGAAGAATTAATCTCTAAAGTTCTCCATTTCTGGAATCAGTCAGGCTTCAGATCAGTGGATCAAACAGCCTAATACCCAATCCTTTAGAAGTACAATCAGCTTTCATAGAGAAAATCTTCCCTACATTTCCTGCAGCAAAGTTTCTTCTTATTTCTTCAGATACATAACATGAATATTCATGTTTTTAAGAAGTTACTTAGTTCTTTACCAAAATAACTCCTGGACATTCCCATATGGTAGTGCTGAACTCCATTTCCTCCTTTAAAAACACCTCATTAAAACGTGATCAGACTTAGGGACAGGTGTTTCACAAGCTTTGTGTCTTGTTAATTAACACCACACACACTGGCCTGTGTTATTCACAAAATGCCCTCCTGAAAACCAATTCTTAGACTTTCTTACATGCAAGATACTTCAGCTCCACATGGAAACTGAAGCACAGATGCAAGTTCTGAGCAGGCACAACCTGCTCCTGTTTGCACCAGACCACAAACACTCTCTCCAAAACCAGAATTCTTCACAGAATCTCCCTGCCGTTTTTCAAATGTAAAGAAATTTCAGTGAAGTGAACATGTTATAAAGCAGGAGAGGCTCATGTGACTCATCATTTCATCAGGCTGGTCACACAGGAAATGGGGGTTCCTGTTGGTGATGGAAACACTCAGAAAGCTTAGCACAGAGACATCTAGAAGCAGAAAGCAATACAGTGCACTGAGATGCACATTGGACAAAAGTCCAAGCAGAGGTTTAAGGAGAAAGAAACATCTTTCTCCCATTCTAAAGCTGTATTTTATTAGAAGTATGTGGGCAAACAAATAAAGAAGATGAGAACTACCATTAGCCTCTGAGTTCATATTCTTCCCGCCCATACATTCGAAAAATATATTTACATATATTTCACACAAAATGGAAACCTAGCAAATTAAAGACATTAACTATTTAAAATGCCTCCATCTAATTCCAAAAACTCTCAGTTCTTATTAGAGATCTGTTCTCGGTAAGAGATAGGTACCATTTTTGTTATTTAAATGGGTAATAAAAATCCTTCTATAAGAAGTTAGCAGCAGAAGGCTCTGAAGGCACACACCACTTGTTTTGTGATTTATGCCCATCCTCAGTTCACCTGCTCTTTGTGAAGTCTCCCAGTCCCCCAGCTGCCCAAGAGAAGATTTCTTGGCCTCTGCTCCAGCACCTGAAGCTGGGTTCCAGGCAGAGGCTGCCAGGCAGCAGCTGCTGCCCTGAGCTTCTCAGCAGGGTATTTTACTGCAGGAATTCTATTTATTGGTGTTTGTTCATACAGGAATGTTTTATTTCCTCTCTGACCTCCTGCAATTATTTCAAAGGACTGTTCTCACTGTCATTTCATTATATGCCTACTGTTGTTGGTATAAGTGACCATTAAAAATATATATATATATAAGGTCACATTTTATATATAGCTTCTATGCATTTATATACAGGTAAACACATGTATACATCTGTTCTTTCAATATACAGTTCTGATTTGGAGGAAAACTCACAGGGAATCACTGATTAATAAACCAAAGCATGAAACTGAATTACAATAACTAACATCAAGCTCTAAGTTATAATACATCCTATGCTCTCATAATATTAAAAAGTCTTTCAAATTCACAAATACCTGTAATTTGATCCCCCAAATCTGCTACACTCTAAACTGGAAAGAAAAACAGATTACAAATAATGTTCAACCAAGCTGAAACGTTTCTAGTGGAAAAAGAAAGGGCTTCAAGGTTGAACAGAATCTAAAAAAGATAAATAATATGGGAAATTAGCAAGCAGTTTTAAAACAATTTTCCCCCTAGATTTGATCACTAAAATGTGCAGATATAAAGACTAAGAATCATACTAGCTATAACAAGCACATTACAAAAGATGGGAAACTAAATTTGTCCTTATTCTAACTATCTCTGAGGGAAAAAAGTGTTCTCAATACAGCAGAAAACATGCAAATATTTCTAGGCACTTTATTAATACTTTATTATTTCCCTAAATACGTCTTTGCTTGAGTAGAGACTCAAGATATTACAACACTTTTGGAAAGAAGGCCTTAAATTTAAGATTCATTTTAATAGGTCTAAACTGTGCAGTGTTCCAAAATACTATTGCAGCTACACTTTCACAATGTCAGTCTACATAGTTCAAGTTACAATAACTACAGTGTCTCTTTATTAAATGCTTGCCTGCAACTGGGAATTAGCAAAAGACCCAATGAAAAAACAGTGACTGATAATTTTAGAAAAGAAAAATGTATGCCAGATTAAAACCCTCTAGCAATGGCAACAACTAAGAAATGAAAAGTTCATAACCTAATCTATTAAAATAGGCACTAAAAAATAAATAGTGTTGTTCAGAATATTTTACAACTTTCTGGGCATCTTTTTAATTCCTCCCTCACATTCCAGTCAGCAAACCAGACGCTGTGTCTGTCCTGCCAGAGAATACAATAAGATGCTGCTGCACAGTAACAAACACTCTGGTGCAAGTTTTTGTTGCCAACTGCAGTTGCCAAAGAAAAAGTCCTTCATGTAAATAGTCTGATTTGCCTGCAGGAACCTGACAAAATAGTTACCAACACTGGGTGTGAGGCATGTCTGGGACAAACAGACTGGTTAGCAAACCCATAATCTCAGAACCCTCTTCAGAAACACTGCTTTAAGAGTTAAAATCTTTTCACGACTCCTGCTTAGCCTGTGCTACATTCCTAGCTTTTAACCACTATTTACTTTCACCAGCTTAGGTACAAAAATCAGAGGGTAGCTTTGCTGTGATTGCCAGAAGCTTTATCTGCTACCAAGGGGTGTCACAGATGAATTGGCCTGGAAAATTATTTCCCTGCAAACAACCTCCAAATGGACCAAATCACAAACCACTATGAATAAACCCTTTTTCTGATCAATAGTCACAGTACTCCTGAAGTGGAAAGGAGTACAATTTGGACATGCCTGTGTTCCCACTGCTTTTATTTGGGCCCATGCAAATCTCTGCAAAACTATCAAGGTCTTGTCCACTGTTCTCAAAACTATTTCAAGTCCCTGTGAAAAACAGCCTCCCTGAGCCCTGCCCTCACCAAGAGCACTGAAACATGGTACTGCACATCAAACACCACTATTGGAAAAGCATCACTGACTTGCTTTGAGGACTTCTTCCAGTTGTCCCAACCAGCAAATTCTTACACTAACACTGACTCTAAGTCACAAAAAGCACTGCTAACAAAAGGCATAGCTCAGACACCTTACACGTATCATTTCATGCAGAAGGAGCTTTTTAGAAGCACAAGTAAGTCAGACTCAAGTGAATTTACATTTGTAGCCATATGCATGTATACTTTTTATAAAAAAAAAAAGAAACAAACAAGAAAATCCACATTAGTAATTGGCAAAATAATTGGCTACAAAAAGATTGTGAAGACAGAGGTAAGAAAATACCTTGTGATTATTTTTACTTCATTACACATTATAGCTTCTCTTCCATTTGTTTTCAAGCAAGTCCATGATACTTACTTATGTAAGGTCCTTTACATTGAGAAATATTTCAAGGTAATTGCTGAATTAGAGAGCAATTACAGTTTCACACAAAACTACATATATATGAATTATTTTATTATACTAAATATGAAGGATTCATTTGTATGATCAGAACATCAGACTGTACTGTATATTGTAGAATGTTCCATACTGCAATTCCACCTTTGTGTTCTATGCTGCATTCTCAAGTATGCAGAAAAACACCTGTGACTACAGCACTTCAAACAACAAGGTTAAGTATAAAGATGAAAGCCAGGTGACCACACATCCTACACCTATTTAACCTCTTTGAGGACTTTGCTGACCAATACCATCATCACAAAGAATCTCTCTTGTTTTTCAAACTGTACTTTAATTTTTCATTATTCATTCTCAAATTACTAATATATTTGAGACTCTCCATAATCTAGTTCTCCTGGTACCCAGATCCAATAAATAACCCAAAAATGAAGAGCCCTAGACCTGTCACTAGACTGACAAGCCAGTTTTCTTCCTCTTTCAGTATATACAGTGACCTCCAGAGTGAGACAAACCAATGTTGTGTCTCACCCTAGAACATCCAGCAGCATTCTACTACTATGCAAAAAACAAAGAAGAAGTTATGCAAACCCAAATTTGGCAGGACTGGGAACAGAGCCCACATCTCTGCTGCAACAGTCATCCATGGAGCCACCCCACTGCCCAAAATACCAGCAAGACACAAACTTAGCTCTCCTGTTGCACCCAGCACTTTGGTGCTACAGGATCATAGTCCTTGTCAGTCCCACCAACAAAACCTGGATTTATGGGCAACACTTCACTGCTGTCTAATACAGGTGTGTGCTAGGGAGGGCAGACAAAAGATCTTTTGGTTCTTTATGATTTTGTTTTTCTTGGCTTCCCAAAATAGTAGCACAGGTGAATTTTTATTTTACTCTGTGGTTATTTACTATAGAAAAAAGACATTAAAATAAGAGCTGTGCTGAATGTCCAATAATCCAGAATAGAAATCATCCAGAGAACCCTGACTGCTACAGGGTACCAATGGCTGTAACAGTACAATATGAAGAATTTCACTTTCCATTATTACATTTTATGTTGGAAAAAACCCACCAACTCACACATAAAGCAGCTTTAGAACATTTCCTAGTTTAAACCTATTTTAATCTCACAAAGCCCAATACACAGTAAAATGCAGGTGTTTACTGTTTCAGTCCCTTGTCACGCACGTCAAGTATTACCATTTTAAATAGCAACAGGGAGCACTTTTGAACACTGTGAGAGATCTGTGTGATTTTGGGAATCCTCCAAAGAAAGAACTTGTTTGGCTTTAGCATGAGAAGAGCAAGGGGCATGCTGACACTAGTTCCAGAAAGGATCAGATGTTTGTCCCCTCGGCTGAGATCAAGTGCAATGGGGTTATAAAAACTGCATATTGGGTTACCTGAAGTATCGATTTTCATGGCAAGAAATATTACCCTAATAGGTCTAGGAGGAGGAAAAATTGTTCTGATTTTGAACAATCACTTCAATAGTCAGATTTGCAATCTTTAAACCATTTTTGACAGTGAGCTGTTATTACCGTCACAGAATTATATTCTTAACTAACAGATGAGATGAAATATTCCATTTTCATGATGTTTTAAACTCAACATCCTTCACAGGAGTTTTGATTACAAACAGAAATGACAGAGTTAACAACAGTAACAGGCCTCCAAATCTTAAAAAAAAAAGCCCAAACCAATACTAGTTTATAAATACAATACTGAAGTCATTTAGTTAGCTGAAACTAATTGCTGAAAAATATGTAGAATTCAAACCAGCCACCCTAATCTAATCAGCAAGAGCAGGAAATGTTGAGGATCCCCGTTAACTAATAGATATTAAATGTGTCCATTATCATGCAAGATTTTCCCTTCTGTCAAGTCTCAAAAGCTCGGGATGGTATCAAGAAATCATAATAATTTTTTAAACATACACACAAACAGAACATAGCAAAAGCCATGCATATACCAGACCCTCTGTGCTGTCTGACATATGTGATGTGTGTTACTTAAGCCTGATTCATGAAACAAGCAGCTACAGTTACTCAAGCTTTCTTGGGGAAAGGGGAGGGAGAAGCAACCCCTTCCCCTCTTTTTTTCTCCATTAACTGGATCCTCAGGAAAGTTCACCTTCCAAACAATTTGAACAACATTCCTATAAATCTTTGTCTGTAAAGAGCTGCACATTGCCAGCTTGCAGAGAGGGTAAGCCTTTCTGAACCCCAGTTTAAGCAGCTAGGGATACACTCAATTTGCTCCTTCTTCACCAAAGATTACAACAGCAGACAGAATACAATACATGCTTTCTAAATCTAAACTGAGCCTGTGACTCAAGAGGCTGGTGTGGCATGAACAGAGAACAATCTTTTTCCAAAGAAAAAGCCCATTTGCTGTTTGCACATCATTTTACAGTCTCACACAGCAACTCAAGTTATGAAAGACTATTTCAGAATGTCTTCAAATATTACACTATGGCAGAAGACATCATCTTAGGAATAATGCCCTAATACAGCCCAAACTGTGTGCAATCTTTAGATATTACCATAATATCAGTTTCCACAGCCTAGCTTTGGTAAGCCAAATACACACTCAACTCACTTAGCTTTATGAAAGTACATTAAGTCAGGTGTGATTAATGTCAAAGACAATATACTGTAGAAGTAAGAAGGTAATGAAACTGGATGGAACAGAAGCAAAAAAAACCCACCCACACTTCATCACCAAAAACTTTCCTAGACCAACATCACTGTGACAACAAAATGTACAACAGCTCTATCTTCTGTTCACCTCTGGGCAAAACTAATTCACAGAATGCTGCTGGATCTCCAGTTACAGAGTGCAGCCCATGCATAGGGGAAGGCAGGATGGAAGGAATGTCAACTATCAGAATACAAACTGCAAAATAATTAGCTGCTCTTGAGAGGGGGAAATGACTCTGCAGAAGCATTGGAGGGAATGGCTCTGGAATTCAAACAACTGTACTGAAACACTTGGATAGTAAAGTGGAAAAAACCCCAGCATATACACTGCTCTAATACAACCCACAATGGTCAAAACAGTTTCTGACAATCCTTCTCTTTTTAAGGAATATAAATAACTACTGGATTTTCTTCACTTTTCCCCTCCTTCTGTCCACACCAATTTGTAACACAACTCAGGGAGCAACTCAGAATGTAGACTTATGTAGAGATGTATTACCTCCAGCCAGGGACATCTTCAACAAAAAACTCAAGGAAAAGAACAAAATTCAGCAGACAGACACAAAGAAAAATGCACCAGGCAGTCTGCTGCATTTCGACCAGACAATGGGAGAATTCATATGCTCATTTAGTCCCAACAAACAGCATTTAAGGGGTAAATGTAAAGCTGATATTAAATTCTGTAGTAGGATGAGGATTGCCATGGTAAGAAACAGTGGTCATGTGTGATAAGCACCTCCCTTGCTGAAGAAGGTGGTTGGTGGTTGTGAAAAAATGGCATATTTGTCTTGCATGGACTCTAACCACACCTTGGGTGGTACTAGGCTAAGATGCACACATGTTCTATATTAAAGGGAGCTGTATCCACAGAAAGGAATTAAAAAAAAATAAATTAAGAGGTAAAACATAAAAACCTCCAGACTTTGACTATTTTACCTACAATATAGGTACCTGGCAATCTGAAATAATTATCTTCAAGGACAGCAAAAAATTACAAGCTCTCCTATTTAAGCACATCTGCTGACTTCCTATTTATTTGCAACAGTTTGACCAAACTTGAGAAGGAACAAAAACCAAAACCAAACCACTGCCACATGCATACTGAAATACAGAAGAGGCTTTTGTAATAGATAATAAAAAAAAGGCAGAAAGATAGTAAACCTTTGTTTACAAGCTCTATAGCTATGAATGCTAAACCTGACTTTAACATGAATACAAAGTAACAAAACAAACTAAACACCTTTTAAGAACAAAAATGTCAATGTGACCAGAGAATACAGATGCAGACACTGGACAGATACAGAGCTAATGCTCTCATAACTAAACAGAATATTAAGTCTTTTTGTATAATTCATCATACAATCTTGCTTAAGGACATAGGAAACTACTGAAAGAGGAAATAAAGTCCAACCATATCAAACAAAACTTCAGATTTGACAGAAAGTTTGCTTATATAGGGTCCTCCTCAAGTTCTTCAAGACAATAGGAGAGCCCCTTTATACTGGGACTTCTCAGGCGGCATTTCTCAGTTATAAATTCTGCAGAATGCTTTTAAATGTCAAAAGAGACATACCAAACTAAATATTTGCTCTTGGTTTACATCTCTGCAGAAGAAAGTGTAAACAATTATCATGTTCTTAAACAGGCCCCTAGGTAGCATCTATATCTTAGCCTTTGTCTTTTAGCATCATTCTTGTTCTGATGCATTTGGAGAAGAAACACCTATATATATTCCTGTAGCATTAAGCCCTAAATGGTTTGTCAGTCTGCTGTAATAACCAAAACAACTTCTAATCCATGTAAAGAGTTAAGCTATATCATCTTGCATAGTGTCAAACACACATATTAGAATTTTAATAGAAATACAGTAACTGCATGCTGGTCACATCTTGAATGTCACCCAATGGAACAAACTCAGTAGCATTTCTGTATAATTTTTACGTCTGCAGAGCCTAAGTTTGCAGCACTGCAAACATATAAACCCAATTTCTCATTATTACTAATATAATCATTAGGCTTCCTTTTTTACAAGCCACCATTAAACCTACCTACTGAAACCCTGGACTATTTTCTTATAAATTGTCTAACATATACTAAATGCTGTACTGAATTTAAAAAGAATCAAAGTCTACATAGCATCACACTCAACCAGTCTAGCTTTCTGTAAATTAGTCTGATGCAAATGTATAATCAAACTTTGCAGTTGCCAAAGCACTGCAAAACTAACATTTACAAGGAATATAAAATTAGGTCTTTACTATCAACACAAATCTGCAAAGCTATACTCCTGCTTAAGCATGTGTATAGGCTTTACTTAGGCTAGTACACAAAATTTACAGGTCAAGTATTATCAAAGTTTTAAAGTGATTGGTACAATAGAAAGATATAACAAACAAAATTAAAATATATTCAAAGCTAATAATGTTTGGTTTTACCTGAAAATTAACATCTTCTTTCTTAAATATTAGTGCTCGAACTTCATCAGGATCTCCATTAAATATAGCTTGAACCAATGGTGGCTGAAATGAAGAAAAAACACTTAGAATAAAACCCTGGTTTAGGTTTTAGGGATACACATACAGTAGTTTTGGTATGTAACAGAAACACAAGATAATGACAAAAAAAATCTCAGGCAGCAAAATAAAGAAACCAGCACCAATATTTAGAATCAAATTCCAAGTTTAAAAACCTCAAACACACAGACATGTCTAAGTCAATGAAATACATATATGTATCTGAGAGAAAAAAAAAAAGGAGCTGAGAAGACAAGCTTATAACAGCTGAAAAGAGACTGCCCTATAATAAAATTAGGGCTGTCATTACATGCTGCAAATTCTATACAGTGTAAGCAAACAATCCCCTTTTACATTAGCAAGTGACTCAAGTTACTGAAGTCTTTCACCTGTTTAGATAGAGTGGGAAAGCAAAGTGCATCAGATAAGTATGGTAACAAATTCACACTCACACACATCTATTACTAAATATAGCTGGATTTCTTAGTAAGTAAGAAAAGCTGCTGAGATATGCTAGCAAGATTTAAGTCAGTCACTAGACAAAATAAAATAATTTAAAGCAATAAAAGCACAGTCCCCAGTGCTGATAATTTCCAGAAAGTGCTAACTTGAATCTCACAGTTATACCAAGACTGTGACTTATGTCAATTTTTATTTTAGCTTAGAATTGCTCTTGCTTGATATAACTACATACTCTATCAGTTCTCAAAATAAACACAGCATATTATTATAATACAATGATCACATCAGTCTCTAAAGTGATACTGCATAAATGTACCATTGAAGGGTGAGAAGTGGAGCAGGGAAAACCCATTTACTTCAAACACATTTCCCCAAGCCTTCTAAAACCCACAGCTATTATACAAGAATCAAGAGCTGTTCTTGCTGCACCATAAATAAGGTTACACGAAAAAGAATGGATCCCTGCAAGTATAAATTCTAGCACTAAGTTTCAGCTTTCTCCATCTTTAGTACAGACAGATTTTATCACCTTGTCTTGCTCCTACATTGCATGTATTAATCTTAGGAAAACAGCTATCGGCATTTGTGACAGCAGTGTAAGCAGGAAATATGCCAACAAACAACACCTTACCAGCACATTTCCAGGGGGCGGTGGACGCAAAGGTACATTTTCCTGAGGTAAATTGGAAATAAATGTGGGAGAATCATCTTCCTCCTCCTCCAAAACAACAATACAGACTCGACTCATTCGATCCGTTTGAGGAAGCAAAAGCAAACAAAAAAAGGCCAGCAATGGTGTATTTGAAGCAGCCTGCAGGAATGGCAATAGGGACCATAGAGGAAACACTTTCACCTGTTTCCCTTGCCCTCACGAACTTGCGAGTGCTACTGCTGCTGTGTTAGCATTTAAAAAGGAACATTGTAATCCCCCCTCACACTTCATTTTCCAGACTTAAACACCCCGAGATGTTCAAGACACCGCTAAAAAAAAAGTTGTTCTTTTTAAAATAAAAAGTCCCTAAGCATTGAAACCACAATAACAGGACTATGAAACAGCTGATAAAAATATCCCGAGATCCAATTCCATTCGAACAGCACTCACTGTCGCACACAGCTGTCCTTTCACGAGCAAATTTGTCTTTGTTAATGTCACAACTTCCACAGCGTCCTTCTACCCCCACAGGGAAATCATTGTTGCAGAAGCCACGACTCTGTCCCGCAGAGGACGGCCCAAGGAACAATCGGCCCGGGAGCGATTCCCCTGCTGCAAGGTCACTTTAAAGCAGCGCTCGCAGGCGTTCTGGGGACTGGAAATGAACGCGCCTCCCGACCATCCTGCCGTTCTACAGCTTCCTCTCAGTGTCACAAACAGCCCAGCCAGACGAACGCATCTCGCTTCCAGCAGTTATTCAGGACCTGCTCAGAGCAAAAGAATTCTTTCCCATGCAAGAAAATAGCTGCAACGTGCAGCAGGGCTGCAGCACATTTACATGCGATGAGTCAGAGCCCGGGGACAATGAACTCCTTGAATAATACTGGCGGCTGAACCCAGCCTCCCCAGCCCGGCGGCGCAGCCGGGGTTCCCCCCTCAGGGACACGGGCAATGCCGAGCGCTCCTTCTTCCTTCGCCGGGCAGTAGCTGCGGCTTCTCCATCAGGGAATGCGTAAGGCAGAAATACTGTCGAGGAGGAATGCTTCGGCAAAACAAGCTAGCTACTGCACACAAAAGCTCAAATTACTGCCTTAGCCGACTTCTGCAAAAGCAGTTCATCACTCAAGTGTTTCTTTTGATCACCATGTGAATGCGGTTCCCATGATAGTCTTCATTCAGATTGAGGGGGAGGAAAAAGAAGGAAAAAAAAAAAATCAGACTCCGTACATCTTCTCTGAGCCAACTTCTTTATCCGAACATCTGTCACTGCGCCAACACGATTCTCCTCTTCAGTTAGAGCTTCTGCTCCTCAGGTTTTCAGCGTGACAAAGGGACGATACAATGAGCAGCGAGCCTGGCGAAGCTGCAGGAAATGGGGGCAGTGCGGGCGGCAGCGCTCCCCAGCAGCCTGGCACGGTGCAGGGCCCGGCAGCGCTCCCCAGCAGCCTGGCACGGTGCAGGGCCCGGCAGCGCTCACAGCGCCAGCCAGGCTCCCGGGGGAGCTGCCTCTGGCACGGAAAAAAGCGCCTTCTTCTTGTTTGGGGGGGCAGCCTTGCAGTCTGTGCCAGTCTGGTGACTAACGCAGCTGAAAAAGTAAAAATTCTATAACTGAAGAAAGAGCGACTGTTTAATATTTTCCACTAAAAGCCGCAAAGAAATGTGGTGCACTGGCCCTGCTGACTAACTACGGTTTAGGCATAAACAATCCCAGCACTTTAACTGCTTGCATATGGCATTGGTCAGAGCAGCAAAACAGCCCTTGCTTAACTCACTGAAGACAACAAATGCCCCACACAAATCCTCTGAAAATTAAAAGTAAAACCTTAAAGCAATAGGCTGATTGTTAAAATGCCAGCTATTAATGACCAAACCCATGGGTTTTTTGCAGTTAGTACAAACATAGCCTCGGCTTGAAAAAAATTACATCAAGTATAATTTAAATATTATTAAAAATATACCGTAATAATGAAGTATATGACGCCCTACAACTTGCTGAATAAATACTTCAGCTTGAATCTGCCTAAATGGTGCTGGCTCGTGGGTGTATTATGTAAATGGCTTCTGTCAAAAGTTGCTGGATAAGCTTCAGTGGTACAGGAACAGAGGGAGGGGTTTTGCTCCTGCTGTGCAGCATCAAGGCAATTCCGATGTCCTTCAGTGGCTGCTAAGATCAGAATTTGTCAATGGTGAGCAAGTTTAGAGCTCTTCAATAAAGTATTTGCACTCAGGTTTCACATATTAATCCAGGCAGAGAGAAAGACAGGTTTAAATGGTGTGTAAATGGTTTGGATATCAATAGACATATTGAATTCCCACCTTTGGGGGCCACAGGCAGGAAAAGCTCACATCAACTTTTTTGCAAAAATGTCTACGACAGCTTCATTGCAACACAATAAATCGCTTAAACGCCTCCCTTTCCCCTGGACACTTCATGCAGGTGAAAGTTTTTGTAAGTGCAAAAGAGTTGGCCAAGGGCTCCCTGACCTCAAGAGTCCTGGCCTGGCACAATATAGCACCAGCTTCTGATTCACCATGAAATTTCAGATTAAAATTTCTCAAGACTAACAAATGTCTTTATAAATATATTTTGTTCATTACATAGAGTCTAGTTGCTTTGAAAGCTCATACTTTTGGTGTTAATTACAAAAAAGCAATGGTTTGTACACCACACTGCTTTGTTCTAGCATTCCAGTAATTTATTAAAAATCAACAACACAGATTCACATGAATACATATGACAACTCATGTTCTTCTTGGCCACAGCAAAACCAGTTTCAATAAAAACATGGACATCCTCAAGGCTCAGTTACTACAACACCCTACTGTTTGCTATGAACACAGCAACCACAACATAGAAAATAGCTTGCTTTCTGTTTGTGAAAAATGCCCTAAGGAACAGACACTGTAGCTTATTTGCATAACTAAACATGCATTAAAAAAAAATAAATCAGATTTAAAGTGTACAAGCGAAATACTGACAAAATGCATACTCGAGTTTCATATGATACACACACACTTGCTAGATAATGATTGTCCAGCTAAGCCCATATGTTCAGTGTAAATGAACACTTTTCAAGAGTCAGTACATTTACACAGTAAGCAAATGCCAAGGGTTCCATATGCTTTCTTTGGAATTACCAACTGGACACATTGCTAGACAGAGATAATACCAAATTTAATTGAAGTTATCTTAACGTGGTCAATTTTTTACCTTTGCAATTAATGCTCCAAAATCAGCTAGAAATTAAATAGTTACCTTAAAGAAGTACACACCTTCACACTCAGTTAATTGTGAAAATTCAGAACATTTTAATCTACTCTGATAATTATTCTAGAGATCTTGGATATAATTAAAATAAATGTAAACTATTTCCAAAAGCAAGTTAACATATTACATCTTGCCTGACATGATACATTTTTGAGTAGTGACATTACTACAGAGAGTTAAAAGCCAACACATCACAGTTTGCATTAGGAAGAGAACCAACGCAACGGAGTCAATATCCCATTGATCTGGATCACAACCTAAACCGTGTAAGTAAGCAAAAACACCCCATCCCAACAGGGCTGTGTGTGCACAGTTGCTTCCATAACCAAAGGAAAACCCAGTGCTAGAAAGATTTAATTTTGCTCACAATGAACCAGCATTTCCCCCTCCCATCCCCTTCAACCAAGAGTTGTGCTTTCACCTCAGTGCAGACACCATCTCTAATCACCTCTTCTTTCAACTTCAAAAAACCATCCAAAGTATATTCTGGCTTGCAAAATACAGCTTCTAATACTACCTAACAGGTGTTCTAAAAAATGAAAGCTGTTCACAATCCTACTGTGAGAAACCAAAGTGAGGTTTCAATTTTTCAGCAGCTTATCTAGACTAAAAACTTTCAGTGTAGGAGAAGAGTTAATAGTAACAGAGAATGGAAGTGGAGTAAATTCAAGAAGATTAATTTAAGCTTCTGCTTTTCAAACTAATTTAGGAATTATAACAGATATTTGTGAAGGTATGAAGAATATTGCATCTCAAAAAAACCTCTTCAGTTTATATTAATAAAACTAAAAATAACTGAAGACAGCAGGTCATCACCATCCACCTTCTCCAGATGTCATATATTTCCAATAAGAAAGCTTATGAAATGAGCAGTAGAAAAGAAGACTCAAAAATGACCTAACTTAAAAAAGGAATGACCTATCTACTGGGGCTTGAGTGGTGATTTATCTGATAGCCTCCACAAGATCTGTTAGCAAAGATCCTCATACTTAACTCTCAAATTTTAAGGAGTGCAATGACAATACGTGTTTTTGCAAAAATAAAAGCTTCTGTGTTGATATGACAGCTGTAAGCAAAAAAAAAGTATTGTAATTTTTGAACTGCACTTGCTTTTAAGTAAATCAAGTTCCAAGAGTCTTTAATGGGTGCATATAAAGAGAATATATTACAAGAATGCAACCTACATGTTAAAACACAGATGTCAGCCATCTACACCAGACAGAAAAAACATGAACTCTGAATCAGCTAAAAATAGCAACCCTTTCTATAGATCTGCCCTCTTCTCTAGGAAGAGATGAGCAGAAGACTGCAGCAGCACTTCTGTGACACCAAAAACCTCACAGAAGGACATTCAATATCAAAGAATCTATCCAAATAAAGATTTCTCTCTTGCCAATCAGCATTTACCAAATTTTTCTGGGCTGAGGTTAATCCAGCGGGTTTCATTTAATATTTTGCATGTTTAAAAGAATCTAGGAAAAGAAGAAAATTCTTCTGTCAGGTTCCAGTAAACATGAAAAATTCAGTAAGTCGTATTTCAGCTTTGAAAGGCAAATACCTAATCTGTGGATTTCTTCAGAAGACAAAGATTGCTTATAATAGCTACAGTTCTAAGTAAATAGGCATGTCCCAGTATAAGCTGATTTTGTCACATACAGAGATGAATGTTCAGCATCACTATGAATATAAGTTACAATACTTCTAGAATACTTCTCATGAGTCACTCATCTGAACTCCTCTGCTGTTTCCTCCCCACTCCTGAGGGAATGAGGTGGAGTCAGGAAAGAGAACAGTTTAAAGCAAGAAATTACTACCTTTCTTCCCAGTTTTGTTCTATTTATTCCACAGCATCTGCATCTGCAGAAGAGTTTTAAACCCTAGACTCCACATTTCTGCTTCTAAGGACAAGCAAAATAGTTCTGCTTGCACCTCAGGATATCACAGGCAATTCCTACTTCTTTTTCTCAGCCTCTGTTAATCTAGAGAACTATTTCACATAGTCATATACTATCTTTGAAGACTTTGCAATTAATAAAATCCAATATCTGAGTAGCCATTTCAGCAAAAACTGAGGCCCAAATACAAAGAAGAAAAATAATCGAGCATTTATTCTAACTTTTCTCAATTGGAGCATCATAAGAAAAATTAATAACACAAAATGTCTGTGATACAGACATTAAAGTCATTTGTATACTTAAACAAACTGTAATATTTTAAAAGTATTTCTCAAATATAACCTGATCAAAAGCAGTAAAGCACCCTAAAATGTTAAAAGTCTACTAAACAATTTTCTATTTAAGAATTCTTGCACATTTTATGTCTGAACAATACACCTGCAGACAAACTCTTTGCTGAAGGACCCTACAGCCACCATTGTACAAGATAAATAAATACCTTAGAAAAATTCTCACTGATGTCCAAACTGTGGAGTCTAGCAATCAGACTGTGCACAGACCAAAAACCAGAAAAGCAAATGCAAGTCCTATTTCTCTTTAAAGAAAGTGAAAATATGAGGATACTGCATCTTCTGTCACTGTGTTCTAGCTAGGGTATCACCCAGCACACTTCCCTTTAAGGCCTGATTTAAATTCACTGGCAGGTGGGGGTTTTTGTGCACTTTCAGTGTACAATGCAGTAATCAAAATCAACCATCCATTCTTACATTAACAAACAGTACATGAAAGAAGCCCTTCAGTCTGTCTGACTTAGGGTCTCAAGGTACTTTGCAGAAAGTGTGTGTGCTCTGGCTGGGGGCTCCTGGTCTCCAGATTTATCAGCTGCATCCAACAGCAGCCACTTCCCTGTCTTTTGAGAAACAGAAGGCAGGTATTACACCCAACAGCTTTTCTAAATAACAACCATACAAATCTGAGAGTGGCACTGTCAGTCTTGGAAAATTGACTAGAAGTCAAAACAACTCCTGTTTCAGGGAAGAGAGACCACAAAAAGACGTGCCTATCCACATACATTGTTATGGATAATTAGGGTAAGTCTGCATCCATGAAGACAAACAAAGATGTTGACAAACTACTTTAGGTAGTGTGCTGTGGATTTTGGACAGAAGACAGGTTGTTTGTTAAGCAATTTTTCTTTTTGGGAGAAGGTAAGCGACAAAGATGACTTCTGTTGGAAAATGGAGAAGATATCTTAAAATATCAGTTCAGTCAAAGAGAGAAGCAGGCAAAACACTTCAACATTTGTTAAACCCACACAAACACAAAATTATTAGCTGTACACTTAAGGCTTTTTGCAAGCATGACAGCTTTTAAAAAGTGTTTTCATAATACAAAAAGCAAGGCCCACAGGTTTGTTAGAAGTATTTCCACCTGTTGACAGAGCAAAGGCAGAAAAGACACAGATTTAGCTTCTTCCAGCTCAGATCACATCCACAGCCAACTTGGTCTTCTGGCACTGAAAATTGCATCAATTACAATAACAACCACAGTGTCCTTCCAGGAATAATTACTGAGGGCAGCAGTTTCAGCCGTGCACACCAGCTCCAAAAGCAGAGGTGACAAAAACAAAACAAAAATCAAAGGCTCAGTCTCAGCAGCCCCTGTTTGCTCTTTGAGATGCCAACCCTCCTCTCCCAGCACCCCCAGCCAGTTGCTGGGTGCAGAGGCTGGGCAGGAACGCAACAAGAGAGAGCAAAAATAATGAGCCAGACACTTTGGAAGAGCAACCCACTGTCACAGCTGGCACTGACAGCATGATGCTTCAGGGAGCAATGCTAGGACATTTTCCCAAGGAGAAGAAACAGGTAGCTTGGCTGGAGCAAATGAACAACTGCAGAACTCCTAATCATAGTTTTATATCATCTATCACCTTACTTTGAAAGTGTTCATACCAATAGTGTACACACTCATATAAATTATACTAGGGCAGCTGGTAAAACAAGCAAGAGAACTCCCTTTGGGCCTGTGGGCACATGCATACACTGAGAAGAATTAGCACCTCTCCTTTGATCTACTTTTCTACTGATCTACAGTCATGCTCTGAAGATGAACAGAGGAAGTGCTGATTTTACATATTTCCTCTTTGAAAATTTCTTCCTGCAATACTGTTCCCACAGAGAAAAAAATCAAACTCGTCATTTATTATTAAAAAATCTAGCCCACATCACAGAAGGTCAACATAACACTGTCTTGTATTTCACTATACAATAGGCTTGCTCTTCCCTTTTCAGTAGGAATTAAGGGGTTTGTGAACAGTGCATGATCTGGGATTCAAGGACAGATGCTATAACACACAAGATCACCACAAACCTCTCGCAGACCGCATCCTTCAATACCAGAAACTCCTTGGGATTTCCTAATGTATGGCATTGCAGGCTAAACAGCTTCTTCTGTCTCTGATGCACTGAAACCAATTTTCTATGTTCGTGTCCCAAAGAAAAGAAGCAATTCTCACCTGGCAGCTGCTTACTCAAAAAACCCCTGAGTGTGATCTTTTATTGTTACAGGGGAAAAGAACAAGTCCCAGCTTCCCTGGATTTCGATGCCTTTCTGGTTTGTTTTTTAACAAACTGCTGTTTCTCCAGCAGAATATTAAGAACACAATACATTTGGTCTGTAGGGCCAGTCAGCTTCCCTACAGTGGCTCATTTAGCTGGATAAATGAGCTATAAACCAATATGGACTATATGGACTATAAACCAATAACCTTTACCCTCACTTTGCTTTTTTTCTAACTTTGATTCTTTGGCTGAAGGCTGGAAACCCCCTTAAAGAAAAGGCAGCACAATGCAACCCACGCAGATTCAGCACTGGACAGTGCTGCTGTTGAGATTGGAAACGAGGATGTTCTTGCTGGAGCCAAGAAACCTGGCATAAAGTTTATTATTTCCTCAGTAAAACTCTGCTGGGCTGCCATGCTGCTGAGCTTCTGAAGAAGCAAATGGTAGTCAGGTAGATTTCTAGAAGTGAGAGTTGCTCTACTGCCTTCGGTGAGTGACTTCTCTGAGTCAATCCCAATCTCCACTCTATAATTGATGACAAATAAAAGCTGTCATTGCAGCATATGTGATGAGCTTGGGATGACAGACACTTCAATTAGTCCTTTCCAGGTCACATCAAGGTTACCCTCCAAATATCATTCTTTAACACAGATGTGCCCATTCTCTTCCTTTTCGCCTTCTCTTTCCCCTGTAAAATTCATTAGCTAACTAATTTCTTTTTTTAGCACCATTTCACTTACCCTGGAGTATGCATCATTTTTGCTGCTCCAAGTTATATAGAAAGAACGAGGAAACCTGAATTTGACTAAGAGTATACGAAACTACAGAGGAGATACAAGGTCATAAAAAACACCTTCATTTTAGCAGACAAAAATAGTAGCAGGCAGCCATATAAAAATCCTAGTGTTCTACAAGACACTTTACACAGGTGAAAAGTGATTCTTGTGACTGAGTTTTTATCCTGTACCACTTAACACAATTCAGGCAGAGAAGTCAAATTGGTTATGCCAGTCAGAAGAGGACTTTCACAGTTTTCTGTCACCAGCCACATCAATCCTCGTGGGTAAGTTGCCATCGTTACAAAATGTTTGCTTTCATACATTTGTCTAAAGTTCCTATGGAATTCCCACATGACCAAAACCAGCAGTGCTTGGGAGGGCTCCACCAGCATTTAGGAACTTGAGTCAGAAACACACACCGCTTCCGCTCAGACGATTATCTGGGAAACACTAAAATAACGATTCATACAACTTTGAGCCATGGAAGGGAGGAAACAAACATCATATTCAACTACTTAAAATCTTCACTGATGACTCACATCAGTTTAGAACATTTCCAGAATCTGTTGCTTTTCTCAAGTAACAAATAGCAGCTGCCTATTCAAAAAATAAACAAGAGTGACAGACCCGCTTTCAACAGAACCATTCAATTATCAAAGAATTAATAAAAAATGAAGGGATGGGATTATTTTTTTTGGCGTCCCCTTCCTCCCCCAAAGCACAAAACCCAAAAAGCTCAGTGAATGTATCTCTGTTAGCCAAGGTCAGAAAGCTCACTGACTCCCAACTGATAATTATGCCTATTTCAGCTTGATTTTAGCTGTATTTGCAAAAATCAGCTTGGAAATGCTGCTACAGAAAACAGTCCATTACCTGTCTCATTTCAGCAGTATTAGCAGGATTTTATCTTAGCCCATGTTTTGCTTGGACTCACAGTTGTGTTATTTCAGCAGCAAATACCAACAGAACATTAATCCAGTCACAGGAGCGAGAAGATACAACCAATTAAGGGTGAGAAGTAATGAGCAGTCTGTGAAGAACTTAGAACAGAGCAGAGCATCCAAAGAAGTGTTACACTGCACTCACTGGTTTCCAGGGGTTAAATGACCATAAGGGGAAATAGCACAAGTTGGACTGAGGACCAAAGGAAAAAACCTAAGTAGGAGCAACTATAGAGTACAGGCACCAGGAGGAGAACACTCCCAAATCTGACCATCTTAGGGAAGGAAAGTTTATATATCTTTGAATGTATGTCTGCTATTCAGTCAGTCTGATAAGCAAAAGAACTAAAATGCATTATCAAGAGGAAACTCCACTTAGAATGACAGAGTGATAGCAGCATATATTTTCTAAGAGGAACCACACAATTTCTCCTATTCAAAACAAAGCTCTGATTTTGTCAAGAAGAAAAGGACTAAAAAATCTACTCCTTCAAAACAGCTATTCTATGTTTTTGTGATTACTGAAACTATCCTAGTAG
The DNA here is from genome assembly GCA_013398175.1 of Climacteris rufus. Classification (NCBI taxonomy): domain Eukaryota; kingdom Metazoa; phylum Chordata; class Aves; order Passeriformes; family Climacteridae; genus Climacteris; species Climacteris rufus. The sequence goes on from VZRZ01008643.1 coordinate 1,625,677, forward strand.
CAAGTTTAGAAAGTCAGTAATATTGGGGGGAGGAAGAGGCTGAAATATTTCATAGTTCCAGAAGGAAACAGAAAATCTGTGGTCTTTTAAAATTTCTACTCAGATTTTCCTACTCATTAGTCATGTGATGGTACAATCTGCTTACAACCCAGTCTCCCCCTCCCTGTTCCACCCAGGAATGAGTGTTGCTGCAGGAAAAGAGGAGGGAAAAAGGGGGGTACTTTGGTGGTGAGTTCTTTTTTCCCAGGATGGAGTTTGGGAGTGGAAGGTCCTGAATATATTCATTTCCTTTGGAAGATTAAAAGTTTTCCTTTAAAGAATTTTGAAATCAGTTGCTCTGTTGCAAAAGAGTTTTAAGACTAGAAACAAACTGAAAAATATTTAACTGCTATAATACCAAAAATGCATATAACAGTCCTACTAGTGCAATACTTTTAATTCAGTTTTGGGTAGATATGAATAGACTGTGACCACAGAAGCCACAGTTCAGCTGGCTTGATCACATGTGAGATTTTTGTTTCCATACATACCAGGGACTCAAAATACTATATGCAAGTGAGCAAAATGAACCTAGTTGCTATGGATACCTCCATATTTGTTTTTTTTCCTCTCTCTTCAGTATGCAAACAGTGTCACTATACCAATTATTTTGATTTTCTTTAACATCGTGTGTGTCAATAGCTGCCTCAAGCATCAGGATTTGCTGCTTGGGAAAAGCTAAACTTCCTAGAAGTTTTTAGGAACCCCCTACACCTCCCTCATGTCCAATAAAAACCTCCTTTCTGGCAACTGGAAACACTCTAGAAAACACAGCTGGATAAAATCCACATATTCACACACACACACACACCCACACACACAGGCACTACTACATGACGAGAGAGCTCATCTGAAACTTCTGCAGCTGCCAAAATGGATGTGGCTTTTCCCCAAACTGAGCAAGGAGAAACACAGCTGCAGACCAGAATCTTCTCCATCTGCTCCAAACCTTCCAAGGAATCCTCCCCACAATGCCCACCGGGGAAGCAGCTCTCAGAAGGGCTCTTACACATCACCAGAGGATGAACACGTACACAACATTCACTCCTAAGTTACCTTTCCTATCAATTTTTCAGTTCTGTATTTAGAAGATTAAAAAGCACTTTGCTTAAAAAGTCTATTACCAAATGGAATTTTGTAAAATGTAACAGAGTATTACTTTAGAACGCTAATTAAATTTTTACCAGCCTAGAAATTTGTTTGTCGTTTGTTTGTGGGCTGCTTTTATTTTTTAAAGTGACATCTGCAAAAGTGTATGAGTCTGATTTTAACTGCTGGTCACCAGACAGACTCTTAACCCCTCCCTTCCCCACATGATCATTGCACATCCACATCCCTTTCCTGAGCCAGCACAGGCAACTTGTGTGACACAAATGGCCCTACTGACTTCTTTCTTGCTGGTGAATGTGTGAGGCAGCTCCCCAAGGGCCAGCAGCTACCACAGAGCAGTGGCAGCATCCAAACTGCTCACTGTGACACAGTGATGCCAGGCCTTTGCAAATCCACACCCAGCAACCAAGTTCCCTTCATCAGCCACATATCAGAACTACTCCATTCCTTGTGTTTTCCTTAAAATATCTCAAAACAGCTTCCATGACACCTAAACTTTTCCAGACTTGGACACTACTACAGTCAAGTATATCACTCCTTAAATTCTTTCCAGTTACACAAAACCATAGTTATGCAAAGAATTCAAGTTTCTCCTCCCATGATTCAATATGCAAATTCCTCCTAGTAAATTCCCTTAAAAAAGGAAAACATTTTGCAACATACAAGAGTCACAGACCGTGTTAGTCAAAGTGTCCCTACAGTGCTAACAGTATTTATAAAGCATGTGGCTTTATAAGAGAAATACTAGAGAATTTTAGGGGCCAGACTTCAAGAAAAGCAGACAAAACCAATTATGTGTCCAGAATCCACACACGAGCAATTTATGTATTAAACAGAAACACAACAAGGTTGTTACACCTTTACACAATTGTCCATACATGATTTAAAACTTGTGGATTTGGGGGTTTTTTTGTTTTTTATTTTTCAATCAGGATTTCATTTCTTCCTAAATCTTCCTAGCACTGACTTCAGTCAGTGATTTATTCAATGAAGACGACACCTAGAGGAGAACTTACAAAGTAAATTTTGGCATTCCTAAGAGCCAATAAATTGCATTATAAAGGAATATTATCATACAGAATCAGAAAGATGGTATCAAAACACAATTCATAATACATGATACACGATCTGCATATCACTTATTCAGAATATTAAGAAAATTAACATCTATACACCCTTGCCTCTAAAACTCCATAGGATTAGGTATCTTAGAAACTACAGATAGCAAAACTTACTCAGTAAACAACTGGGTATAAAAAGGGAAAGTATTTTGTGAAGTCTTTGCAAAAATGAGGCCACAGGACATCTTGCATGCAATTGTTTTCCACCACTTCTTGACAAGTCAACTTTTATTTTATAAAAGCATTATGGAAAACAAACACCAGGTTTCTATGAAATATAAATCTTAGGAACACTTCAATATTTAGTAATAAAAAGTCAGTTAGGAATAGTCCTATTTGTTTAAATCTTACATACCAAGCTGTAGAGTGTCTTCCACAGAACACACCTCATGCAACCAGTGTACTCAGTGTAGGGCAATGAAGAGAGAACACCACTGAACACATGAGCTGGTTTGCAAGCTAAACCAGAATCTAGAAATACATCAATAAACTTACACATCTTGTTTAAAAATCACCACATAACTATGAAAATGTAACCTTTAAGTCAGGCAGAAATAAATTTTTGGAGCCTTGACTCAGCTGTTGTAACTTTCTCCTCTGGAAATTATTTCAGGCCCTAGAAAATAAAGGCAACTATGTTTTCAGAAGAAAGTGTTGATCTCCCAAGTTTCTTCTTGGGTGTACACTGACACCTCATGGCCATTTAAAAAATATTTAAGGTCTACTCTCTCTTTTCTCTGTTTTTCTCTCTTCTTTAAAAACTCAAATTAATTTTTTTCTCTTAATGAAATGTTATCCTCTTTAGAAATGTAGATGACATTATTTGGTCTATTGCTCATTTTCTCGTAATAAGAAACTATTGAGCTTTCATTTTTGATGAGCAGTGAGGGTCCTTGCCCCCCACAAACACTGAATCATGGAACAGAGAAAGACAAGGTACCTTTTTCTCCAGCTTCAGACCCTCCAAACTGCAGAGAAGCAGCCACAGCCACAGTAACTCTTTACAGAACAGAGAGAGCAGGAAGATAAATAGGACTACTTTTCACTTTTTCCAACAGCCTAACACGTATGAAAAAATCCCAAACCTCTGCCATTTCTTCCTTCTTGACTGAGACAGGAAAACCAAAAAAAACCACCACACACCAAGGAGAAACTGCAGTATATCTATATAAATAGCCAAGTCACACACTACATATCTCACAACTGAAAAACTGACTAACTACTCCTTGCTAAATAAAAGTATAAAGTCTTCAACACTGAAACATATAAGGGAAACACTGAAAATATACATGTAAGAACCCTGTGGTGTTATTTGCTAGGGGTATTACCTGTTTAAAATACCATAGAGCTAATTGACTTAGCATTATTCAGGAAATATTAATATTAGTGGAAAAAACCTCATTCTTTTGAAATATTTCTCTTTACCTAAATATGCAAGACAAAGCCATTTAGAGGATATTGTTAGCTCATGAAAATGAAAAGCAACTACATTATGTCATTTCTTTAGAGATGCTACTTCAAGTTTCTTGACCTTCTAAATAAGAACACTTGAATTCTGTTCTCTAAAGTATTTGTAACATTAATGAACACAATATTAACACTTTGGCAAAATCTGTGAAGCTTTCCATTTTTTCAAAATAAAATTATTAAAAACAAATGTAAAAATAAGCCTTTACTCCATGTCTTCTCCAAGCCTAAGGGAAGAGATTCTCAAGCATTTACTCTTCACTTAATACAAGCTTTGTTTTACATATTTTGAAGTGGAACTCCTGTAGCATTAAAACCTAATCGAGAAGGACAAAAAGACTCACTTTCTATACCAGAGCAACACCCAATCGACTTCTTGTCCCACAGAAGTCCTGATTTTAACAGAGATGGAACAAGCAAACTGCCAGTCAGCATATTTTTACAACACACTCCCTCCCACCCCTGCCAAAAAGCAGCAGCTGATAAATTCCATTCATGGTGGAAGGGAGCTTATTTTTTAGTCATTACTATCACCATCTGGTCAACAGCAAGGGAAATATCACCACTATTCACATTTATAAAAGATCAAAATGAGGTCATCTTGCAGTACCCACTGGAGAAAGAATCCAAGGTAACACACTTAAAAATAAAACTTATTCTGCTCCACGTATTTGTATGAAAGAGCTACTAGCAACATCTGCACAAATGCTAGACCACACATAATAACTGCCACAGGCATCCAGCTTTTAAACTTTGCCAAACTTCAGACTCAGGTTTTCTGCATCAGGTGCCAGAATCAGTTAAAAAATACAGGGCAGAAAAAACAAACCCTAAAAAAAACTGAAACCAACTAAGAACCTCCACCCACCCAGTATTGCTAAGATTAGGAGAAAAATAAATTTTATTTTCATTTGTTTAATCCATACTTATAATACTTTCAGTTATAGCAACACAGTATTTTGTAGCTGGTACCTGAAATTTTGAAAGGTCAAACAAAAAACCACACACCATTCTGGTACTCATTATACACAAATTATGGTTATATTTTGTGTTTTTATTAGTATTGGACTGTCAAAATCAGACCAAATTTCCTTGAGTTAGAGTCTCTTATCTGTACACGACTACTGTGTTCGGATAGCTCATAGCTGTCTGGTGACCCAGTTTTCTGAATAATTTACCTCAAAAGAACAATTCCCAGGCACAAACAATTCCCATAACATGTAAAAAGTGGACTAGCATGCTCCACCCAAAACCCAATCACTCATCTTTCAGGGAGTGCATTTTGGAAATACTGTAGCTAGAACTGTATTTCCAATTATTTCTAAACAAGTACGTGCGTCACTTTTGCATTGGCACAAGAGCAAAACAAGGTTAATCAGCAACCATGGTTTCCAGTTTCTTAACTAAACCACTGGAAGCCATCATTTGCACAGCCACTTCAACCCCAAGAAAGACATAAGGAAGAGAGGGGAAAACCAACACTTCTCCCCAGGACATTTGCCAGGAATAGTGTGATTCACGTTAAAGTTGCTCTAGTTTGATTCCCTGACAGGTGAGTCAAGAAAAACAACTATCAGGCATATAAAACTGTAAAAGATCAGATAAGGGGACAGATCTGGAACCTGGTCTTCACACAAGCCCCAAATTACAGGAGACATCTACACCACAAAGTAGCTTGGCCTCCAGATTTCTGGCATGTGATGTTAAGGAACTAAGAGAAGCTGCAGCTCTTCAAAACTGTAAAAATACAACTGGTACCAGCAGTACAGAACAGAAACCAAATTATTATTATTATTACTACCTAAAGAGATTTAACAGGATGATTAAAGAGGTGTAAAATCCATTTGATCTTGAGTTTGAGATCCTTAGGGCAGCAAGGAGGGTGCACAGGAAGTTCACTACCTTGGACAAGAGGAGGCTAGACTTTGTTCTCTTCAAGGATCCCCTTGGTAGAGTGCCATGGGATAGAGCCCTAGAGGGAAGAGGGGCCCAAGAGAGCTGGATGATATTCAAAGACTGTCTCCTCCAGGCTCAAGAGCAATGTATCCCTATAAAGTTCAGGAAATAGTGAAGAACACCAGGAGGCCTGCACGGATGAACAAGGAGCTCCTGGATATACAAAGACAAACAGGTAGCTTCCAGAGGGTGAAAGCAAGGGCAGATAGCCTGGAAGGAATACAGACAAATTGTCTGAACAGCTGGGATCTGGTTAGGAAAGCTAAAATACTGGCAGAGGTCAATCTGGCCAAGGACAACAAGGTTAAAAAATAAAAGCTCCTTTAGATACATCATCAATAAGACCAAGGAAAAGTGTAGGTCCTCTCAGGAAGGATATGGGAGATCTGGGTACCCAGAACATGGAGAAGGCTGAGGGACTCAATGACTGTTTTGCCTTGGTCTTCACCAGCAAGTGCTCCAGCCACACTGCTCAAGCTGCAGAAGGTGAAAGTAGGAACTGGGACAAAGAACTTACCTTGTAGGAGATCAAGTTTGAGACCATCTAAGGAACCTGAAGGTGCATAAGTCATGGAACCTGATAAGATATACCCATGGGTCCTGAGGCAACTGCCCAAGGAAGTGGCTAACCTAATCCATGAGAAGTTATGGCAGGCTAGAGAAGTTCTCAGTGACAGGAAAAGGGGAAATATAATTCCCATTTTAAAAAAGGGAAATAAGGAAGCCCCAGGCCAGTCAGCCTCACCTTAGTGCCTGCCAAAATCATGGAACAGATCCTTCTTTAAACTATGTTAATGCACATGGAAAATAAGGTGGTGATTGGCAACAGCCAGCATTGACTTCACTGAAGGCAAATCATGCCTGATGAATTTGCTGGCCTTCTGTGATGGGGTTGCAGCAGAGGTGGACGAGAGAAGGGCAACAGACATCACCTACCTGGATTTGTGAAAAGCATTTGACACTGTCCTGCACAATATCCTTGCTCTAAACTGGACAGACATGGATGTGACGGATGGACCATGCAGTGGATAAAATACTGGTTGCACTGGAAGAGTTGTGGTCAGCAGCTCAATATCCAAGTGGACAACAGTGATAAGTGATGTCCCCCAGGGGTTGCTATTGGGGCCAGTCCTTTTTAACATCTTTGTCAATGATGTTGACTGTGGGATCAAGTGCACCCTCAGCAAGTTTGCCAATGATACCAAGATGTGTGGTGTGCTCAACACATGAGTAAGGAATGCCATGCAGAGGGAGCTTCATGGGCTTGAGAGGTGGGCCTGTGTGAACCTCATGAAGTTCCACAAGGCCAAGTGCAAAGTGCTGCATGTGGGTTGGGGCAATCCCAAACACAAGTACAGACTGGGCTGAGACTGAACTGAGAGACGCTGTGAGGAGAAGGACTTGGGGGTATGGGTGCACAAGAAGCTCAGTGTGACCCAGCAGTGTGCACCTGCAGCCCAGAGAGCCAACTGTGTCCTGGGCTGCACCAACAGCNACCTGCAGCCCAGAGAGCCAACTGTGTCCTGGGCTGCACCAACAGCAGCGTGACCTGCAGGTCAAGGGAGGTGATCCTCCCCCTCTACTCTGCTCTCAGGAGACCCCACTGCAGTGCTCTGCCCTGCTCTGGGGCTCCCAACACAAGAAAGACTTGGACTTGTTGGAATGAGTCCTGAGGAGAGTCCTTAAATTGATCACAGGACGGTAGCACCTCTCCTATGAAGGCAGGCTGAGAGAGTTGGGGATGCTCAGCCTGGAGAAGGCTCCAGGGAGACTTTACAGCACCTTCCAGGACCAGAAGGGGGCCTATAAGAAAGCTGGAGAGGAGTTTTTTACAAGAACATGAAGTGACAGGACAAGGAGGAATGGCCTTAAACTAAAGGAGGACAGGTTTAAATTAGATATTAGGAAAAAAATCTTTACTGTAAGGGTGGTGAGGCACTGGAACAGGTTTCCCAGAGAGGTTGTGGACTCCCCATCCCTGGAGGTGTTCAAGACCTGGCTGGCTGGAACTCTAGTCACTCATGGGATGTGACCCTGCCCATGGAAGGGTGTTGGAACTAGGTGAATTTTTAGGTGCCTTCCAACTCAAACCATTCTATACTAGAGAAAGAGACCAATGTGGGGATTCCTTTCTCCTTGGGGAAGATGAGAAAGTAAGGTTCTCTGGAGCACTTCAACAATGCTATGAACAGTGTTACTACTGGAAACCAGTGAAAATACAGTCACTTCTCTCCTGTGAGGACTAACTTACAGCATACCCCTCAGAAAGGTGCAGTGTTGCAGGCCCCTACTGGGCTTCACCACACAGTACCAAATCAGGATGCAAAGGCTGACTGCATAGACTGATGGCAGCAGGCAGAGGTTCTGCAAACCTCAGCAAGTTCCCTATTAAGGGGCACTTACTTCTAATCTAATTACAGTCCTGTATCAATAAACAAAGCATCTTTGGGTTTTGGGGTTTTTGCTGGTTCTACTTTTTTTTGTGTGGTTTGTTTGTTTTTCATTTTTTGGTTGCTTGGTTGGGTTTTTTTAAGGTTTCTACCAGTTGCAGGGTTTTTTAAGTATCAAAAAAATGGTTCCTATTCAAAAAGAAAAAAAGTCTCAAATTACTCAAGCTAGCCGCAAGCTAGGAAATTCCCCTGTATTCAAGTGTGTATCAGTTATAGCAGTTGCACAGCTTCTCAGTGAAAATTAAATTTATGAGGGTAGGGACAGCAGGCAGACAAGAACAAAAAACCAAAACACTCAGCATCCATGCAGATCCTGATGCTTCTTCATCATTAGGCTACTTGACCCAACTTTATATCCAAAGTTAACAACTTTCTGGAGCAAGCAGATGCAAAGATACACCTCTTCATAGGTAGCAGTGAAAGTTATGAAAAGAATTTCTGGTAGAAGAGGCTTTTGAAAGTATCAGTCACAGTGCATAATAAATATCTACACAAACTGAACATTTTGGGGAGGTTGTTGTAACTAGGACGTGAAAGAGTTCTGTTCACTTTTTCTCTCCTGTTGCTGAACATGAGTTAGGCTACCTATTCAGATAAAATTCTGAATATAATTTACCTTGAAACCCTGGAAAGATATAATCATCCTAACCATATGGTAATTATCAGAAACCAAACCCCTCTATGCAAATCATAGTAACTACAGAAACATCCAGACAAAACAAAAGGAGCATAGTGGAACTATGTGAAGTCCCTACTAGTCCCTACTAGAAAGAAGGATTACAGTACCAGTATGAAAGGTCTTAATGAAGCAAGCAAGGCCCACATCCCACACCATTAAAGCAACGACTTCCAGCAACTGAAACTACCATTTCACAACAATCTTCCTGATCCAGTTGACTGGAGTGAGAAGTACCAGAACTACTTCCTCTTACACCTGGCAACACTTCCTCTGCTTAGAAATCTATCAAACTGTCATGAATTTTTAGGATGCAAAGTTTTACCAGAATTGCCCTAATATCATTGTTACTGCTCCCAGAACCTGTTGCTTTCAAACAGAAACAACATAAGCAATGCATCTTTTTATTACTGGCAAGAAGTATTACTGCTGTTTGTTTCTGTGTCACAGTCTGCACTGTGGAGGTGTGAGGAACAGGGTAAGGCCATGATGAGTGAGAACAGTCTCCAGCTTTCTAAGCTGGTGGTAGCAACACAGAAAAAAAACAGGCAGGTGCTACTTCTTTCAAAGTTTACTTCAATACAGAACCAGCACAGTTAAAAAAATAAATTAATTAGTACTTGTGAAGATGCAGCCTGTTGATCAAAACTGGCTTTTTCAGCTTTTATTCAGCAGTAACAGTCTCAAACGATGTACATTAGTTTCTCAGGTCAATTTACGTTTGAAGTCAAGCATTAAAAACTTCAACACTTTTCTAAAAATCCAGATTAGTCTACATATAACCAGTTCTTCCTCAACAGACATGAAAAAGATGAAATTTACATCTCCTCTAAGCTCTTATGATTTTTTTCCACTATGCCAGGTTTACGTATCCTTCCCTCTATAATAATTGTTTCAGCTTACCAAGAGGAATCAGCAAAAAGGAGCATAACACAAAAAGTGTTTTGCCCCACCCAACAGCAAAGTAACTCCTTCTTGATGGAGACCTGTACAAAAAAAATGTACAGAAAACCTGTGCAAGTTGGGAAGGACAGTGGCTTTATACTACTCCAGCAGCTACACAAGCAAAGGAATGTAGACTTTTGTCAGCAGGGACTATTTTGTTCAGAGAAACCACAGATGCTACACTGGCAATAGTAGCATAGGATAGTCTCCCCTAGAGAGATGTTAGCCCTAGGGGAAAGCTTGAGAATAATGCTCGTTTTGCAATTTCATAACTACTTTTAAGTCTAAAGAGTCTTGATCTATTTTCCCGTACTAGGAGGAAGAAGGAAAGTAGCTGAACTCATCTAAACCAGAAGGCAATAGACCAGTCAGCAGTCACTGCCAGGGTTAAACAGGAAAACCCTTCAGAAAAAAAAAAAATCATCTGCCATTTCAAATGGAACAACAATGTTTAGTCTTGAAATTGGGATGTATAAAACAGAGTTCAGGATCTGAAGCAAAAAAGCCCCAATATATAAGAAATCACAGTGAGTGCAACTTCAGGCACAAAGCTAAAACACACCCACAGCACTAAAGCAGTAATGGAAGTCTACTTATGTTCTCTTAAAGACTTCTGTCACCAATCACCTGCTGTATCAACTCAAGACCTAAACCAACTTTTCTCATGGCCTTCTACAACCCAGATACTATAAAAATAAACACAGTTTTAAAAACAGATTAAAACAAACCAGATGACCTCGGTTTGCTTGTTTTCATGCTATCAAAGCTAAATTACAGGCATCACATCCTGACAAGTTTCACTTTTTTCTTCTTTATTCTTTTTATTTACATGTCAAAATAGCTAGTTACAGTAGTTATCTTTATCCAAACACACAATGGGCAGAAACACTGCATACAAAACACTTGCTGAAGGTACTGAGTGTACTGGTATTGGCTGGGACAGAGGTTAATTTTCTTACAGTAGCTGTAATGGGGCTGTGTTTCGGATTTGTGATGAAAACAATGTCAGTAACAGGGTTGTTTTAGTTATTGCTGAGCTGTGCTTGCACAGCACCGAGGCCCTTTCTGCTTCTCACAGTGCCCCACTAGTGAGCAGGCTGGTGATCTGAAAGCTGGAAGGAACAGAGCTGGGCCAGCTGGCCCCAGCTGATCCAAGAGATAGCCCAGACCATATGGCATCATGCTCAGCATATCAAGTTGAGGGAGGAGGAGGAAGAGAGGAGTGTTTGGAGTGATGGAGTTGTCTTCCCAAGCCATCATTCTGTGTGAGGGGGCCCTGCTTTTCTGGAACACCTGCCTGCCCATGGGAAGTGGTGAAAGAATTCCTTGTTTTGCTTTGCTTCCATGCACAGTGATGCATGCAAGTGATCCTTTTTTGCTTTCCCTATTAAACTATCTTTACCTCAAGCCATGATTTTTCTCATTTTTACATTTCTGATTCTCTCCCCCATCCAAGTGGTGGAGAGTGAGCGAGTGCCTGAGTGGGGCTGAGCTGCCCACGGGGAACAAACCAAGGCAGAAAATGGCAGAATTAAGGTAACATGCAACCTTGATATACTTACCTTAAACAGAATGAAGACACTGCTTAATTACACATCCCTACTACTTTGTAAGTCAGGGGCATAAACATTTTTTAATTAAGAAGTCTAGCCACGATACCAGTTCCCCATGACCTCTAAACACCTTGGATATTTTCTTTACAGATCAGTTCTGTAAGGGGAACCAGTGAAACCATGTCATACAACCCACACTGGATTTAATGAGATATACTTATTTTGCTATAATTAATAAATAACACAAGCACTTGAAGAACATTAGTAGAACAAGGAAATGCACAACTATTTAATGAAATTGTACAGAAGTATCTTACCCTGAAAAATGCCATGGGATTGTAGTAGCCTTTACGCAGCATGAGACAGGAGTTGAAATGGCCACAGGCAAAATCAATTCCTAATTTACATGAAAAAAATTTCAATACTTAAATCCTCTTTCACTAGGTTTAAACATAATTCAATATATGACATACTGGATATATTTTACAGGAACAACTACTGTCACCTCAGAAGCAAACACTTTAACTATGCTAAAACTGTTGCAATAGCTTACTGAGGCAAAGAAAACCGTACCTTGGGTAATTATTAATTTTTTCTTTTGCAAAATAAGAAGCACAACTGGCATATTGATAGGCCAATATTCTTGGGGCAGAACTGGCAGTGTAGTCAGCAACACGTGACATCTCCTGTGCCAGAGAAGAGATCTCTGGAAGTTTCAGTGTATTTATATAAGCAGTTTTAGTCTTTATTGCTGTCAGGTTTTACTGACGGATTTCCTTTCCATGGACCAAAACAAATGAATCACTGTTTTCCCCTCCTCCTCTTATGTATGATATTTACAAAGAAAGCTGAGCTTTCATGGATGCCTCCCTTTCACTTGGGGAGGGGGAAAAGGGAAGGGCAGGGAGCAAACCTCAAAAGATTCAGCTTTCACAGTTAACAGGGAGTGTAGAAAGCAAATGGAAAGGTAACAGCTGTGGCAAGCAGGTACAGAACCATCCAAATTAACTGTATGATTATAACATTGTTTAGATGAGTCTAATGATAAATTAATTACTCAGATCAAAAAACAATCCTCAGTCACCTTTCCAAACTGGGTGGAGTCGCAGGTGACATATTCAGCCCCAGCAGAGCCAAGGACAAAGAGGGACTACACTGTAGGTACATGGCCCCAGTGTTTTCTTTGGGCTGCCACTGCACTCACCTTCCTGCCCCATGAGATGACCTACAGAGACCAACTGGCAGAAAGCTAAAACTCTTTTTTGCTAATCCAGCCCTCAGAATGGCCTCCTGTAAGATCAGCTGAACACCAGGGCAAGAGAACAACCAGGAAACTCCCAAGGCAGGGATATGGAGGGAGACTACCTCCTCAAACAAGGCCTTGAAGCTACTGTCCTTTTAAAGAGCACTGAAGATAGGTTTGCTAATCTGTGCAGATGTACCTTGGCCACTGGTCTCATCTACAAATCAGACCTTTAACCATATTCCCAAATAATGCTGTAAGTAATGTCTTAACTGTCTTCATGTTCTTAGAAAGAAAGCACAATTTCACTGCTGAGCAATTTTATAGAGCTCAAGTCTGTAAGAAGCAGGAGATAAACAGTATAAACAATCAGTGGCAATGCAGCATCTTTTCTCTGATTTCTGCAGCCCCCATCATTCCTGTACACACACAGTGCCAGCAGCTCGGGCAGACAGCACCCCCCAGATGTGTGAGCTGCACGTGGGGCCATCCCCAGCACCCTGTGAGCACCCCACTGCAACACTCTCCCCTCAGCCACACTCATATCCTTCATCTCACCAACAAGTTTTTGTACAGATTAGCACAATGACGTATTCTGAGCACTTGAGTATTGCCCAATGTTGGTTTAATACACTATTTTTATAAGATTGTTCATCAATAGATACCTTGAAATGTCCAAATGTAGGATTCAAACATTGCTTCTATAATACATTTCTGTCTGCCAAATACTGTGTTTTGATCTCGGCATTTTTATACCTGTTTATGTTTAGATGTGTGCTTACATTGTATTGTTTTGGATTGAAAATTATTATCAAGCACAAAAGCACAGGATGGATGAGGTTGGAAGGGACCAGAATCAGAAATTTGGTCCAACCTCCCTGCTCAAGCAGGGTCATCCCAGAGCACACGACACAGGATTGCATCCAGATGGTTCTTGAATATCTCCAGTGAGGGAGACTCCAGAATAATTTACAGAATCCAGAATATCTAAACTGAAGAGTAGAGTGATGAAAGAAAAGCTTCGTTTTAACAATTCTTTTATCCTAGAAATTTTCAGTCAGACTTTCCAAGGAGCCATGTTATTCTGAATAATAACAATATTTTGGAATGTTGTATGCAAATGTACCATGAATGTAAAATAATATTCTAACTTTCTCAGTTTGAAAGGAAGAAAAGAGAGTGATTAGTGGAAATCACTCAAAAAAAAAAAAAAAGCATAAAACAAGAGCAGCAATAATCAAGGTTTGTCACTTGGTGGCAGCACACTAAAGAAAACCAAAACACTTGAGCAAGACCACAAAATTTCTTCCCTGCACATATTCCTTTAACATCTCTCCTACAAGGGCCAAAATTCCTGGAAGGCTCTAGTCAATTCACAAATTTAAGGTGGGCACCTAAATTCTCAAGACTACTGACTTACATTCAAGGACATATTAAAGGCTCAAAATTAAAAGAGTTCTACTTCAGTCTGTCTGACATGTTTACAGGTTCACCTACCTCCACCAAAATTGCCAGAAGTGTGCTAAATATTCCCAAACAGATGCAAGGGTGAGCAAGCAAACAGAAGCCTGACGTGCCAACAGTTCCTACAAAGTGAACTAAATAGGGGACTCTGAATCCAAATCAATTTGGATTTTATGCCACCAGAAAAGGCCTGACAACACACCAGAAAACTCATTACAGTCCAGTGTCTCTTCCACCACCTGCAACGCTTGCCAGCATCACCCATGAAAAGCAACACCACATGCAGTAAGCACCCAACAGTGCTATTGTAGTCACTGACAAATGAACAGGGACTGATAGTCTTCACCCATTTAAATAATTGATGTTAAGTAAAGGTTAGATTTAATTAAATTAGTAATATTTAATAATAATTAAATAATTTAGCAAACACTTTCAAAAAAACACTTGAAACTACTACTAGTGAAGCAGGAAGGAGATGCAACGAGAACACAAAGATCTGCTGGTTTCCTGCTCCTCTAAGTAATGTTGTAGCAAAGGCTCATTTATCACAGGGGTAACAGGATCTCTGTCTTTTCTCTCAAACTGGTCTTGTCCACACAGATGTACAAAGATGTACAAAGACATACAAACTATACAATGTCTTATTTCTGTAACCACATGATAAACAGCTTTGTTTTGCATTATTTGTAATCCACATGCCAAACTTACCATTGACTAATAAAAGATTACCATATGCTATCACACCATTAATACACAAGTTGCAATGACAGTTCTAATTTCTATATATGAGATCTTTAATAGTATAAGTACAAGATTTTAAAGACAGTAATTTTTATTAATGACCCAGCACAAAAGCAACTAATAAAGTCTTTATAGTACTGGAGTTTTTTTGTACCAAACATAAGATGACATTATCCAAACAATTGATTTCTGGAACAAAGAATCTGAGTTGAAAAAAAAAAAGCAAAGTACTCTTATTCAAGCTTTAGGGAGATTAAGTCATTAGTTTAAGCCAAGCATTAGGAAGTATGTATGACTTGTACCACAGAAGAGTGACTGTGATAGTTAAAAATATTAAATAAATTCAAGCAGAGAAGATAAGCTGTCCCTCCTTTCCCCCACCTAACCAAACAGCTTACTGTTGGCTAGTATTCCTGCAGTCTGGTAGGGCCCTTCAATTTTATCAGCTTTATTAAAACTGCACTTGGAGTGGGACACACATGAAACAACTCAGCCTAATCCAGCATCACAGCAAGAAGATAAAATGGAGACCAAGGCAGAGATGAAAGCAAACAGAGAAAGCAAAAGAGCAGCAGTTTGCCATCAGAGGGAGTAGGAGCCCTGAGCAAGAGTGTTTGGCTTCCAGGAGGGAGCAGACATGCAGCTCTGCTGTGATTATAACACCTACAGAGGTTAAAGGGAGGGCTGGGCTGGTTGGTCCTCCTAATTTTTTGGGGGAAACAGAATATATGGGAAACAGCTGCAAGAAAACAAAGTTTTTGTTGAAAAACAGAGCTGCTATACTATTTTTATATGTAGACAGACAGCCATGGGACAATGCAAAACAATTTCTAAGTTTTGCCCCTTTAAATTACTAATATTAAACAAAAGTTAGGAAAAATGTGCTCCTGGTGCTTTTTCTCAGTAAACTTACGGCATCCAAGAGATAAAAAAAGCATTCTGTAGCACAGTGTGAAGCTTGACTTTGGGTCTGACTGAAATGAAAAGGGACAAGCCAGACAGATAAGACACATCACTATGTATCAGCCTGCACTTTATCCCATGCTCTCAGTTCCATTTTGGTGCTGTTCAGTGCCAAGTGTGCCTTCAACACACTGCATGCTGCTCAACATTACCTGTACCAGCAGATCCTCAGCTGAGGCATGGAGAAAAGATGGGTGAAGGATTCTACAGAAAAGAAATAACTTTCCACCACTGCACACAAGTTTCTAAGGCTCCTTCTCCATCCCGTCTTCTAAAGAGGGAAGATAAACCATTTTCCAGCATATTCAAGACTATCAGATAAGGTCTAGTCAACAATGAAGCTCTACCAGACTCAGTCTGTTCCAGAAAGGAAAATGTTTGCCCATTTAACCGTGTCCCAACTTGCAGAACTCACTAACTTCCTAATACACCAGGAAAAAATAGTTATCTATATTCCAGAGGTACTGAAAAAGTAGCAGAGTAGGTCTACAGTACCTCAGGGTATTTTCTACATCTGAATGATAGAGCCTATTTCTTAGGTAATCTTAATTTTTCCTGTTTAAAAGCACCCTCAGCAAAATCAGCAGAGGTCTGGCACCTTTTAAAATAGTGTCAATCGCATTTTAGTCAGGAGAAACAGCAAAAAAAAGAGATTGCTTCCCTAACTTTAAAAGAAAGGTGAACTAAAATCTGATTAAATCATAGCAAAATAATTCTAGTTGGGGTGGGGAGAGGGAAACACTCTTTTTCACAGGAACCAAAAGCTGGAGGCACATACTTGGTGTTAAGTATGTTGCCTGCTTAGGACAAGTGTAAATGAGTCACACCATCTGTACCCACAGTCAAAGGAGAGTCTGGCAAGATAGCAGGGAGAACACAAAGCAATGTGACACTCTGCTCTTAATGTTATGGAAGCAGTTAAGCTGGGAAAAAGAGGAAGACTTAGCAGTTAAACTAAGAACTACCTACAGTGACAGACACTAAACACCTTATTCTCTGAATTTATAATTATTTGTAGAATTCTACACAGGAATCTATAGTACTACAGAGATATGTATAGACTCACATATAACAGTACTGCAGAGGCTGATTAATATTTCTATCTCACAGAATAATGCAGAGATGCTCAAAGTATAAATAGATTGGAGCAAGAAGTCATTGTGGAACATCAATAATTCAGAGAGAAGCTATTTAAGATAACCATTTGCTACAAAGACAAGACAAAATGCACAGACTAAGAAAAAAACAACAGGAAAACAACAGAATCAACACTGGCAAACAACCTTCTGAACCACATTGTGCTGAGCAGAGTAAAGGCAATAACCACAGTGGAAGAAACAAGGACCTCACAAAGATGAAGCGTGAGACTAATCCCAGCAAAGGTGGGGGAAGTCTCATCCAAAAAGATGACTTGTGGCAGTACCTGAGTGAGGGCAGACAAAACCATCACCAGAGTCTGGAGCAGTGTGCCACAGAAAGCTGCTGTTCCCAAAACAGCTCTGTGGGTGGGGGATCCAAATTCATGCAAGTCATGATCAAGGCTTATCATGAAATAAATTACTAATACTGGAAAAATGGGCAAGTTCAGGTTTCTTCAGTTTTCTTTAAAAAAGTCCTGGAAAGTCACACTATGTGGAAGGCTTACCAACATTATTTTAGTTGTAATAAAAGCAATATATTTAAAAATACAAAACTAAGCTTTTCTTGGGATCTCAGGATATGTAATTTAACATATGTAGCACTGAACCCTCCACTCTTCCCATCAGATGAGAGTCAGTAGTACCAAAGGATGCTAAAGAGAGTTTCAATGTAGCACAAACACAGTTCACTTAACATGGTTACATTTAAACTAAAGGACTTACAGGAAGGACAACAAATTCTTCCAAAGATATTCCTGGATATCTTGGGGGCTGGAAGGAGGAGAAAAGACATCCATCTGTTGTTCCAAAATCCTTGTGATGATTTGTTTATATTTATACCAAGCTTTGAGAAGCATTAAATGTACAATTAATTTTAAATGGTATCTCACTTTCTCCTCATTTTCATGCCTTCATCTTTTAATTATATGAGAAAACTGTTTACAATCTTAAAAAAAATAAGATCACTGATGCACTTCTGCTGGTTTATTTACTCGATCCTCTAATTTTTTTAGGCACATCAGGCACATTGTTTCAGAGCATTCTATAGGTTGTATTAACAGCATTTACAATTCCCAGCAGGTTTAGCAGCAGCAGATATTCACAAGGATGTCTGCCCCCAATAATCACAGTTCACAAGTAGGTACACTAACATAAAGTCAATACCATTAACATATACATATACATCCAGCTGTGAGCAGAGGTGATTTGAGGGGAGGAGAGGATGGAAGGGGGTAGGAGGATGCTATGCCATACCATTTCCTCAGTGACTGCTATTTACCAAGGACAAGCTTCACAGGCAAACAAAGCAGTAATTCAAGCTGTTTCATTATGAATCAGCACAACTGTCAGAGATCACAGCAAAAGTATTAGACCATTTTTAAATAAAAGTAAATTAGAAAACAGATTTAACAGCACTCCTGATGTTGAATCCTACTCCATGATTTGCTATTCAGATAAAAGCTTTGAGCTTGAACAGTTCCTTGGCATAAAACAAGAGGTGAAATAATGAACTGACAAGCCTGGAGACTCGTGAACCTATGAAGCATCCCAAATGACATAAGTGAAAACACGTGTTGATCCTCTGATGTTCACACCACTGTTAAAAATGAAAAATGATCAAAGCAGAAGAGGAGTGAGATCCTCTAGCAATTCCAGAAACTTTTGCCTACATGTTATTTCAGTGTGTGCACATGTATCATTTCAAACAATAACTACATATACAAAAAGCCTACCAACATTGAAAATTCTTATGATATACTTAGAAGTGGCACACCTTAAAAAACCCCACAAACAAACAAACTACTGCAGCCCAGATGCCACTTTTATGGCCTTCATTTTCACTTTTACAATTCTTTAAGCACTTCAGAGATAATCTCCATTTAAAAATTTGTGAAGAAAGCAAAGCAAGCAAAAGAATTCTGATCGAACAGAACATCAAAAGGACAGATAAATAGGTAGACAATAGCATTGCTGCTTAAGCTGAGTGAAGAAATCTTTACATTTCACACATCTTTTAGCAAGGTAATTATCTGGATAAAAATAAGGTAGTGTGCTATGAGTCACAGCAGTTCATATATAAATCAACCCATTAAGAAAGTTCACAACCAGGACAGACTTCTTCAGAACCTACAGCTACTCTTCAAAAACACTGTACAGAGTAATGCTTCCCAATCTGAGCAGACACCTGTCACATTCAAAGAGAAATACAAACCAAGAACTGAGGTTCATAGACATTAAAATCAGAAGAAAGCAGAGGTTCAGAGCTATTTGAGTCTATGTTTGTCCCTACTAGGTTACCTCTCAAAATCTACAGTGTGGCTTCACAGAAACCTTGGTGCTGAAACACACAAGAGGACTGAAGAGTTAAACCCCCTCAGATCACAACTGTGGAACAGAGACTTTCTGTACACATCAGTATTTCAGAACATCTATGGGATGACAACAGTTAAACATGGATATAGGGTAGAGGGAGGAAAGCATTGCATACTTCAGATCTGCTAAGGCACAAAGATTTGATTTGATCAACAATATGTATAGGAGAGCAGGGTGGCAGTTTGTGAGGTTATCTTTTACCAGCACACCACTTTTGAGAAATTGTTTCTTAATTCATGGGCTTTAATCATTACCATTTCATTTTCGTATGTTTGAATTTTAACATTTTCACTTTACCTAATACAAGGGTAGGAAAAACAGGAAGGAGGGTTAGGAGCATTTTAGAAAATACATATCTGTCAGAGGGAATGATAAAATATAAATACTATTTCAAACAAAAAAGTATGCACTTGCAAAACTAAGTGATAGGCGTAAAAAAGAATGTCTACTGGAAACACTCAGCTTATGCACTAACAGAACAAACCATCATAAGTAAAAACTTCCTTGCAGTTGTTTCTCCCTCCCTGAAAGGAAAACAATACCTTTTAAAAGGATATTTTCAGATTAATTTTTGAAAGCAAACACAGAAGTATATCTAAATGGCCTCACTGGATCTTTAATGAGGAAGTGCCCATAACAGACAGGGAATAACAGAGCATGTGGTCATTTCTCTATACCCAGGGCCAGCAGTGCAAAGAGCAGTTGTCTTCTTAACCCTATTGACTAGGCCTTTTAGAGAAAGACTGGAAAACACAGCAAAATAGATCGAATAAGCAGCTCTTTGAATAGATTTCAGAGTCTGCAATTTCCTGTAAACACTAGTGCACATGAGGTTTTGCTGTCTTATCAGCCTTGAAGCTATTGTTATTGGACAAAACCAGGTTTTTAAGATGGGACAGGAGAAGAGTCAGAATTCACCTGGAACAGAGGTGTTTCACATAGGTGAGTCCACACAAGCTTTTAACACAGCTCAGTGATATACAGCTTTTATTTCCCCAAAATGCAAAAACTACAAGAGAACTGGCCAGTAGACTCAGAGACACATTTTCACATGTGGATGTAGCAACACTTCACCTTACAAGAGGCCCAAATCAGGCAATGACAAGTTAAATATTGGAGTGAAAAACAAGATCTGCATTTTCCAGCTCACTGTAATTCCATGAGAAACACAGAGAGTACTACCACACACTTCATGACTTTCTTACTCTAGGGAAGAACCCAGTTGCTTGGACAGGATATACAGCCCCACACCTCATTTATGTGCACTCTGCCAATTGCTCAAAGCTTAAATTATGACTGCCACTTCCACATAAACACATGAGGAAAACTGGCACTCTTACCTGCCATGCCCAAGTGCCACAGCAGATTGTACTACATCAATACAGCCTGCAAAGGGAAGAAAATCTGATGCCTCTGACTGTAGGAAGTCAGTCATCTTCTCTGACCTGAGGACTGCTGCACATAAGAGCACATTTTTTAAGTTCAGCAGGATGCAGTCATTCCAGGGAAAAAAAGAGTAAAAAAAAATTTTTTAAAATATTCTTACATTTCACAGACAGTGGAACACTGAAAGGGATGAGAAAAAGACAGGCTACCTGTTACAGCTAAGTCCACTTGCACAGTGGACACAAACATTCCCTGAAAATTAATCCCAACTAAGTAATGCCATCAATCTAAAGTAGATCACTTAAACCAAACTAAGACCTTGCTCAGTTAAAGTACCATTACACTGACTACATAGAATTCACTTCCAAAGTACATTTGGCTACCTCAAAGTATCTAGGTGCAGTGCTCTTAAAAACAAATAAAACAAGTCAGATTTTTTCTTGACAGACAGGAACCCAAGAAGCATTGTGCCACATGAAAATGTAAAGTTTTTCACTTCTTCAGGGGTAAGATAGGGGCCACATGGGAAAAGATTGTGCGAAGACATCTCCTCTTACGAGGAGAGACTGTGGGAGCTGGGCCTGTTTAGTCTAAAGAAGGCTGAGAGTGGGTCTCATCAGTGCACATAAATATCTCAAAAGTGGGTGCCAAAAGGATGGTGCCAGACTCTTATCACTGGTGCCCAGTGACAGAACCAGGAGCAATGGCCATAAATTTAACTATAAGAAATTTCTCTTCAACACAAGGAAGGACTTCTTTCCATTGAGGGTGGCAGAGCACTGGAACAGGCTGCCCAGGGGGGTTGTAGAGTCTCCCTCTCTGGAGGCATCCAAAACTCACCTGAGTGTGTTTCTGTGTCCCCTGCTCTAGGTGACCCTGCCCTGGGTTGGACTGATGATCTCCAGACGTCCCTTCCAACCCCAAACACAGAACAGCAAAGTGATGTGCACAAATCAGGGTGTAATCCAGCAGAACCAAAATCAGAGACAAAATAAACCTTCTACAAAATGAATATACCAGCATCTCTCCACAACAGCAAAGCAGTGTTGCAGCAATTCCTCTTTCTCAGTCCCAGACTGCTAAAATCCCTCCATAGGGAGAAAACAAGCAAGCTACCACTAAATAAGCCTCACCAGAACAGACAGCTGATTGCTTTACTAACACTTTTTAAACTAATCTCTACCTGTGTTTAGAAGCAGGGCAGACCCGGGCAAATCAAAGTGAATTATCTTGGGTTCTATTTTTGCCTTTTGGATGCATTTAAATAGCACACAATAACCTTTCCAGTGTGGTAATTACTTCACTTTTATTACTTTTATGCACTAATTACTTTACTTTTATTACTTTCGCTATACTTTTAATTTGCAATTTTATCAGAGCAATTAACAAAGACAGAAAATAAAAAAATATTTTAAGTTGCTTTAATTACATGTGCCACTAATTAAAATCTTCCAAAAATGTCTTGAGTTAAGCAGTCCATAGTATTTCCTTCACACAAGGAGAGCTAACGAGCTGAATCAATGACTTGGGGTTGGCCACAACGTCTGTCAAAAGTGTAGGATTAGCACAGTTCTGTCAGACTTCACTTCATATGAGAAGCTTTTCTTTTTCCCAGCTTCTTCTGGTTTTCAACACTGAACAGACCAATTAAGAGGAGTAATTGTAAAGAAAATACCATTTGTTCCAGAAGAGGCTACTGTCTAATGCTGCTTTCAAACAGAGAACTTTCACAGTCTCGTTCCAAGTGCTTAGCTCATGACTTCCGTCCATGAGCCAGTTGGAATTCAATCCTCTGGCAACAAATATATACTACTTAAGCATTACTTTTTATCATTCTGTGAAAGCAAGTAGATGCTATACCTAAATCTTAGCAAGTTATATTCATATCTTTTCCTAATGCAATTTTTAAATAAAACATTTCCCTGTCCTGTTCTGTACGTACTCGAGCTCGAACATTCCCTCAAAGTTCCCACAAGCCATGCCAATAAACCACACTGAAAATAGATTAACCTTTTGTCTAGTCTTATCACTGAGAACCTTTGTACAACATAACACAAAAAGCACAACAAAAAGTACTCTGTATCTCCTATAAAATAAGGAACAAGAAGTACAGAATAGTGAGAAAATTGCCATAAATGTAAATTAATTTGCAGCATTGACTCTGATTTTTAAACACTAGTAGCTACATTATACAGATATTCTCAAAACTATGCATACTTTTAATAACTTGATTTATTTCAGCATAGCAAAGAAGATTCTGCTATCTACCCATGTTCTGTCCTCTTACAAAGAAAAACTATAATCTGATACTTAGGTAAGCTTTCTTAAATATCAAACTACATTTCTTATTAACACTGTGCAAAATATTTCTTTATTTATTGTCATTCTCATTCTCTCCCCCCACCCCTCCCCCATTCCAGGGTTCATTTGGTTATGTTTTACATTTTTATGTCACCCATGTGGGTTTTGACACCTGCTAGAAGCAGCATAATATCAGCCTCCAGCCCACAGCAGAGACAGCTGACCTACTCAGAAAGCAACCCCTGAATGACCCTCAGATTTTTAGGCTAAAAGTTAAAAAAAAAATTACATGGTGCCAATGACCAGCTTCAAAAACCACCACAAAGTAGAGGCTGTAACCCAAATCCTCACAAACACACATACCTATATATGATATGTAGGTAACTATTTGTCTGGAGACTGCGAAGAACAATTTTATTATACCCTTATTTGTCAAGATAATTATTCCCAGTGCATTCTCACAGTCAAAAGACATGCCCAATTTCTTTTTTTAAATGAAGCTTCATAGTTTTATCATTGCTTATTCCAGAAAATTAAACCAGTCAGATGAATGAATAGCCTCATCCATAACACGTTGAATTAAACGGTTTTGCAGCACAATCAAACTGAGAAACAGAATAAAGTAAGGAACAGTCCACCTTGATAAGGTTTTCATTAATGGCAATTCAAAATGTTATCTTCTCTAGCTGCTGATAAAAATATTTGCACAGCCAGTGTGGTTATGTTGTGGTATCCATACCACTATCCTAGGTGATATGTGGAATATAAAACATTAAATTTAACTACCATTTTTTGTTTCCATTTCCTATCGAGCTGAGATGACAAATTTTCTTCTATTACAGAAGGCTACAGTTTATTCTTAAATTGACATGCTTCATTAATTACTATTTGTAGAATTTATTTCAAACTTAGGCATTTTTCTACTAGCATGTTTTCTTACTAGATATTTCCCTAGCCCAAGCATCTATCTCTGTGCAGGGAGATAGAGGGATCACCAGTCACAACAGGCACGACTCCAAGCCATCACTGGATGGTGTCCAAGAATTAAAGCTGCACACACAAGGAGCACAAATGTTGAAAGGCCTTCTCTTCCTACATGTTTCTTGAGGAAAAGGCTGCAGCAAGGTCAGACTACTTTTGGCACACGGTTTTCAGGTAAATGGACAATCCAAACATGGTCCTGTGCTTTCACTGTAACTCTTGAGAAGGAATGGAAGGTGAGAGAAGTCTTTGGTGTCATTTTCAGAGCTCCGGTTGTAAAACGGAGTAGTAGAGCAACTGATCAGCCTAAGTAGTCAAAAAAACAACTTTAAAATGCTGCAGGAAACCGACACACTGCTGTCATATAAGAGGTGGGGAAAAGCTGAGAATGCCAAAAGGCAGTGCATGTGGTCACCAAGGATCTTCCAGAGGAACTTCTCTTCTTTCAGAGTTTTCAGTCAATATAAGTCAACATGGTGTGTTATAAACAGAAGCAGACCTCTTTAGACGCTAAGTTATTTCACAATTAAAGAGGAATTCACAACCACACTCAAACCTCAGAACAACCAGGAACCAGGCAAGAAAATATGGCCAGTTGATGAGTTTCAAAACACATTCTAATAAGTTTAAGAGCAACTGCATTAAAGTTACTCAGAGAGAAAGGTCCAAGGCAGACCACACTCAAGTTTCTCCACTCACCTCCAAGCCCTCAAACCAAAGGACACTTGCACAAGACACATCATCTGTGATTACAGTACTTCTGGCACAAAGGAAGACATTAGAATACATTAGAAGACATTATCAGATCCAAAACACTCCTTTCTACTTCCTTCTTAGGAAAACTTTCAAGGAATAACTTCACAGTCCTATGCTAACATAAATAATTTGCCTCTCCCCTCCCTTTTCACCACTTTGCAGAAGGAAAGCATGAGAGACTGCTTAAGCTCAGCTACCACCTAATATCAAACCGTGGCCTTAGGCAGGAGATTAGAAGCCAGTGAGTTTCAACCATTATGTTAGAAACCTTCCAAATGAAAAAAACCACCAAATAATCCAAGGAGAAGCACATCATTGAACTCCATCCTAAAATTACTGAATTCTAAACTTTGATGAAAATTTACCTACTCCACTGCCTTTATGAAAGGGGTTGATTCAGGCAATGTACTCCATTTCTTACAGTCCTACCCCACACCAGAAATATATTTGCATTCAGTAGTTCATGTATCTGTATTTCCTTCTCCTGTCTATCAGCTGAAAATGTTGGCCATCACTGTGGTAGACAACTTTCAAGTCATATAATTAGCATCGTTTTGGCTGTTAATTAACCTCTTAAAAGAAGAGTAGAGTAACAAGAAAAACATATCCTAATGTTTGTGTCTGTATTTAATCTTGCTTGCTACAGGTCATTTTCTTTGTTTCTTACCTAGTGAAAAAATCAAGACAGTGCAAATGCACACCAAAGCAGCTGCCACCTCACTTCTGCAGCCACATGGCAGTGAGAAGTAAGAACCTGGCATTCTGAACAGGCATCCTGTGACAACACAGTGCTTCCCAGACAGGCTACAGGTCACTGTACTCCACACAAGAGCAGGTCATGAAACCTGGAGGTCAAATGACATCATTCCAACAATTCCTCCTCTTTTCTTCCATTATCCATCCTACTTTAACAGGTTACTTTTCCCAAAAACAAAGTGTGTCAGGCATCATAAAGGAGGCACTAGTGGGCACTACGGTCATGACACATATATAAAAAAAACCCCAGGACTTTTGTGGACACATCTGAAACACCTGTATAGCAGAAGAGGTAACAAGGGTGGGCACAACCTGGCAGGCTGAGCTCCAGCAGTTGCTCCTGAGGTCTCTTCTGCAGGCACATTCATTGTGGCTTTGGGCTCATTTAACTGTGGCCAACTGCTGCCACCACATCAAGCTTCACATCTACAAGTTTTATTTCTGCTTGTGGTCATTCAGGAAGCAAAGAGCTGATTTTCTGAAGAACTCACTCCAGAGTGGCAGTTCCAAAATAACTTTGCAACACCTCCAATCAACATGGAGGAGAGCACTGCTAATAGTGGTGTGGCAAAATTCCAGGGAAGGGGAGCTGAACTTCTCTCAGTCTGCACAGCCACTGCTATTCCTCCTGTCATTCCAACAGATACTGTTTCTTTGGCTTATGTAAGTTCCAGCAGAGAGCTTTACAGAAGGAAACATATCTCCCTGCTCACTCCTGTAAGGGGTGGGATGTCAAGACAGGAAACCAGTGTGATACCCTAAATGTGTGGGGTATTTTGTACAGCCACTGCGGCATGGAGAGTCCTCCAGATGACAATTTGGGTGAAATGCAAAGATATAATCAAGTTTTTTAACAGTCATGGCAATTTTTCTGCAAAATTCTTCTAATGCTTGTGGGCACAGACTCATGAACCGTGGCACTTGTAGTAATTATTCTTGGACTATGTATGCAATAAGTTTAATACTTAAATGATTACTAAAGCAATTTTAACACATATGCAGAGCATTACAGAAATTTTATCAACCTTCAGGTATAAAAACTCCATAAATAATCTGTTCAAATGCAAACTGTGAAAAGTATCACTTTTTTAAAACAATTATGACTTGCTAGATGTGAAGAGTTTAAAATAAAAAAGGAAGCATCTTCACGATGTGAAGAGTCGAAGTTCTTTAAAAAAATAAAAGATGTGGCTGCATGCAGCTATATTTGCCCTTCCAAAATAACAAATTTGATATACTTCATCCAAAAACATTTTTTACATCTCTGGATGTAGAAAAACAGCAGGAGGCACCTCTTCTGTATATTATTCACAGTGTTAGCCTGAGATTATAGATGCTGTGAGAGTCTCCTTCCTGTGCTGTAAAAAGATGCAGTTGGTAGAAAAAGGAATCAATATCTTGAAGTCATTGCAAACACAGCTCCACAGGGTAGCTGGATACTTGTTGCTTTTTGGATGATCCTTGACTGTGAAACCTGAAGTTCATCAGATGAGCATTGCTGCTTACTGACAATCTGTGATATCCTAACCATTTTTGTCCTCCTGGTTCTCACTTTAGTGTTTTATAAAACCTCTCTTCACTTTCCATTTTTACTCTCATTATGAAAACATTCAAAGAACTCCTCTCTTGTGCTCTGTTTCTTATGGAGTAGATTAACTTGACTATTTACATCCCTGATTGCAGCAATTATAATTTGCCAAAATTAAGGTAAAAAGAAGAATAGAGAAACGTCTAGGGACAAGTCATAAAACATCATTTATTCTTTACTTGAAAGGTTCTATTTTAATAGATTTATCATTCTGTGATCTAAGTACTGTTAGATAAGGAAAGAAACAGCAAACAATATCATGGGGTAGGAGTGAAAGAAATAAATAATGAACTGGTTGGTTATTACAGGATCAGTACTGTTGCAGGTCATTAATGGCCTTTGCAACCTTGCAGGTGACAGAAACAAGAAGAGAAAGTGTTCTTCCACAAGTACTCCTTAATACTCAAAATTATCCCCCAGAATGAAAGAGCACTGTTAAAAAGAAAAACAAGCAATAGATACAGCAGAGCTATAAAACAAAATACATCTCCTGGAACTGAGATAGGAGCAAAGGAAATAAAAGCTATCAGGCAGTACCAATACAGGGCTCCAATTTGGCAGAGACTGCACAGCAGCACAGTATAAAGCATAAGACCTCTTTCTATTGATCCTCACGTTTTAGCAAACACAGCAAGAACTGAACAAAAGTCTGAAGTTACAAAGGGATGGAGGAGAGGGGTAGGGAATTCCACCAACATGCTATCTCTGAACCAGCTTTGGACCATGACTTGGCATATTGCACTAATCTGAAACAATGAGTAATAATGTAACCAGAAAAATAATGTTAGCTTTTTGTTTTTCTTCATCGTCGGATTTTATGTCCTTCATTTTAACCTACCAACAATGCTTTGTGGGGACGTGCTGGTGAGTGAATGAAATGTTAGCAGACACTCTACAGAGATCTGAGGCAGGAAAGACACATCAGGTGCTTGAGATGAAAAGGAGGATTTTGCATAAATTACCTGCTCGCCCTCATGAGCAACTGGCAGAAAAAGCAGATGCCCTGAAGATGGGACAGGGAAGGAAAGGATACCAGTTACCCCTACCAACATACAAAACTCAGTCTGCAGCAACAGATTCAAATTACTTGATTATGTATTAGTTATAGACTATGTTAGTGTACAAATAACTACAGAACTTCCTGAACTGATCTTTTCTGCCCCCAGGTCAGCTGTCTATCACACAAGTAGGTCCTTCAGCTATGAGCTGCCTGCAGCTCGATGACCAGGTTCCTGATGGAAGCTTCACCTTCCTCCCTTTCACAGGGACTAGCAGAGTTGGAGCTATCAAACTAAAGTAAAAAAGAAGGACAAACAGCAAAATCTTGAACCAAAACATGGATTCTTCATGATTGCTAGAAATTCCATAAGCTCTAAAAAAGGCTCATTTTGGTCTCAATGCTTTAACTACTGTAATTTCAGTTTTCCATTCTGACCGACCTTGCTTGTGTTCCTTTCTCTTCCTTCATTAAGGCACTACTCTATCTTCATTTGCTAAAGTAACAAAAAATCCAGATGTACCCACGCTTTCTTCTCTGCACCAGAGGGAAGCAAGTACAGCACTTAGCACAAAGTGAGAGTGACCCTTAAGGATGATTGCATGACTGCAAAACGACCAGGAATAACTTCCAAGCAAATGCTCATCATCTGGAATTAGAAAGGGCATTAAGTGAAGTTCATTGTTCGAGAGTATGGAAACATTAAACATTTAGGATGACTTCACAACAGTTCAGGACACAGGCAGAATTAGAGTTACTCATGTAAACAGGCGAAGCTACCTACAAAACCTGAACATTCAGTAAGTTCTAATATGACTCAATTACAATTACTCATAAATGTTTTCACCCCCATCCTTGTAAATGTAGTTCTGAAGTTAACAACACAAGCTTAAGCAAAGTGATTTTGGTTTTTTTCCTTTTTTTTTAACCAGACCCCAAGTGTTAGAATAGGCCAATGTCTGCTTTACACTTCTCAAATTTATATACAGTTTCAGTAATTTACCAAGACAAATATTTGTGCTCAGGCTGCCCTAAGTAGATAGACTTTAGTCATGTAAAAAACCAGTCTACTTACATAGTCCTGTTCACTCAATTCACATACATACACTACCATAAAAATAAATAATGAAAATCTCAGATTATGTTCAATTCACAGTAAAGAGAATCTTACTATTTTAGTACAGAAGTTGCCAAGTTATCCAGCTACCAAATCGTTTCTTAATCTACAAGGATGCTACAAGCCAATTATTTTGTCCCTCTTGCATTTGCATATCCCTGCTGGTGCTTCCTCTCTACCTGCATGCATCCACAGAGCTGGCTACAACTCTGGTGTTCCCCTCCCTCCCAACTGCTCCATCCCACCACTCCTGCACCAGCTCTGCTTTCTGTGCTGAAGTGGGTCAGCTCTGTATAATTCATCAACACCCGAATCACAACTGAATTAACACAGTTCAACTGGTATATTGCCACCCCTTGGGGAGAGTGCTAGTGTCATTACTAAGGAGAGAAAGAATAACATTCCCTGATATTTCGGAGCTTAAATATTAAGATTCTGTCCTCATTTGCACAAAGGATAACACCAAGACACTTTACTTCAGATGAATCTTCAAATGCCAAATTAGAACATGTCCTCCACCCCCAAGAATGAAAGGAAAACAAAACCCCCAGGAATCAGCACTGTAAGCATGCTCCCAGCACTTAGTGATGTAGTGCTTTGTTTACTTTTTTATTGATGTGCAATGTTCTGTGATTCGTATTGCGATACAGCTTATTTAAACACAAACATTATAAATAACTTGGAAACAGTTAGTCACTGTAACTAAGGCAACGAGTCTCCCACTCAATTTCCAGAAATAGGAGTAAGGAATAGAGGTAAGAACAAAGTAAAAAGTTGGCAGGAGCAAGAAAACAAATGATCAGGTACTAGTTTGACCTGACGATGGCCCATCTGATTAGAGAAAAATATAAGGCAACTGAGAAACAAACTAGGTGATAAAAGATGAGGTGGAGGATATGAAGTATATAATACCAAACACACTTAATTTCGATTATCCTATTCTGCAACTTATTTTAGTGAATGGAAACAACCACAGAAATTTGGGAAAGTAAAAATCCATGTCAGATAGCAGACTGCTAGTTCAGAATCTAAACAACTACTAGTTTCCTACGGGAATCATCTTTTTTTCTGGGTGCTAAGGAAGATACTTCTTTATAGACAAGCACACATTTGCCTCATTTTTCCCCTGATATTTGCCTCCAGCTAATGGTCAGAAAGCTTCGATGCTATCGACATGAATAGACCTTTATACCCTCACAGAAGGCTGCTGAGTTAACAGGATCTGCCACAAGGATCTGCCTGCACAATCAAGGCTTGCTTTGTTTCTCCCCCACCTTTTTTTTCCTTCTTCTTTGAAAAAGTTTATTTTCTTGACTGAGGAGAACTGCTTGTTCACAAGTCAAAAGTTCCCGAGTTATCATGGGGCAATCTGATCCCCCCGAAGGAACACGTGGTAGCACCAGGTTCTCTCAACACATTCTAATGGAAGGGCTGGTAATTACTGCCTATAACAAGATAAAGGGAGCTCAAGTTACTCAAAGTTGTCCATCAGCTGAAGAAACTTATCTTCTCAGCACATGTAAGTTCTTAGCCTGGGAGCAGGAGAACTAACAGTAAGGCTTCAGGTGTCTTGGTAAGTATTACAGCTTCTTAATTTAATTATCTTGTATAGAGTCTAAAAAGATTTGATGCAAATGTTAGGAAGAACCTATGATGGACAACAGAGCACAAAGAGTTGGTTCTTAACTATTACAAGATTCCCTAAGAAAGGTTTGGTTTTTTAAAAGAGTAACTTTAAAATAACTTCTACCAAAAAGATGAAAAATAAAACACACATCTCGTTAGTCTATGTCTGAACAGAATTTGTAGAGCAATACCACATAATTCCATTCCCACCATATCCCTCCCTCACTGAACAGCAGCAGCTCCTTTTCATCACCACAGGAGACTATTCCTCCTCTTAGTGTAACAAGGAACTAGTTGGGACATTTATTCTTGGCATGAATTCTAAAAGAATGAAGTCTAACGCTGGCAGTAATGAAAATAGCAACCATAGAGGCATTCAGAGCGTTCACTATGACACTGCAAACATTTGTTTAACTGCCAATTGAACAAGATCCATCTTAGCTAAGAGAAAGATATAAATGGGCAATAAAGAAGTCAGTGCTCTCACTGTTCAAGGACTTTAAAGATAAGTGGTCACTAATATCCTCATGCAGTTGTTTCTACTCAGATCCTTACCGCTCATATCTGACTTCTGGAAATAAAGGCATTGCCTCTAGCACAGTCTAGCAGTCACACAGAAAAATCCCATACAAAATCCTTTCAAATGTCCATCATTATTAGCCCTAAGATATCTTCCTATTACACATTTAATATTCAGAGAAAACTATGACACACTGAAAGAAAAAAAGGCTTTACCAAATATGACACTGCATCCAGTGAGTTTTGCCAGAAATACTTACATAGCTGCAAAACTAA
The DNA here is from genome assembly GCA_013398175.1 of Climacteris rufus. Classification (NCBI taxonomy): domain Eukaryota; kingdom Metazoa; phylum Chordata; class Aves; order Passeriformes; family Climacteridae; genus Climacteris; species Climacteris rufus. Next base: position 1,657,220 of record VZRZ01008643.1, read on the forward strand.
GGAAAAAAAAAAATCAGCCAATTTTGATCAGTTTCATACATTTCAACAGAACTATGCTGAGATGAAGGCTAAGGTGAGCCTCAAAGATGACCTGTAGGCACATATGCAGGTAAGGCTTGTAACAGAAAAGGAATAGATCCCTGGGCTGTTAGGCAATCCAAATTTCACCTACACGCTAAGGAAAACTAGGCTGTCAATTACTGCTTAGGTGTAAGAAACTAACTCACAACTCTTTAAAGCAAGAAACAGTTTGTGTACTTAGAAACTATGACTGAATAACAAAAAAAAAACCAAAAAACAAACAAATAAACAAACAAAACAGAAGACACTTATCCTTTCACAGTTAATTATGCAGAGTTGAGAGGCCTTTGATATAGGAGACCAAGGCACACCTACAAGCAAGTTACTTCTTTTTTTCTCCCCACTCCATACCTTCCTGTCCCACTGCCCCCCACCTCCCAAAAAAAATATTTTCTGAGAAAACATTATTGACCCTTGACCTAAACTTGGCTTTCAGTGCAGTTTCTTAGAGCAGAGTAAGAAACCACAGCATTTCAGGAAGAAACAAACTTTTATAGCCTTGGCATTTTAGTAGTTAAAGCAGCATTTCATCTAGAAGAACCTGGTATGCAAGCACCAATATATGAAGACAGTAGGAAGGCAAACAAATTCAAGAGCAAATATCTTAATCATAAGATACATGTTCCATATTTTTAATCTCTATCTTGAATGGTTTAACCTTTAGAATTTGCAGATTTGATTACTTTGTTATTAAATATGTCTGTCCAACACTGCATAACAAACCAAGAGCAACAAGAAAAATCTGCAGCTTCTAACTTGACACTTGAATGATTGCTTTTCTATACCTGAGTTAAAGTTTGCTATTGAGCATTACAGGTATCAGCTTTGCTCAATACAGTTCAATTCAGCTTCAAATGCAATTTTTGCAAACATGGCTTATGAGTTTTTTTGATACCTACTACACTTTGAAAGCAAACATAAGTCACTTTCGAAAGTGCAGTTTACACCCTCAATTATGTCAAAACTTTCAAATATATTCCTACCTTGTAGGACAGCAAAGAAATATAGCTCTAATAGTGACACAAATTTATAGATAATGTACTGGCTGGCTGGTTGCTGAACCCAAGGAAAGGCCTACTCTTCTCTGTGTGTAGAAAACCTTTCTTTTGAAGGTTAAGCGTGTCAAATCAGCCTCCACAGACAAACAAATATTTGAGCTTCACAAACACATTAAGCATCTGCAGGATCAAAGTTTTGTTTATCAGGTACTAAGTAAATTAAATCAAGCAAGCGGAACTGGGATTTCACCCTGAGCTCAACTAAGAGCCTCAGAGCAGAATTTCTCACCTCATTGCAAGCTCCTGAGCACTGCTTTTACACTAGCTTGCAGTAACTTGAAAAACTAAACTTAAGCAGGTGTAAGAAAACACCAAGCTTCTTGTATGCCTTAAGTCTGCCTGTCCCCAGCATAATTCTGGCATTTAAGTAATGCATAGCCCTTCTACATTATCAAAGAACAAAATCTACAGGTTTGTGTTGATTTTGGAAAAATAATCTTGATAATGACATTAAAGTAATACTTTATTTAGTAGAATTTTTGTTTCAGAAAGTTATTCATCTGACTGTTGCAAAAAGAAACTAGCAAATCAATTCCTTCCTTCATAGTAGCTGAACAGTACAAACAACAGAGCAGCCTTTGCACTCCCCTGTGAAGCACAGCCAGCACTGAAGAAAGACAGACTCACTGTAAGGACTGCAAACATATGTGACAACTCACTTGTTTCATGAACTACTGAAGAGAAACACCTCTACTTCCAGACAGTACCACAGGTTGATTTTCAAAAAGAGCAGGTGGTGCTACAGTCTCAGCACAGCATCCTGTGCTCAAGTCAAGCCATCTTGCAGCATACTGTAACACTGACCTGCAGGAATGCTCTGCAACTACCAGAGCTGAGGGATTTCATGTTAACATGATTCCTCATGACTTTTTGGCATTCCTAAACAGTTTTAACACAATTTAGTTCGAAATAACTGATTTGTCAAGCAACTGACACTTAAGCAGTGGAAATGCAGCTGCTGCTAAAAGTCACTCCCTCTACAAAAGACTCTTCAAAACCAGCAGTCCCTTTCTTCCTTTCCCTGCCCTAGCACCCCCCTCCTTTACATCAAAGAATACTTCAGTTCCCAGTGTATCAATTCACGTTTACAGATCTGTGAACCCTCTAAAAAATCCACCTTGTACTTCTTCTGGATTAAAACTTGCATCAAAACAGAAACTAAAAGCATTACTCTGTCAAACCAATGGTCCCACACAGTCCAATATTTCACTTCAGCATCTGTCAATAGCAGGATCCTTCCCAGGAGAAAAGTTCTGAAATAAGTGTACTTCCATGTTAACATATTGATAATGGGGCTTTTGCGAACTATTGCACAATGATTACTTGCAGAAAGGTTGTTTGGTTTTAACAGAAGTTCTTGGTTTTAACAGAAGGGCTTATTTAATAGGAGAGATGAACAAGTGCTTATTTCTGTGGAAAGCCCCCCATAGAAGAACAGCAACAAAGCATAAAAGGAAACCTAACTCAAGGGACACTACGTGTATTTCAGGTCCACAATTGTTGCTCATTCATAGGTGAGGTTCTAAAACAACGTGAGACTTCACAAAGTTCACCTACAACACAGCAGGACATAGAGATCCCAGCCCCATATTGCCAAACACTTCTTAAAACAAAATCCCAAGGGACCACGCAACCTGAGTGCGGAAACACAGACGTGTATGGAAGTGCTGAAAGGACTCGCAGGTAAGGCTGGGCTGATAGGGATCAGCATAACAAACAGACACAGGATAGCAGCTGCCTAACCACCCCCAAGTTTCTACAGGTTTTTTAGCGTGGGGCTTTATTTTTGGAAGGGGGTGGGGTCTCCAAGTGTTACAGTTGGTTATCTTTAAGGAAGAGTACCAAGGAGACCCACAGCAGGGTGTACGAGTTTTTACACGGAATTTGGCCTCACACGCATGAAAACAGGGGAAAACACCATTCCTAGCAAGCATCTTTTCACAGGCAGCAAACTGGCAGCGCAGACCCTCCCACCTTTGTATCCTGATACCGCACAGGAGACAATAGGTAGGACAGGGGAGACACCAGGAAAGGACAGAGCAGCTAAGACAAGTATTTTTCACCAGCTGGGATGGAAACCGAAGAGGCTGGCAGACAAAGAAGGGTGTGATGCGACGAGAGCAACAACCCACTGAAGGCACGAAGAACCTCCTTCGCTTTCAGGAGGGAGCGCGGGCTCGGGGAAGGCTCGGCAAGAGCACGGCAGGAGAAAGCCAGGGCGGCCGAACAAAAGATTGAAAAGGCCTGGAAGGGAAAGGTGCAGGGACGAGCAGGCGGCTCCCGGGCACGTGAAACGGCGCAGGGCCAGGGCCGGCTCGGGGTCCGGGGGAGCGGCGCCAGCTCCAGCTCCAGCTCCCGCTCCCGCTCCCGGGCACGAATGTTCCCGCCTCCACGGGAGTCCCCGTGTCGATCCCCTCTCACCGGGCGCTCCCTCAGGCCCAGGTACCCCGTCCAGAGACCCTTCCCTTCCCAAAACAGCCGCGGGGCAGGGCTGGCCCGGGGGGAGCCGGCAGACCCACCCCGCATCACCCCTCCCGGGCTCTCCTTCCTCGCCGGGGCGGGGGCTCGGCGGGGACCGGCCGGCG
>VZRZ01008644.1:0-34263 GCA_013398175.1 Climacteris rufus
GGGCCCGGGCCCGCGGGGCCGAGCCGCGTTCGCGCTGTCAGGATGCTCCGAACGGCAGCACCTCTGCCCCTTGAAGGCAGATTAAACAAATAGAGTGATTCTTCTTTCATTTCTACTCCTCTCGGCTCACGGAGAAAACATCACGCTGAGGCACGAAATCCAAAACCCTGAACCCACCCTGAGCGCTCAGAGAACGCGCCGGTGCTCTCGGGACTTTGAGCGCATGGAGAATGAGCTTGGCTGTCTCAGTGATAAAATCCCGAAAGCCAAAAAGAATATCGAACACAGTCCTTATGCTCAGCCACTTGAGGGAAAAACTGGAGTTAAGGGAAGCAGAAAATCAAGGCAGAAAGGCTGAACTGATGGGCATTGAAACGTGTCAGAGGAGGGCAATATCCTGACCAGAACAAAGCAGGCCAGAGCCAGAGCCAGCCTGTGGGCAAACAGCCTGAAATTACAGCAGAAGCGTGGGTTGCTTAGAGTTGAGATGCTGCTTCAGGACTTTGAGGGAAAGGTGGATGCTGTGCAGCTGCTGAGTCAGCAACTGGAAATTCAGAAATGTCAGTGTGCTGTGCTGTAGGGGAATTCAGATAAAAATCCAGAAAGCAAATGCCTCTCTCCTTGCTGAGGATGGCTGAAGAACCTTGGAATTACTATTGGGAAAGTAGCTAAAGAAAAGTGTATCTAGTTTCGAACAAATTTGTGCACCTCCTGTAACACAATATAAATCTCTCAAATCAGTATTGGCTTTGAGAGATCAAATCTGATTTCACATTCTAATTCAGCACATCAGGAGATACTTCAGCAGAAGGAAGTGACACAGCATTGCTGGGTAGAAAGAATTTGGAAAGCATCAGCAAAAACTCCTCCACCTTCAAGACATAAATGGCCCAAAGTCCTCTTTTTGGACAGACAAAAAAAAGCCTGTGAAGAACCAGAGAAGTACGCTGAACCTTAATTTCTGAATTACACTGACAACAGTTGATTAAGATAACTTTACATGACTTTATTTAACAAAACCATATATTTACAGTTGAAAAAGTTCCAGTTTGATACACATATCTAAACAAAACAAATGTGGTAACTACATTAACCCAATTTAAACAGGATGTAGAGGAGATGTACCAACACTTCTGTCATTCTTGTTTTTAAAACATTCAAAAATAAGCTGTTACAAGGTACCTTTTTTCCCAAATGAAATTGTTTACTAAATGAAATAATGTTAATGGTTGACTGCAGATTGAAATTCCAAAACTGCTTTAGTATAAAGTGCAGATTGTAAAGAATCCCAAAGCTGGTTGGAGATTTCTGGTTTCTCTAATCTGCTGCACATACAGTGGTACCCCTGATATATTGCAGCAGTTTCATTTTTCCTTAAACCTATGAAGAAAAGAAAGTTTGCTTGATGGGAGTATTTGCTCCATGAAAGAAAATCTCATGCATCTTGTTACAGATACTTTCAAGCACCTGAACAATAAAATTGTCAATTTTTTTAATGCAACTCCCTGAATTTTAAAAGGAAGATTTCTGTAATAGCTAATTAAGAGATTTGGTATACTGCAACTTAAAAAGCTCAGTGGCAAGAAATTCTATGCCCTTACTACTCATCTCTGTTTTTATCAAAATTCAAGCCTTACCTTCAAATCAAGTTATTGAGAAGTTGAAACAATTGCATGTTTAGGCAGGTGATTTTTTTTTTCACATGTATTTTGTTTGAAAACAAACTGTGCAAAGCTCCTTATTGCATTGCTGTTTCTTCATTAAAGAACGTACCTTATATACACAAAGAAATCATTTAGAAAATATATACAACTTCTAAGAACAGATCAAATCACAAAACAAAGTAATTACATTTGCAAGTAACAAACAGTGCACAAGTGTTGCAGCAGGCCTTTTCCCCACAACTATGCCCACTGTCACTGTTACATTCAACATCTTATTGAGAAGAGAAAAAGAACAGGCTGTTGATGGCTGCCAAGATACCTAGTAGCTAAAAAATGCATTTTTAACCAGACAAATGAGCCACACTTGTAGACTTGCTTTAAAAGAAAATACAAATGTAGTTGCAATGAAGACTTAAATCACAAAGCCAATTACAGTACCACCTAAAAATGTATACTGAGGAAAAGTGATCTCTGTGTTTAATGAACCATTAAAAAGCATAGTGCAAATGTTTTGGATGATAGGCCTCTCATATTCTTAATGGAAAGGCATATTTGTTGTAGTAATAGAAAAAGTAATATTAAAAAACACTTACTGACCTTCCTGCTTTCTATTGCACTTCAAAGCAATGTAGCATACAAGTACCAGTCACTGGAGGACAAATTCTGTACAAATTCTGGGTGAATTAACATGTTTTCTATCAACATCTTAACATCTATTTTCAGTAAGTGATGACCTAGATGATGTCTTGTGGAGGAATTAAGATGACCAACAAAAAACCAACATCCATTACACCAGGTACATAAAGTGGACAGGAGAAGAGGTCAATGAGGTATCAGACTTGCAGGCTGCATTTGCATTACACATCTTTCAAAGTGATTATGAGTCCTCACTTACCAGGGAATCTTGTTCTTACTCTCCTTAATATTACAATCGAACTATCCCTCACAGAAATAATGTCTGTACCAAAGGACAGTGCTTTGGTTATGTCCCACAGTCCTTTACATTGTATGTTGAGTTGAGCAGTGTGCAACTATTCTTCTAGTTTTTTATTCAGACAATGCCAAAATAATCAGCATAAACCAGATGAAGAGCACTGGGAAATGCTGACTGTACAGCTGGAGGATTTAGTAACGCCTGTTCACAGTTAACACAAATATTGCTTCAGTTACGTTTCCCTTTTCAATGATCATCATTATTATAAAATAGATTTTACACTATACACTATGCAATAAACATTCTTGTAAATCAGAGGCACTCATGATTTGCCCTTCAACATTCACCTGAATGCAGAGAGGATCTGAGATGTATGAGGGATTTATGTAACGGCAGTTTCCTGCCACTGTAAGTTGCTCTCAGGTATTAGAGGTCAGATAAAACGCTCAGAAATGTCAGCTTGTACTTATCCTGATGGTGTTTGTCTGGCACATTTCCCAATAAACTGCTTTCACTTGTCACTGTATGAATCAGCTCCACATAACATCTTCCCACTGTGGCGGCAGCAGCAGCTTCAGGAGATCCCACAGGACATTTTCAGCAGCAACATTGGTGAACATACCCGCTCCCCTACCACCCTTCCTCCTCAGGTCTGCCTGGGACCAAAGCTAGGTTTAAAGTGACTATCAAAATTGCTTTTAACCATGTGCTCAGTCCACAGTTTGATCTCTGTGACTGGAGATATGGCACAGGAGTAAGTAGCTGTTGGGCAAGAACATCCCAAAACAGCACTGCCCCAGGAGAGGGCTTCATGGAAACCTGTGTTTCCTAGTACGTGACCTTGGCTTTAAACAGAGGAAAGACAGTGTCACTGGGAAATGATGCCAGCTTAATGCTAGAACCCTCTTAGTGCCTTTGGAATCTGGTCCGATGAATGGAATTTCCTCCATATGCATCCAGATTGGAATAAATTTCCAAGGCATCTTGAAGAATAATTGGTTTTGCACTGCTAGCATGACTTCTCTTCCAAGCTTACTTTCTACTTAACTTTTTCTTATTAAAGAAAGGAATGTAGTTCTACATCTACATGATTTCTTTGGTAAATGGGACCCACAGCCTATAAAATAAGAAGCATTTCTAAAGAAATGGTCCTTACATCATTTAAAATTCCAGCACCAGTTATTTAAAATCCAGATCTAGCTGTTACAGGTATTGGAAATATATCCTATCCTGCCTAAGAAAGAAACAGGGGAATAGCTTTCAGAGAAACCAACATTGTTAAATGTCCAGTCTCTTAAAACATCAAAGAAAAACAGATTTAGAAAATCCCAAAACCTTGATATTATTTTGTTTCACTACCCTCATCAGAAGTACAGAATGTGTAATGGTCTCCACAGCATATGCTCATACCACTAGAAGTTTAAGGCTAAGCCTAGATTTAATTTATGAGGGGTTTATCCCCTGATTTCCTTTCTTCTTTTTTATTTTTCCTCCTCCTCATTTTTCTTCTCTCCCCTTTAAGGCTATTCTACTACTAACCATAACTCTGAACTAACACTTTGATTTGCAGGCTCATACATGTCAAACAGTACACAATACTTTTGTCACTTTAACTCTTTTCCTGTGAGTCACTGGAGGCAAACCCAATGTTAACGTTTGAGTGAAGGACTTCCTTTTTCCATTTCTCGGTTATCTTTCTGCAGAGCAGCCAGTATCTAGACATTTTAAGAAATGAGACAGAAGAAAAGCATTAGATTTTTAAAATTACTTAACAATTCATTGTCTGTAGAGTTTCCAATTATGTCTGAGCAATACTATTTTAACTATTAAATGTAATTAAATTTAGAAAACCTCTCCACTGACAGAGACCTCTCCCTTAAATCCTTGTAACATGCTGGATAGAAGTAGATTTAACAAGGATTTAAACTCCATCTCCCCACAACATACACTTTTGAAGCCTCTTATTTGGGGTTCTTGGCAGAATAGGACCCTTATCTCTCCTCCCCCACCAGGGAAGCAGCAGCAGGCTGAGAATTTATTTGGAATGCAACCCTCATGCACACAGAACATGTTCAAGGAAGGTGACCCAACTGAACAAGGAATGAGACTGGCTGAAAAATGTTCTTGCAGAAAGAAACAAAGGTGAATCTGTACTTATGACCAAGGCCAGAAGTCAGTTGCAAACTACTCTGTGAGGAAAGTGGTGTCAGGGAGGACACATGGTCTGTTGGGCACTCAGGGGGGAGCACAGGCTGTGCTCCCTGTCACACACAACATAAGGCTCAGAAAGTTACAAGCCACTCCTGCTGTGAAGGGCAGAAATCCTCATCTCAAAGAGAAAGCTGGCAATCCACAGCGTCTGGAGCACTACAACCCCAGGAAAGAACATAAACACCCAGTTGCCCCAGCCACTATGTTTAACATCACCATTTGCTTTCTCTGGAAAAAAAAAAAAAGGGAGGATAAAATGGGCAGAGCTCTATTATGGAATGACTCACAAAGTGAGCTGCATTGCTGCTTTGAATCAAGAAGAAAAAGAAATGGGGAGTTTCCACTCTCCAGCGTGAATGGCCACTTAACGATTTCCACATTCAGGTGACACATCTTTTTTCTTTAAACTGGAATTTAGTTGAAATTACAGTGATGAAACAATTTCCGAAATCACATGCTAAATCCCCATAAAGAAGTCAGAGATGCAATCACTTCTGGAGAGCCCAAAATTAGGCAGAGATCTTCAAGAACATTAAGATGACTATATGATAATGCGTCCTGATAAATTGTCATCCTCTCCCAAAGAGTGAATTTCTGCTTTTAAGTATCAGGTTGTAATGTTGCCAGCAGTCTTTGTTTTAAAAGTTGTGTGACACTTTACTTCATAAATTTCACTTTTGAATGTTGACTGAGCTCTCCCTTTCCAGAGGGAAACTTATGGAATCCACTCACCACAATGTATGCTAAAAGCGTGGAGTGAGCTACACAGTCCTACCTACCTGTAAAACCAAACACTAGCTCTGCTAAAAGATTCTTCCAGATGTTGCCAAACCTGATTTTCATGAGTAAAGTACAATCATCAGTTACCAAAGATTGACATCCTCTTTACCTGAGCCCATTTCTTGTTTCTACTTTGCATCTGAATGGCAGAAATAGATGTGAAGAATTCTTCTGAAGGCAGGTCTTCTGGTAGCTTTGTTAGAAACTGGGCTATATGAATGAAGTCCATTTTGGTCAAAATATCTTCAAAAAGTTTTAGTATTCCCAGCGCTGTACGGAACAAGAACTCTTCTCCATCACGGCAGAACACATCCCAGACACGACACGCCAAGTCCAGTGGCAAAGATTTGCTGTACAATGTGAATATCCTGAAAAGCAGAACAAAATTTTCAGAATTACTGAACAAGAAGTCTTGGATACTCACAGAAGTACACACGCCAATCTCAGTAAGTTTGAGGCTTCTCAAATATTTATAATTGAATGTTCCTTTTTATATTTCAAAAGTACTTCTGCTGGTTGCAGCATACCAATCCATTAAACAATATAAAACTGTACAACAATTAAGGCATCTTACTATCAGCCTGGGTCTCCAAGTTTCATTTTCCTGGATCACACTACAAAAAACAATATATCTGATTTTACAGTGGGCATGCACTGACCACAGGTATAATCAGAGGCCTATTTAATCTTCAGAGTTGAAGACTGATGCAGTTTTAGTGGCAAAAACAAAAAAAGCTGAACCTTAAGACAAACTGCAAAGGGAATTTTGTGGTTCAGATAAAGGAGATGTGTAAAATTAACTCTTGTGTTCCGGGCTTGATTGACTGGCAAAGTAATAATAGGATGAGTTTTGGAGGAAAGACCAGCTGAAACTCCCTTGAGTTGAGAGAAACAGACAGGATTGCCCAGAGAGAGGGTGTAGAGGGCTGTGGTAAGTTGGTGGCTCAGTGTGCCTGTACAGAATGTAATCCCCAAAGAGAAAAGGCAATACCAGAACACTTGGTCTTCCTTCACCAAAATGCCAACAACCTTGCAGCCAGGAACAAAAAGTTGCTCCCTTCTCTCTCCTTTATCCAGCACCTCACTACACGGCAGAGCGTGTAGCAAGCGATCAGAATTAAGTTTCCTGGAATCACTTTACATTGTGTAAGGGAAAGGAGTTACAGTGGGGTTTTTCCTTCAGAATTCAGGGAGAACTTTTCCACAGATGCACGGCACAAAAATCTCCATAAAACTGCAAATAATTCTCTCCCCGGCAGAGGTCAGCAAAGGCTCAAATTTTAGTCGAACCTTTCCACAGCTTTTAACAAAATCTCCTTTTCAAGTATGCTGAATTGAACAGTAGTTCTTGTGTGTTAAAAACTACCCTCCATCCCCTCCAATTTTTTATTTAGGAAATTCAGATTTACATTAAAAAAATAAAATGCAACAGATATATACACAGACGCATATGTAGTTATAGATAATGAAGTAACATATTTTCACAGCAAATTCTAACAAAGGTTATCTGCATTATCTGCTTTTTACTATATAAGATTGCGTGTTGTCAAATATATGGCTTCTGTATCAATCAGCACACTTTAGAAAAAAGGGAAAACATATTCATTTTAGAAGCATCCAGATGAAAGCAACATTTGTACAAATTCACGTGCCAAGTAAATCTGCCAATTGCAGGTTTATGACCCTTGGGATTTTACTGCTTTTTTTCTATTTTTACATCTCATTGCAATCTTTTTATAAGAAGTAGGAACATTTTAAATACTGTTCTCCAAAAAAGCTAAATTAGAATTATAAAATAAACAAACAAGAAGTCCAATTCTGAGACGAAAAAACCACACACTTGTTCATCATACATACATGAATGTGTCTAAGATCAGCATGATACAAGCTCTTTCTTTGGGTTACTGGCTGATCATGCACTGCATATTTCAGACACTCTTTCAATCTTTTTGCACAGTCACATGCCATATAAAACTGTATTGCCACAGAATACCTACATGACTTTTGTCTATACACACATGCCCAGGAAACAGGAACAACTTTTCCATTTAAAAGGAACAGAGTAATAGGAAGCAATTCAACGGAGTCCTTTCCTGGTCACCCACTAGCAGGCAAACACCCAGCCAGAAACAAGTCCTGGTTAAAGATAAGTAACAATGTCAACTTTTATGACCTGCTTTTATACAAAAAACCTATTCTGTCATGATTCAGACCTAACCTGAATAACCCATTCGTATTAAAGCTCCAACTACGCAGAAAACTAACTGCCAGAAGAAAGAACTACTTATTAGAACACTACTTTTGTACAAAAATATTTACTCACATCAAAAAAGCTGTCACATCAAATAAGGTATTCGCCATTGAGCTCTTCATAATTTGGAAGGAAGCCCCATTTGCAGGAACTTAACAAGGCAATTAACTTTTGTTAATACTCACATGGAATTGATGCATCAAGCCCTAAGAGCAGAGACTGGGCCCCCAGAAGAAGCAGTGAAACATCAGTAGGAATCACTGCTAAGAATGGATACAGCATTTCATCCCTTCAAACATTCCCTACTGAAAGACATTTTTTATTAGACATCTGAGCTACCGGTCTGAAAGGCAGCTCAAATTTATGAGCCTAATAAAGCAGTGCCAGACTGAAGCAGTTCCAGCAGCAGCTCTCAGCAGCACTGGCACACTCTGTGCACAGGACCTGCTCTTGCTGGACTGCAGGATGATTTTCTGTCTGCAGCTCTCTTCCAACCCACTCCAAGTGGCAGGTGCAGACACACAGCTGACTCACACAGAGATGTCCAGTGTCAGAGCAATGCAGGTGCAGGCTACTGGCCTCTCTCTGTTTGGAAGAGAGGAAAAAAGAAGCACCAGATGCTCCTGTTCCTCCCCAGCCCTGCTTATGATCAAAGTCATCTACTTCGAGGTAGATGCCTGAAGCCCTGGCTGGTTTGCTGCTCACAGGGAAAGCATACAACCATGAGGTCATGAAGAAAGCAAAGCACTGCTACCATGATAATCACAGGATCCATGCTTGCTTTCCTTTGCTTTTTCTTCCCCTTCCCCTTTTTTCTCTTTCCTTTCTTTTTTAATTAGAAAGTCTAAGTAAGCTACTGTTAGCAAGAGCAATGCAGACAGGTAGGCCAGATTTCAGATTGGCAACTCACACACAACACTGATGCAAATCAGATCTTATGTATTCCTGCACTACCCATTCTTTTCCAGTGTCTGCAAATATTAAAATCACTACAGTCTGAAAAAAAGTGGAAGTGCTTACTTTGTTTCTTATTCGGAAAAAAAAAAGTAAATACTATTTAATATAAAATGCTAACTGCAACAGAGCATTTTGGGGGGGGAGTGCAGAGTTACTGGCATGACATGGGTTATGCTTTTCTTAAAGTAACAGAGAGCAAGCTTATGAATACTTTACTGGAAGTGCCCACTAAAAATGGCCACACAGAGTGGCTTGGACCTTTATCATAATAAGCACATGGTGTCAACAGAAAGTTCATGTTCACAGAGCACAATCACAGCCCATGTAATACTAAAGAACCACTGATCAATCCATCAGTACAAACACAGCTCTTGGCTACAATTATTGCCAAAATCATTTTTCTGAGTAGGGATAATGAGGTGTTTGTATAGCAGCAGCAGGCCATAAATAGACAGCATGTGTCCTTGGCAAATCCACATTCTATTCTGCTCACAAGAGCCTGTGGAACATCAGCTGACAGAGTGAGAGGCCAAAACTGGGCTATTCAGACACACTATTTCCCCTCTGTTCTTTGTGAACCTGACTGCACGTTGCTCTTTATGGCTCTTTCACACTTGATCACCTTTATACTCACCAAAAGAAGTAAAACCCTCTATAGCTTTTGAATTCTTTCTGTGAGATTTATCAGTTGGAGTTTGGGCTTAAAGCATATGGGTCCTCTTTAAGTGAGATGCCTTACTTGTGGCAGGTAATAATCTGATAATCATGGCACAGTGCCTTTTAATTAAACTATTCAGTCCTTGGAGTTTTCCCATCATAGAAGGCAGTGGTGGAACTAAACTGTCAGGGGGAACCTCCCTAAATCCTCTACCAGCTCCAAGAAACCCCTGAGCAGCAGTGCATCACCTGCACAGCTGAGCCCACTGAGAGCATTTCTTTTTCTTGGAACATATCCCTTCAAGAATGATTTAAGCACACGACTTTTACTGCCATTCCCTGCAGCATGGGTTACAGGAAGAAGCACAAAGGAGACCAATTGATTCCACTGTAATTGTGGCAGGAGCAGGAGGGTTTCCCAGCAACTGGTCTGTGCAGCACTGGCTACCAGAGCCCTCCCAGAGCTGGCACCAGCTGAGATTTACTGCACACATGCCTGCACAAGAACCACACCAGCCACTGGAATAGCAGCAGACATCCTTTTAGAGCTCAGAACAAATGTTCATTTAAATAAAAGTAATGTTAGAGCAAGGCTGTTTCACAGAGATTTTTACCTGCAAGCAAAAGGTCTGTCTACTCCAAGTGACACTGTACCATATTCTTCCCTGAGTTTAAACATACTGCAGCCACACTCTTAGTGGCAATTAAAAAAAAAAATCTAAATCTGCTTCCTATAAGATCAAAGTATTTTGAAGTAGAAAGTAGGTGTATGTCTGCACACACATGTATACATACACTCACATATATATATTCACACATATATTTAAATAAGATATATTTTACATAGCTAAATACAACCTGCACTGTCTAACAAAATTAAGGACAGAGTGGTATAAGCTGTGTTGTTCAAGTCGAGTGTGAAAAAGTTTAATACATTATTGGGCAGATCTACCTCAAATAGCCTACATTCCTGTGCAAGATCATAGTTCTAACTCTGTAGGGATGGGAAGGACTAGAGTAAATTGTCCTTGGAATTAAAGTAAACAGCTTGAAAATGGATGCAGGTAGTCAGCAAGAAATGCTAATTGTCAGTTCACTGACACAAAGACCTTGAGAAGTGCCATCCACAGTCACTCCTGACTGAATTTTCTTTCAAGTGCTCTTAACAACACGCACAGAAGGAACAAAACTGGGACTTTATGTGCCTCAAGAATTCAGTCACACTTCAACACAAACTTCATCACTTCAGTTCTTTGCTTACAAGTCAGTCATTTTTGTCTTTTTGAGTTGTTTTGTTTTTTCCCCTATATATGTGATGAGAGAACAACTGATCACATAAATGCTTACTCAAGAAAATAAAATACAATAAAGAGTATTCTATCAAAGCAAAATTGCTGAAGGAAACGTAAACCTTCAACCTTCTGTCAAAACTGTCTTTTTTCCTAAATCTCTAATTTCTGGTGTTGTTCCTCAGTATTTCTTCTTTACAATGTAAAGTTAGACAACAGCATGATATTAATATGCCTGCACTGTGAAGATGCTCAATTTTAGTTTCTTCTACATAACAATAATTTATGACAGCACCATATTAAACTAGTAATCCATATTATCACAGAATATCCCAAGTTGGAAGGGACCTGCAATGATTATTGGGCCCGATTCTTGGTCCTGCACAGGAGCCACCCCAAGAATCACATCATGTGCCTGAGAGCATTGTCCAAAAGCTTCTTGAATTCTGTCAAGCTTGGTGCTGTGATCACTTCCCTGGGAAGCCTCTTCCAGTGCCCAATCACCCTCTGGCTGAAGAATCTTTTCCTAATATCCAGTGTAAATCTCTCCTGACTCAGCTTTGTGCACTGAGCATTAGAGAGGAGAGACCAGTGTCTGTCCCTCCTCCTTATGAGGAAGTGGTAACTGCAATGAGGTCTCCTCTCAGTCTCCTCCAGACCAAATGACCAAAATGACCTCAGAACAGACCAAATGACCTCAGCCCCTCCTCATACAGTTTTCCCTCAAGGCCCTTCACCATCTTTGTTGCCCTCCTTTGGACCCCCTCTAATAGCTTAATATCTTTCTTGTACTGTGGCACCCAAAACTGCAGACAATATTCAAGGTGAGGCTGCCCCAGAGCAGAGCAGGACAACCCCCTCCCTTGCCTGGCTGGTGATGCTGTGCCTGATCCCCCCAGGACAGGGCTGGCTCTCCTGGCTGCCAGGGCATTGCTGACCCATGTTCAGCTTGCCATCGACCAGGACCCCCAGGTCCCTTTCCTCAGAGCTGCTTTCCAGCCTCTCATTCCCCAGTCCGTCTGTACATCCAGGGTTGCCCCACCCCAGGTGCAGAATGCAGACAGGATACTGTGAGAGACAGTATCAAAATCTTTACTGAAGGTTAAAAATATTACATCAACTAGGTGGGTAACCCTGTCGTAAAAGGAAATTAAGTTTGTGAAGCAGGACTTTCACCTCGTGAACCTGCGCTGGCTGGGACCAATGACTGTGGTGTCCTCCAGGTGTCTTTTAATACCTCCCAGAATAAACTTCTCTATCATTTTAGCAGTCACTGTAGTGACACTGACAGGCCTGTAGTTTCCAGAGACACCCAGCTCACCCTTCTTGAAAATCAGGATGTTTGCCTGCTTCCAGACAACTAGAACCCCTCCAGAAAAATCAGAAATCATTGAGAGAGGCCTCACGATGACATCAGGCAGCTCTTGGAGCATTCTTGGATGAATCCCATCAGGCTCCAGAGACCACCCAGCTGGAGCAGCAAATCCCACACAAGCTCAGGGTCGATGGGGAATTTATCATTCTCACAGACATGGTCTTCCAGCTCAGGGCTCTGGACCCCCAAAGTGCATGATCATTGTTAAAGACCGAAGTGAAGACAGCATTAAACGTCTCTGTCTTGGCTGTGTCCCTGCTTGTGAGGTGACCATCCTCCTCATGTAACAGGCTGATGTTATTTCAGGGATGCTATTGATATTACTGTCCATTAAAAATACAATAACTGGTGATTTCAGTGTTGTCTATCCAGTTACTCTCCCACATGTTTACAGTCATCTTATTGTAATGTCCCTTTTATTCAATTGCTTCCTCCACACACAGGCTTTTCACAACACTGAGGCAATACAATTTCAACATCTTTCCTCTTATCACTGAACACCCCAGCCTTTGCTCTCTTTCTTCCCTTCTATCTTATCCTAATACTTTTTCCATTCTCTGTACATAGATCTACTTCAGTTTAATACTCTCAGCCTTCAGCCATAAAATCCTTCTGATGGTATTTCTCCCATTAAATGTTGGGAGAAATGAGCCTATTCATTACAACCCCCTCTCATTCTCCTACACATAGTGCATTAAAATTTGATCCCAGTGTAACAGCCAAGTCACAGAGAGCCCATGTTACACCACCCTCTGTGCAATAGGCATGTACAAACCACAGAGCTCAAGCAAAGGCAGCACAAGAAGTCCATCTGGAGTTCAATCTAGCAGTGGATGTTAAGGACAACAAGAAGGGCTTTCCTGCATCAGCAGGAAAAAAAAAAGATGCAGGAAAACATGAGCCCGTTGCTGAACAGGGCAAGGAACCTGGTGACAAAGAACATGCAGATGGTTGTGGAACTCACTGCTGCCTTCATCTCATCTCATCTTTACTAAGACTTGTCTTCAGGAATCCCAGGTCCTCCAGAAGCCTAGTGTAAGGAAACCCTACCCTAGCTGGAGGAGGATCATGTTAGGGAATATTTAAACAAATTGGGCATAGAGGGGTGTGTGGGAAAACTGTCTGGTGTTGGTGTGTGGCCACTCTCAATTATCTTTGAAACATCCCATGATCAGGGGAAGTTCCTGAGGACCTGAAGGAAACAAATGTCACTCTCAACTTCAAGAGGTAGGATCCAGGAAACTACAGGCTGATCAGTTTCCTCTCCATCCCTGAAAAAGTAAATTAAGAAAAAGTCCTAGAGATTATTTCAAAACATATTATGGGCAAAAAAGTGATTGGGAGAAGTCAGTATGGATTAATGAAATCAAATCATGCCCAATCAGACTTGATAGCTTATCCAATGAGATGACTGACTTGGTGGAAGAGGGGAGAGCAATGGACTTTGTGTATCTTGATGTTAACAGGGTTTTCAACACTGGATCCTATAAAATCCTTGTTGATGAACTGATAAAGTATGGATTAGATAAATGGACAGTGAGGTGGACTGAAAACTGGCTGGAACTGTCAAGCTCAGAAGGTTGTCATTAGTGGCATGAAGCACAGCTTCAAGCCAATCCACTGGTAGCATACTCCAGGGTTTGATACTCATCCCACACTTTTAAATGTCTTCATTAAGGACCTTGATGATGGGTCAGACTATACCTACAGCACATTTGCAGGTGATACAGAACTGGCAGGGGTGGCTGATACACCACCCCACAGAAGCCTTGAAACACTGGAGAAATGAGGCAACATGAGTCCCGTGAGGTTCAGGAAAGGGCAATGCCAAGTCCTGTACCTGGCTAGGAAATAAGCCCAGGCACTAGTATATTTGGGAAGCCAAGTGGCTGCAAAGTAGCTTTGCAGAGAAGGACATGGAGGTCCTGGTGGACAGCAAGCTGAATGTAAGCCAGCAGTGTGCCTTTGCAGCAAAGATTGCTCACAAACTCCTGGGCTGCAGCAGGAACAGCACTGCCAACATGCCAAGGCAGGTCATCCATCTACTCAGCACTGACAAGCCAGCTCTGGGCTTCCCAGTACAAGGGAGACATGGATACACTGGAGCAAGTCCAGTGAAATGAATGTGATGAAAGGCTTGGACATGTGACACAGAGGGAGAGGCTGAGCAGGCTGGTACTGTTCAGCTGGGAGAAGAGATGGCTCAGACCTAAACATTGATAGGAGGATGAAAAGACAGAGTCAGACTCTTCCCAGTTGTATCCAGTAAAAAAACAAGAGCCAACAAGCACAAAATGAAATACAAGAAATTCAATTTTAAACATAAGAAGATAAACTTGTTAACTACAAGGGTGGTTGAACACTGAAACAGAGTTGTCTGAAGAGACTGTGCAGTCTCCTTCCTTGGAGATACTCAAAACCCAACTGGACAAGGCCCCAAGCAAGCTGCTCTAGTTGATTGTGCTTTGAGCAGTGGCTTTACATTACATGATCTCCAGAGGACTGTCCCAATGCCTCAGAAATTCTGTGATCCTCTGACAATTCATGTATTCAAACTTGGAGCTGTTGTATTGAACTGATTTACTTTAAATGGATTTTTGTCTAATAGATCAGAAACATGTTCAGTGCTACCAAGTAGGTCTTAAAGATCAGGATACGGCCAATGTGGTGCAGGTAGAATTGCATTAACAGTACAAATATTTTCCAAAAGAATTAACTTATTAATCTCAGGGGAAAAAAAAAACCCTGCTGTTACCACTGGGCATTTATTCTTTTACTTCATGTATTTGTCAGATACCTGAGAACAGAAGAAGTTGTCAACTATGTAAGGGCAAATTTTTCAGCCCAAAACTGACAACAAAGTCTTGCTGAAGAGACATTTTAACTGCCCCAAACCAAAGTCTGATAGGCACAAATGCAAACACTCAGTTTGGAGTGCCTAATACCACACTGAAATCTGGCAAATAAGATCTTTGTCTTTTTTCCTCTCTAAGGAAAATGTTCTGATTATACTACAACTAAAAAGGAAGCCAGTTTCATCTAACAAAACGATTTCTAATTGCCTGTCTGCTAAGTGGAATAGCTCTTCTGTACCTTCGAGTTTTATGTTGTATGGACAAATGTTTTAATTATGCTTTTCCTGATCTGTACAGGACAAACCACACATTTCAAATGCAAGACTAGCAATATTTTCAGCATAGACAACCCTGGTACACATCTGCACATGCAATAGACAAATTTTCTCAGAAGATCAATCCAAACAGGCACTAAATATGGATAAATATTGCTATCCAGCAGTATTTCGAAGTAAGCTTCCAATTTAATACAAGTACAATAGTAAAAGTTAGACAAACGTTAAACATCACAGAAGTATGTAGGAAGGACTTGGACTGACAACTCAAGTATTGTGCAAACAATAAAGCCTTTATCTTGGAAGAATATTAAACCAGGAAAGAACATTCCAGTTTCTGTCATGAATACTGACATGGGGCTGTATGTTACACACATTAGTAATTGCACTTTCAATGTCTTACCAATCAATTAGATAGATGTCTGGAGTTAAGTTATTTTTTTTGAAGTGAGCAAATAACTTTGGCAGATTTTCTTCAAAGAATACCTCAAATGCGGCAAAGTAAGTCAACATCTGGGAAAATATAATGAGGAGAAAACAAGCAGTTAGCTGTGTTATTAATAGGCTTAAATGTATTATCTGTTGTAGGATTAACACTCTTCAAAAATAGGATCAAATGAATTACATGATACTATAAAGAGCTCAGCATTTACGTAAAAAGCAGCATGTGCAAGCACAAAGTTTAAGAATCACTGCATCTACGATTCTCATACTAAACAACATAACGTTTAGTTTGGGTCTTGGCCAGCTTCCTTTGGAAAGAAAAATACCAGCAGGAGAGAAGATTTTTGCTGATTTCTCAAAATAATTTTAACAGAATGGTGTTTTAAGCTTGTGGCAGTAATTTAATATTATACTGAACAAAATCCAAGACCCAATGGAACACAATGAAATACAAAACTAAAATAATATTAATTCTCCACAGCACCAGTGAAGAGTCCAGTATATTCCAGTCATAAATCATATTCTAATATGAACATAATACCATACATTTTAAAATTAGATAATAGGCATTTCTACTGCAAAAAGGAAGAGATGAGGGTCACACAAAAACCTCAAAGACTGGGACAAAACACCCATGCAAGAGAAATAGCTTGTAACTCTCTCTGACATCAAAACCCCTGAACTTCACTGCTTTTAACACAAAGACTTTTATGCTATTTTAAAAGTATTGAGTCACATTTCATAACAGAGAGCACAGAAAAAACAAATCTTCCAATTCAATTAAGAGTTAAAAACAAAAGATTATTTAGTCACCCTCCTTAATTCTATAGGGAGAAAAGCAAAGTCCTTGAATGATTCAGTAATTTTAACTACAATATCCCAATAAAAGCAATAAAGAAAGGCTGTGATTTCTTCAAAGTATGAGTTACAACAGCATACTTCTCCCCAAAAAACCACGGCAGTAGAGGGAAAAGAGGATCCTTTGGAGACTTCTGTCTGAAATCCTTTTAAAGGATGACAGGCTTGTTTGCCAGGCTTTCTAATGTCCTTATAGCAGTACTACCCATTTCCTCTGAATGAAGTGCCAGATGGTGGACTACCTTCATCAACAGTGGCAAATAAAAACCTGAGCCTGGTAGTCAGTATAAGTGTAAGGCTTTAAGTCAACCAGAGATGGGTGCATGCTACAGAAATAACCAAAGCTTCATGAAATCCCTGAACCATCAGTCCCTGAGACCAGCCTCATGTCAAACATGACACCAGAAATCCAGGAACCCACTTTAGAGAACTGTACACCTGAAACAGCTTCCCAGTGGGGATTTTTAACTGCATGAAACCCAAGCACCCATGAGATCTGTGAGTATAAAGGATGCAGGTAATGCATCACACAGTTCTACTTTCCAAACAATCTGCTCACGTGCTGGCACCATTGTAGACAGTTCTACTGAAGTTCAGACTTTCAAAACTTTCAGAGGCAGGACCTTGCACATAACTGCTACAATTATATCTATTGATAGCAATGGGGGCAGTAGTACAGGTATTTATTTTGATCAAATCCATATTCAACAAGACCTTCACTTAGAGGTAAAGAAAAAAATAAATAGTTTAATAAAATTAACCAACAAAAGAAGATAAATCTGTAAAATACAATTCTTTACACAACTTAGTTACACTGCCTTTTTTTTTTAAATTTACCATAGAACAAATCAACATTTGCTTATTAAGCTGTAAAACTGACACAAAAAGATGGGGGTGGACAGCAGATCGGGATATTCACCACAGAAAGCAACTGTCTCACTCAAGTGTCACTAGTCTCTTTGAAATATTAGGTACAACATTTTCCTTGTGATCTTAAATCATGAGTTTGTTATTGTGATATGTTAATATTTCGTGTTTCACCATTACTGCCCTCTATAAGCAAACATTTATCACACAGTCTCTATTTGGTCAGGCTGACAGAACTGAACAGCACTATCTGAGAGAAAACAAAACCATACTAGCTCAGCTAAAAAAATATTTATCTTATTCTATCCAATCTAATTCCAAAACCATCTTCACAAGAACTGTATTTACACACTGAATGCATAAGCATGTCCTCTTTTTCCAAATATTGTAATGGAGATAGCTGATCCTGCTACCAGCAATGCTGTCTGCCCTGTGATACATTTTCCCATGGTATTTACAACTGATGAGATTCAGGGGCAGAACAGGGAATGCTTTTCCAGCAGGAATATTGATAGGATTTCTAGTGTCTACTTTTTAAGCAATGAAAATTACTGTTGTCATCATCCATTCCCTTGCTTTATTTCTCCCATTTGAATTCTTAAGAGGCAGATCCTATTGTCACCGTGCTAAGAGATGAGAAAGAAATACAGAATGCCACATATTTTACACAAAAGAACCTTTGAAGTAAATTAAAACTGCATTTGAGGAGATGTGTTTTATTTTGCTAGCATACATGCTAACATGGAATTTTGGAGACTCCAGAGGAAATCAGGCAATCAGCTCCCACTGAAAATTCGAGGGGTCAGAGGTATCTTCCTCTGAAAAGGAGGCTGTGGGACTCAAACAGAGCTGCTACAGGGAGATATGGGAAACCTGGTTCTCCCTGCAACAGTCTGTTTTTAGCAACCTATTAGCCTACACTAAAAAACACCTTAAAGACACTTCCAATATTAAGGTGTTTTCAGCTTTCAGCTGTAGTGCTGTTGAAAACCACCTACAACATTCCCATAACTATTCCATGAGCGTCATAGAATAGCTGCTCAACAATTTCATTGGTGTCTTGTTCAAAAAGGTTGATGGGGTGACCTTTGGTTGGGTTTGACTTTTTGAGGGATTCTGCATATGTGTGTTGGGGTTTTTTTTTTATCAAGTATGTTGCTTTACAATAAATTCTAATTTATTTTCCAAGCTGCTGAAATCACCAATTTTTATTTTTTCAAACCTTCCCTACACATTATCCACAACATGTTGATTACAGTTTTTTTTAATACTTACAAGGCCATGGTCCACACGGAAAAATGCCATCTGACAGGGCTTATTTAAAAGGTTAGAAAAAGCAATGAAGGCATCTGCAGTATCCAAGTTCAAGATCAATACAGCTGCTATGAATGACATGCCCTGTACCTGAAGAAAGGAGAAGTGTTTAGCAATAACTTTATTCTTCCAAGAATACTGCCTCTTTTTGTTCTTGTGTTCACTAGTGTTTAATGCACTCACTGAACTGCTGCATCTTGAGAAACATTCAGAAAAGCAGGATTTTTTAACCCACATGCCCCTTAATATCATGTGTTTAGTGCATGAACTAACAATCCCCATGTTGCCTTCTTTCAAAGACTCCAAGTAAAACCCCTAGAATGGGCTAGGTTGACAGCATTTTCAAATACACAGAATAAAGATTTTTTTGAAGAATAAGGTGTTTCTAAGCAATCCCTTTTCTCCCAGGGATAGGTCATCCAGATCCTTATTTGTGGAAACCTGGACTTGGACCCTAGAGACAAAGCCTGTACTTTCCTTTTTCAATCAATTACCAGCCATTAAAGACAACTGCACTGACTCATTTGACAAACAAAACCATTTTGAGATTATGCTCATTTATTTTACCATAAACTTATGACATTGTTCCCTTTTCCTACAAAGTTTGTTGTGGAATCCAGGCAAAGCTCTCTCACCCTGAGGGTGCAGGGTGCTGCCACTGCAGAGTCACATGGAGCAAGGTGTGACAGTCATTCCTGCAAACCTGAGGAACAAGCTCCTTCCCAACACAACAGGTTGTTGCTGTGCCACATGAAGCACACCAGCTGATCTGCCCTTTGTCTCATTTCCCAGCAGCCATGTTCAGCAGCCCTTGCCAAGCATTACTTGCTGCCCACAGAATAGGAACCTCTCTATCACCTTTCTACATTTGCCTTGTCTAGAACTGCTCCTGAATAAAGAATAAGCTTCTCTATAGAATCCTGCTCTGTGTACAGAGACTAAATGAAGTATCTGAAATCCACTCAGTCCTCTCATAACCACTACTTGAAATACTATGAGGGAGCTCAGGTATCTACAATGGGCATTGCTTTAGAGTCTGGTGCAGAAGCTCACAGTGTCAAGAAACAGAAATGCCAATCAGGTCAATTCAACAGCAGAGTCTCAGCAAGACTGGTATTAATAACAAGGACTTAACTACACCTTCTCTTTGATTACAATTTTCAAAGTATGTACTTTTGAGTACAAATATGAGTTTTCCTATTACTTAACCTGTTAAAAAGCTTAAATCTAGCAAAAGAAAAATTACACACACTTCTCAAGCATGTACTGGAATAAAAGCACATAAAAACCTCACAAGCTTTCACAAAAGCAAAAGGACGGACTAATACAATCATTCCTCCCTCTAATACTCCCTCCCCACCCCTGAAAAAATAAATTCTTCACTTACATAGCCTACATCAGGTCTGTAACAAGTGTAGGCTCCTAAAATACTGTGCAACGTGTCATGGTAAGGACCACCCTATAATGAAACAAAACCAAGACAATACATCTGATTGTACAACAAACATGTTAAAAACCTTTCATTGCTACAGATGGTCTCTGTTACTGCTGATGGACACATTCTTTCCCAATGCAGCTTAGAACAGCTGAAGTATTCAAAATAATTTTAGCTATAAAAGAATGAAACAACCCTCCAAACCCCATTTATTATAAATACATATAGTTCATCCAATATATTGATTACATATTAAATACTTATATAAAAGGAATGCAAGCCTTTGATTGCATTGGAATGAATTTTTTTATTTGAATAAGAGATTCCTGATAGCTCAGCAGCACTTTGACAATAGCGCCAAGAAAGTAGAACAATAATGCAAACCACATAATTGTCTCTGAGACTGGAGGCAGAATTAACCATGAAGAAATCAGTTAGAACAATGATATGCCATAACACAGAAAGAGCATATTGAGAATGACATGTACAGCTAAATATTCATGTTATTGACTATTAACAGCTGCCATATCTTGCCCTGAGTACTGTAAGTGACTGAGAATTTCCAAAGCGAAAAGTATTTTGTACAAAAGTGTTGATTTATCCCAATCTAAACTTTCTACAGGGCTGCTGAAATTTATGCATAGAAGGACAAAATCTGATTAAAATGAGTCACTAAAGCACACCAAGACCACACAGGTTAATGGGTTTTGCATCAAACCAAAAAAGGCCAACCAGTCCTGTTTGCCTGAGCTGTGCTCTCCCTCACTGTGTATTTGCAAACCAGCAGTGTTGATTCACTGACTTGGGAACACTCACCTGCATCACTTCAGACAGAAACCAGCAAGAACTGGGCTACATGAATCACTGTGATTACCCAGCAGTTTGGGTTTTTGTATGGTACAGCACCTTAATGTTACTCTTTTCTAGATTATTTCTGGTTTTCCAAAATCTTTAGGAACTTTGTCCTCTCAAGATGCTTACTCCTTCAGATTTGAACTCATGGGCTGTTCCAACCAAGGGACAGACAAGATTATACAAACTTAATTTCCCTGAGAAGTCAAGACAAAAGCTAACATTGCTTACTTGCTGGAATATACAGAGACTAGGAAATGTTCTTGAGATATCCAGTTTTATTAACTCCAAGCTTGCTTCTCTGTCAGCTGCAGAAAATCCAGCATCTATAAAAGCCAAAGTTACTACATTTATTACAAAGATCAGTGTACATTCCTATTTTTTATTTTCCAGTAAGGGTTAGCTTTTGCACAGTTCATACATTTTGATCTGAATGCTATGAAATAAGGCTACAGACAGAACAATTCCCCAAATGCAGCACACAGGCTAAGCAGAAACTATGTCCTGACCTAGAGCAACCCTCAATATGTTTTGAAGTGATGTGGGGAAAGATGCAGGGCACTTTACTGGTATCTGCTGACAAATCATTAGACAGACACAAGCCTGTTAACTTGTGACCCCCTTCACCTCCAACAAGGCTTCTCAACAGCTCCTGAAGTAGCTGCCTCTGTGGAAAAGCTGTGGTGGGAAAGAGAAGTCCTAAAAAAGTGGCAGCATTTAATGGATGCTGCCTATCTCTACTACTGTCAGCTCTCCTTTCAGACTCATGCTTATTTAGTCTTTGTATGTGTTATTAATGACACTATAATACACTCTCCATAACTGGAATAGATCTCATACCAACTATATTTCTATAGCATTGGTTTTCTTTCTGATATCAAGATGTTTTATTGGTATTTTGTCTGTTCTGGTAAGCAGAGCTGAGAATTACCTACTGCTGCTTACTGAGCAAGCTGTCACTAGACAGTGCTTGTACCAGTCACATGAGCATCTACACTCCAGAAAATAAAGTGCAAAAGGAAGCTGGAAACATACTAGATGTCATCTTATTTAAGACAGTCTTAAGAGAACAAAGTAGGGGATTTCCAAACAAAAATATTTTTCTTGTTATAAATGCCAGTATATATGTTCTCCTTTTTTCTGCTCTGCTCAGCATAATTACTTACCAAAGGTAATTTCAGTCATTTGCATTTGGTTTTAAACTCTCACAAAAACAGTCAACTCTTCCAATTAATTACTAAATCTCAAACTACTTTGGCTACAAAAATAAATTGCTGTTCTCTGAAATACACCAATGACTTGAGCTCAAAGCTGCTATAAGGGACTAAAATGCAATTTTGTGCTCTAACTTGAGTTGCAATTCTAAAACTGTAGATGCAGAAAAGTATTTTAGTGTTGCAATTCAAATTATAATCCCCAAACTACAATTTGTAGTTTTCCTACAAATTTGCATCAAAATAAGAACTGTACCTAGAGATTGTTTATAAAGAAAAATGAACAAGTGTGTTTGTTAAGATACCATAACTTCATTGAGAAGAATACATCTATTTCTTGCTTTCACAAAAAGACATTTCCTTTTCACCAGAACACACCTTTATAGCTGATTTTTTTTTTGTTTAAAATATGTGATTTCATTTTAAGCAACTGTTTTACAAAATCTCTTGTTCTATAACTCAGCATAAATCATTTACAAAAAGCATACCTTCACATTCTACTTCAGCCCCTCCTGTGCTAAGTGATCGCCACTTCTCTTTGGCACGAGCCAGACAAATATCATACAGTTCTGCAAAAAGGAAAACACAAACCCAAGTCCACTCTTTGTACATGCTCATGTCCACCACCTACCCACCACATGGGCAATGCTGCCCTGGTCACCAACATTAACTCTAACATGAACTTCTAACTCGGTTACAGTCTGGAAAGATGTGTTCCACTGGCCTGTAACCTCATATTACATAAAAAAGAAAGGCAATCCAGGCATAAGCTACATGTTATATTCAATTATTTACTTTTTCTTGCAGAGCACTGGTGTTCAAAAACACAGTCTGAATGGATAATTAGTAAAGTCTAGCAAATTACATGTAAGAATTACACCCAAGGTAACTAAGTAAAGCACAGAAAGCAGCACAATACAGCAGAAGTACAGGCAGTCTACCACATTTCCATGTTGGAATTAATTACATATGTTAGTATTTCAGAACTGTATTTTTCTGTGCTCAGAAGCAATAAACTACTTCTCTTTTCACAAACAAAAGTACAAATCTTCCCAGGGTCTTATAACCTCTTACAAACCAGTTGTCTTGCTTCAAATCAAAGGAAGCACACTACACACATACTCATAGGCATTAAGAAAATAACAATTCTGTGTTTCAAAAAGAAAACAAACTTGAGTCATTCATTCTGACCATCTACAACCAACGTCAAAGCAAGACACAGTGACAGCAATACTCAGGAACAGTTCACAGCAGCAGTCCTGGAAGAGTTACAAGACTAAAAAACACTGTATTTTTGAACAAAACACATCAAAGCAGCACAAAAAAAGCGTAAAGATAACATTTCCTCACACCCACACCACAGCAGATACAAGACTTGCTATTTCACTTTGGAAGAAATGTTGACAAGACAGCAGCCTCACCATGGGTGATGTTTAACTCGTTGCCAATTGCCAAGCTCCAGACTTTGCCTCTCACACTCGGTGGAATGCCCTGCCACCACAGCTCTCGGACTTTACGGGAACAACACCTGCTCAAAGTAAAACAGATTATTCTAAGAAATACTTCATTGCCAGCTGAATTGCAAATGTATTCTCCTACCACTGCTGATGGAATTCAAACCAAAACAAAACAAATATCAACAGGCCAAGAAGTCAAAAGGACTGTGTCCATACCCATTCTTTAGTACTATTTTGCTTTGAAATATAAAGCCTTCCAACATAATGGTTAACAGAAGCACTGCAATCACAATACCCGTAATCTTCAGCCACAGTTGATCAGCAAGAATCATAGGGAACAAGTAAAGAAATGAAAAGGAAGTCCATAGCCATGCCACTGCCTGTGCTAAAGGCTGGACAGCTCCATGCAAGACTAAATACAGGAAGAAGTAATGGAAGTGTACTCTCTGCCCTCTGTCATCACCCTGCTGTGCAAACAGACATGCAGTTTCCCACTCATCTTTGCAGTTCCATGCCTCCAGAAAAATGCATGAAGATATGACAAGGAGTAACTTCTAGGTGGGAGCATGAAAGACATTTTAACAGAAAACAGGCTTTGAAATGGATGCAGCTGATGTTCAGCAATCTGAGAGCCCAGGAGGAGGAACAGAAGGGCACCTAAGCACCAATGAAAAGTGATAAAATCACAACGATTGGTTTATCTTTGAGCAGATTCTGGAAACTAAAATGTAAACCAGTGAATATGTAGGGGAACTTCTGGATTCATAAACCAATACAGGAAAAGGTGACCTTATTTTTACAGCAGTCATAACAGATGAATCTTCAAATACTAAGACAAACATGTAAATCTACAATGTGCTGAGACGTAATTTATTCAGTTCTCCAGAAACACAAATTCTGTCCATATTTTTAATACATATTTGCAGGATAACTGAATTCTATTGTTAAGCAAACTGCCATTCTGAGTGCTGCTGGTTTATGTTATTGTGGTGGTTGTATTTGTGGGGGTGGTTTTGTTAAGATGACTAGCAAAGACCACCAGGTTGCTTATCAACTGCCTGTGCTGTGTCTTTGGAGGAAATATTTTAGCACTTAAATAACCTTTTCTCCTATTTCTCTTTTCCATCATTTGATTATCCCAGCATGTATACTATTCTCTAATTAAAGAGGCTTCATAAACCATTCACATACTTCACTCTACATTGATACTACATCAACAGCTCAAACAGTCAAAGAAAGCTCATTTCTGACAAATGGTGTTCAAATATTATGCCTTATGCTTTTACACTTTTTATCACAGATTACTTCTCAGTGCTTCACAGTTTCTGAGTATCTTGAGTCTTCATTAAAGACAAGTAATAAGATTTTGCACTGCATCACTTCCAGCCACCTTGCAGAAATACAGATGCTCCGTATTTCCTTTGTAGCTCTCCAAGAGTGACTTTCTAACAAAAGCTTTCAAGACCATTTAAAAATTTTGCTTCCTAAGTTTGTAACATCTCTTCAGTATATAGACTCAGCAATTTTTAATTAAAACTCAGTATAACATACTGTCTTACATAGTTTCCCAGTTGGGCAAGATTTCATTGTTCCAAGTTAAAACAGCATTGCCAATGCTGTCTTCCAGTTTACAGCGTTCTTCCAGTTGCTTCTTTCTCTTCTGGGCTTCTTTAAGCTCTGCAAAGAAGGAATTTCCTTTTTAAGTTTATAAAACCAGAAATATTCAGTTAGTCATGGCTATGCAACCATGTGAAGCACACTATATTCACCCCAAATTACAATGGACTGTTTGAATTCTGAAAATTTCCCAGGCACATAGCAAAGTGAGCAGTGATGCTAAGTGCAAATACAGAACAAACTGGAACTATAAATAAGGTTTCCTTGACAGATGGAACAAAGGGAATTAGATAATATATGGTTTCTCTGATCCTTCAGATCTAACCACACTAGTAACTTTGAATTAGCACCTCAGAGAGCCAACAGCCTCACCTAGTAGAACAGGTCAGAGTATTTCCTAATAAAGCCCCACCCCTTTTATGGCAGACTCAAACATACAGGCCAAATGAATACAAACTTATTTTCATTCTTTTCTTACAATTTAGATATACTGCCAAGAAATCACAAAAGCCACACTTTCGATATTATTTCACATATGGATAATCTAAATGTCATACATCACAAGTGGAAACCTTCAGTTCATTAACAAGGAAACGTATTTCAATTTCATGTCTAGTTTAGATGTATTGTACATTTTTGCATCATCACTCAGTATTTCTTCCTGCGTCATCAACTACTCCTTTTTCCACTGGCAAATTTGTTAGCCATGCATTTACCAAATGCAGGCAGCCAGTCCTTATAGCAGCCCAGTGGCAATACAGGACACAGGTGTGCACTCACGCTGCCTGCAGTATGAGAAGGTGCTCCCCTGGCAAGCAGAACTAACTGAAGAACAGCAGTACCGGGAGCAGGCCTTGGAATGGACACACTCTACCTGATGGGTCCACTTTAAAGCCCCACAGAAGCTGTTCCTGAGCAGAACCATACCAAAACTGCCTCACAATATTTTCAGCTTTGATACAAGCTCTTTGTAAGCCTGCCTAAACGCACTCTTTCAATTTTTCTCTAACCAACTAGAGGGTGTTGGCAGTCTTTGATCTCCTGACCTCTAGACAATGTATCACTCTGCAAAGCTGTTCATCTGGAGTGGCTTTAGGGTTTGTCATGGTATTTATCTGGACAGAATGACATGCTCCAGTTCAATGCAGACAGCACAAGGAACTGGTCCACTGCCTAACCATCATCCCATTTCTCCCAAACCACCTTCCCTACAAGCAAAGAAAGAACAGGGAAACTCCTTTAGACTACGCATACAGTAGTAGATATACTAAAACAGGAGTCACATGAAGTTAGAACTTCACTGGTAGGTGTACAATGTTCAGAATCACAAGAAGATTCTTCTATTAGTGTGTCAACTGCAGAAAGCAAGTCCTGTGTTCATATACCTTTTCCACTGTTTCATATGGTTCAAGGGTCCGGCCAGCTGAAAAAAAGTATTTCCAGTAGCTCCCACTGGACACAAAACCTGAGTCTGAATTTCCTATTATTGCAATGCTTGTTTTTAGTTAGAAAACCCAGATGGGCAAAATATCAGAAGAAAGAAACCACTACTATCACCTCTACCTCATGCTCGTGGGACAGTGTTACTAAGACACTTCTGTGAAAAAAATCCAGGCAAGAAATTATGGACAAAACCTTGAGAAAGATGAAAATTTTAAGTGAGAGATTACCAAATGAACATAACTGCATACATTGTCCTATGTGGAAAATTATGTCCTCATGTACTACAGCCTGAACAGGTTGTTTCCAACATGCCACTAATAAACACCCTGCAGTTATAAGTCTAGTTTTCTAGTCAGTCTAATTGGACTGACAATCTACTTCAATATATTACTATGTTTTTAAACCCACAAATAGATGCCACTCCTTTAAGAGTTATGGATTAAAAAATTATTTCCTGCTGGATTCTAGGACTGTTTTCTTTTTCAGCTTAGGGCTGGCTTTTGAACAAAACTACCTTTGTTCCTCTCTCTTTGGACTGATTCCTCTTTGAGGGGGAGCACTGATCCCTCACATTACAGAGCAACAGGTTAACACAAGTACATTCCAGGTTTAGAAATACCCCTTAACTTTACTTTTCTCCTCTGAAAACAAGAAATTCCATCACCTCTTTTTTTTGCTTGAACCACCATTTCTTCGTATTGTTGCCTGTGTTTCTGAGCTTCTTCTGCTGGTTTTGCAGGAAGGTTCCTTAAAAAAAAATTATTTACAGTTGGCATGACTGTTTAAATAAAATTCTAGACACTTCTAAAAGAAAAGCATACTCTGCTTCTTGTCAAAACATCCAATGAAAGAGCAGAACAACAGATCCTTGGAAAGAACCTTTTTTGCCAGAGTCAGCAGAAGGGAAGAACACTGACCAGCTATGACTACGTTTAGACACAAAATACGCTGAGTAATTTCCTTGCGTTTGGTAATTTCAGCATTTTTATTATTAAACCAACTGAACCCACAGGCTGATCTCCATAAAGAGAATATACTGCTATATACCAAGCTGGTAGGTTCTGATTTGAACCGGTAAGGTATAGGACTGTACTCCTTCTTACTGTCCACCTTGTTTAAGAATTACATCCACAACTCTCTTTACCCACACATAATGACTTCCTGACCCAGCTGCTTTTCCCCTCTGCTCTCTGAGACCCTGTTTCTATTTTAAAGACTTAACTCCTTCCCTCTCTTCTAGAGCAACAAGTGGCACTGGACTCATCCTCCATATTCCCCACATATTAATACCAACAAAACATTTTGATTTGTGATTAAGCTCTGCCATACAAATACACATGTTCAGATGTCCAAATACATTACCTTTAACTTAATCATATTTGTAATTAGCATAACCATATGTATCTCTTACAACTACAGGATCATCAAAACAGGAAATGACTAACTATTTTGTTCTTCTGTATTGTAGAACACTGTATTCTATTCCTAGAACAGTTTATATCTTTGGTTAATAGAAAAGCTATGCAAAAATTCACTTTCATGTTCCTGTAAGGTGTCACATATCAGGCAGCTGACAGCCCCCTCCAGCATTAATAGTTAGTATGCATTACTATTGATGTAATCACAGTGTCTGTAATGTACATATAACCATGTGATACAGGCCTATGAGTATTTTTTACAAATCAAGACTGTTACTAGAAAAACAAAAGTAAATTTTCATACTGGTATCTTTGTTAACTACAGAGACCAATCTACTCTTTTTCCAGTTTCACTCTGGTAAATTGATCTGCATCTTTTTTTAAATCCAAGTCTTCAGAAATTACTTACGTTAGGGAAAGTTTGGAAAGGAAAACCGGATGAAGTAATGCAGGTTCTGCTAGCTTAAATTCTACTACTCAAATTATTTGCCCTATGTCTTAACATCATCCACCATACATGTGAGATGATGTTTAGTATCTATTAAAATTCAGCTAACACTTTTTCCAGTTGAAGCTAGAAGCACTATGGAAATGTAACCAGACTTTTTCCTATAAAGTTTTATCTAAACCCTACAAATGAGTGTGAAATCAAGAGCAGACATTTTGAAACAAAGAATCTCACTCCACTCTTCTGTCCGAAGTCTTAAAAAAGAAATTACTTAAAGCCTAATAGGTAAACAAAAAAAAAATAGTATGCAAATTGTAGGTAAACAATTTAAAAAAGACTCCTTAGAAAGAGTCAGAGGACAGCACTGCTGTCCAGAGCAGCTTTCTCACTAGAGAAAAGAAGTGATGTGTGAATTGTGTTCAATTTTAAAAATACCTTTTCTGTTACAAGTTCCTCACTCTACCAACAGCAGGAAAGAAAGCAAAATCTGAACATTCCCCTATAATGTAACACTAATTCCACCTGTCTGAACACTGTACTCAGATTATCCCACAAGAAAAGACATTTTTAACAGACAGGTTTTAAACACAACAGATAAGCTAGTATGTTTTATTTCCAGCTGTACATAATAAAGACTGCTATAACAAATAATCACTCTTACATTTTTCTACATCTCCCAAAGTTTTGCCACAAAATCCATCAGCCAAACCAGAAAGCTACTTAATAACCCTACAACTAGACTACTTTGAAATGAGCATTTTTCATACAGGTTTGTTGATGAAAACACAGATTTATGTTATGCCAGTGCTTCACACCAATGCACAGCTATACTAAAAATGCAGATGTCATGCCTGTAAAGCCAGATCACATTCATAATCATAAATTGACTAAACATGACTGAATTTGAGTAATTCAGGAGAAAAACCTGGTAAAACAGCTGCCACTAAATCGCTTTGGAGTCAGTCTGCATATGCAAAAATCTCCTTGCAGCAAGAGGAATGAAATAACTCATCAAGTGCTTGACAACCCTTAAAATGTGATGCTGAACTCACTGTAGAGCAATCACTATATTGTTTCATTATTTATGGAGGTGTGGTCTTTCTCTGTGTAAACAGGACACCGTATTCTTGCTTCTCAATTTCTTTAGCATACACCAGCTTTGTTTTTATGCTTAGGTTGTCCCATGGAAAATAAAAATCCCTTATTCATGTTCAGAAGATAGAATTACTCAAAACTAGAGCTCCATCCTAATTACTTCGTTTGATAAAAAGCCATTGCTTTTATTATAAAGTAAGGCTCCTTCTGTTTGAATATTTTTTCTCATAATCAACCCAATTTCATATTCACTAGTCTGAAAAAAAAATCTATTTTAGATTTTAAATAATCTGTTCAAGTTAGAGCAAGCAAATACACTTGAGTTAGAAAATCTTTGCTAGGTTAATTTTAAAAAGACCTTCACTGTGGCACCTCCAAAACTTACGCTGGTCTGTCCTCCAAAATAAGTGCTGTAGTGGAGAGTGGTTCAAAATCAAGATTCTTCCTCACATTCTGTTTAGGAGAGAGTGGTCTCTGAGCTCGTCCAGTTTTTTCTTCATATTCCTAGAGAAGAAAAAGACAGGGCAACTTACAAGAGTGGAGAACACCAAGATGATGCACTTGAGAATTTTTAAAAGTATCTACAAAAGTCTTGAAGATAATGCTATCATTTCTCAGCACTACTGCAGTCCCTTTGAAGCTTTTCAACTAGAGGAACTTAAAAACCAAAAACAGTGGCAAAAATTATGTTCAGGAGTGAGTTTTGATAGGTTTTTTTCCCATTACTTCTATTTGTAAAAACATCTTAAGTTCCTTTGGCTGACAGCCTGCTTTTACAAGTAGTACTAAGGAGTATACAAACAGCAGATACTACCTGAGATATAAAAATAGGACCTACTTGAAATATTTTTCTTTTCATTTACATGGTTTAGAAATCAAAGTAAAAAATGACCACAAGCTCCATGTCTTAAAATCTTATTGTAAG
This sequence comes from Climacteris rufus, assembly GCA_013398175.1. NCBI lineage: Eukaryota > Metazoa > Chordata > Aves > Passeriformes > Climacteridae > Climacteris > Climacteris rufus. The sequence continues at coordinate 30,636 of VZRZ01008644.1, forward strand.
ATTTCTCCTGTAGAAGCTGTTTTCATATGCAACAGCTCAACAGTAAGAAAAAAAGGTTAAAATCACTGTTAGACAGAAAATCCACACTTGGTACAACACCTTGCACAATCCTAAATCACAATAGGGCATAACACACTAACTTGTGTGTGTAACCAGACACTGACACAGTGGAGCAAGGGTAGCAAAGAGACATCAGGATGCTGGGGGTCTGGAGCAAGTGCCATATGAAGAGAGGCCAAGAGAACCAGGCTTGCTCAGACTCCAGAGGAAAAGGCTTTGGAGAGAGGGTGGTCAAGCACTGGGACAAATTTTCTGAGGTGAGGTAGAACCCCCAGACCTGAAAGCAGTCAAAGCTCAGGTGGATGAGCCCTAAGAACCTGGTCTAAGCAGACTCTGTCCTGAGAGGGGGGGGAGCCCTTCTGAGGTCCTTCCACTCCTAATTACTGCATCACCCTGATCTACAGGACAGGACTTGGCATTCAGGTATCATTTGATTTTTACTTTTCCTACAAACACCACTTTAAAAAAAATATATATATACTAAACCTAATGGGACAAAACAACCTCTACACAACTTCCATTTACTTCAGTGCTTGAAGTGTTACAGCAAACACTGGGTATGCAAACTATCAGTGATATACAAACAACAAACACAGTCGAGCAGTCCTATGGAAACACCACACCCACATTATAGTTACTTCTACATTCATCTTTAGAATGACTTTTGCCACTTCCAAAACTCAAGGACTTTCATGCACTTTTTAATGCACTTTCATGCATTTTTTATATCATTTCTATTAAAATAAAATCCAGAAAAAAGGTAAAAGTATGTTATCAATGAAGTCTATGAAGCGTGTTCCAGCCATGGACTTTTGCCTGCTAGCACAAAGAGTTCCTCAGACGGTACTGCTTTCTTTTTTTCAACCTAACCTCTCAATTCCATCAAAACTTCCTTGGGCAATAGATCCAACCTTTCCAACACAATCAGAACAGCCTGGTTCATTCAGGGATCCATCCCTTCTAGAAAGGCCTTCTTCAACCACACCTTAAAAAAAGGGATGGATGAAAACCAGACATGATGTAGAATGTACAACAACACATGATATTCCACTCTGTGTTGTACAGTTCAATTCTAGTTCAAGCTAGCTCTGTGGGACTCATGGGTGCAGGACTGTGCAGCCCTCAGGACACAGAAAATCCCTCTTTTTCCTTGTCTGTTAACTGGGCACTGCCTCAACAATCAATCCTATGATGACTGCATTGCTGTAATGGGAAACATGGTCACGAATTTGGAATGTCTGGCTCATTAATACCAGCTAATACTGCTATGCATGACATCAGTTTGAAAACAAGGAAAAGAACCAAGGAAAATGCATTTAAACTCCTTGACTAGTATTTAGTTTTGTCAAGTAAAGGGAGAGTGATCACGCTGTCAAAGCCATTCACTAAAAAAAAACCTCCAGAGAGAAAATAAGCAAAGAAATGCCATAAAAAAGGTATTGTGATGGAGAGCATATTCAGAAAGCACAGGCAGCAGTCTCACACTGGACACTTGAACCAGCAAGCAGCTGAGAGTGACCAGTGTGTAGGTGCACCATCCTCCTGGGCTTCAGCTGCACCAGCTGCATAGTAAATCCATTGTGCTGACGAGAATGAAGCAAATGGCCTTTCTTTCTCTGTTTCTATTAGAAGACTGATATTTTAATTAGCCCTTTTTCACGAATTCATGTAGTCAAATATTAACCTCTATTATTCCCTAAAGCATTTCAGAATTTGACATTAAAACATATGGACCCAACATTTACAATAGCAGAAGTTCCAGAAAAGCTACTTAATTTTGACTTATGAAAATGATATTCAGAGTCTTCTTTCATTGAAAGCCAACAGGAAAGCAAAATTGCTTCTGGAAAGTGAGAAAAGAATGTCCATACTCGGTTGCAATCAGAATTTTATTCTGTACAGCAGAATCAATTTGGAAATCCCTTCCAGCTAAGCACAAAGTATTCCAGACCAGCATTATGCATATCCTTACAAGAATTTCTTGGTTAAGACAATTTTATTTCTGAGTATGGGTGGCTCATGACAGTATCAGCACATCAGTGCAGTTACAAAAACCTCTCAAAAGAGCCAAAGCCCACCCTGCATTTCAGCAAGTATTCCCTGGTGTTCTACTCAGCACTACCCTACAATAAAAAAAGCCAGACCAGCACAAAAATGGGAGTGGCACATTTGATCAGATTACAAGTATGATTCCTTTGTAGTAATTCCATCCTTTTCAGGGGAAGACAAAAAAGAATAAAAATGTCTGTTGGTGACATTATCTACAAGACTGGATTTTAATTAGGCAAAATTTAAAAAACCCAACCAAACAAAACCTCCCACCCCAGTCCCCCCAAAAAACGAAACCACAAAACCCAAAATCCCCAAAATTCATGGAAGACAAAAGCTCATGAAAATTATCTTTTACTCCAGTGAGAAGAGAATGCAATTTCAGAGTACAATGTATGATGCAGCAATGAAGCACACTGAAGCCTCCACAAACTCATATTAAGAGTATCTGCTGACTGAGCAAGTAGAAGTATTTGCACATACAGGCATACTGCAATAGGCTGAACCACACAATAGCTCATTTTAAGCTTTTTTTTTTTTTTGTAACCAGACTAAAATATCTCACAGGTACAAATAATTCAGCATCTGTTTAAACCCTATGCTGTATTTAGGGGTTATTAACCTGATACAAGGTTAATAGTTGCAAGTTAATTTTAGGATCAACTTAGGATGAGCTGACCGTTTACAATTTAAAATACAGCCTTATCACTGGGATCATTTAGGCTTTCTTCCAGATTTTGTCTTTAGCTGTTCACTATGCTCAACTAGGGCTTGAAGACGTTCTGTAAGAGCATGCTGTAGATTAAAGCACTGATTTAAATAATCCAAACCAAACAAAGAAAACCCACAGAAGCACGCCTCCCAAAACCAAGTTTAATTTTGGGTGGAACCTGCCAGCTTTACAGTTGAGATGCAAGAAGCTCAAATGGTGGTGAATCCTCTGCGATTCTTCAAGAAAGAGAAGCCAACCTACAAAGGAATCCTCAACCATCTCTACGGAGATACGCAAATAACCCACTAGAACACAGGGCAAGTGCTGAAAGCCCAACTGCGCTACCCCGGAGAGCGATGTGCGACTTCCCACACGCCCCGAGCCTCCCGGGCACCAGCAGCAGGGCAGAACTGAACCTACAGTAACACAAACTGCTCTATCAAGGTCATCTTGTTTTGGCCCTGCGTGTTTAAAGGCAGCCACTTTCCGGCGGAGACGAATATGAAATATTCATGCTGGGTGCCGGAGCGGCAGTCACCAGGCTGCGGGACTCTGGCTCCACGGCCGGCAGCACCGCAGGCAGGAGGGACGGCCGGCCCCGGGCACAGCCGGGGGTTCCCAGCCTGCAACCCCTGCGCTCCGACACCCCCAGCACCCGGCGGGACTGCGCCGCCGCCTTCCATCCCGGCGGGGTCTCGCCTCGCGCAAAGAGAATTCCCTTCCCGGGAAGTTGGTTCTCTCCCGAACCCGGCGCGGGGACCGAAGAGCGGACAAGGCCGGGTTCACCGACACGCGTTCATGCCCCCG